>CM060706.1:27417585-27930085 GCA_030686995.1 Artemisia argyi | reverse complement strand
TGATCTGGTCTTCAAACTCAGTGTTATAGTCTGATAAAGCAATATGGAGGAGACTATGATGACTATTTCCCAACGGCTTAATGTGATTGTGGGCAAAAAGTTATTGTTTGCTTCAATATTTCAATATTGAAGTTAGCTTTACAAAGAAGTCTTGATTTAATATTTCAATATTTTCCTTTTTTATCACTTCAGTATTTCACTTTTAGAGATAGAGATATGGTGATCTTTCATTTTTTGGAAGTATGACTAGCACTCTATTAAAACAAGGAGATAGAGATATGGCGATCTTTCGTTTTTTGGAAGTATGACTAGCGCTCTATTAAAACAAGAATTTGGAGTTATAGTTAACTAGCTTATAGACCCGTCAAATTGACGGGATTTTTAACGAAAGTATTGATTAAGGAGTTACAATGTGTAAATAAAGTAACAAACAACAAAGAAATTAAATAAAATTCAATATTTTTTGAATGAAATAATAAGTAATATGTCAATAATACGATAAACAATTTGGTGTGTAACTATTAAAATCATAAAGGGGCATGTATCATCTGCTCCAACTGGTAGATTGCCTTGAATAGCAATGTATGCAATCAATGTCCAACACTTGAGTAGTCTATATTCATTCCGTGAACACTTAAAAAGCAAAAGTCAAACTATAAAAGCTCAAACGGGTGAAGTACCAATTTTGTTCCTATTTTATACCATTGCTTAACCTGATCCGCCAATGTTGTCACCTCGAAAAATATCTAATATCTCATAAGTAACCCAGGGCACATGAATTGCATTCTCTAGTGTAAAACTACTTACTTACTGAAAAGAATAAATCATATCATTATACCTTAAATTAAGAAAACTTACATATTACTCGTAATGTTTTATTGGTATGCCATATTTAATAGTAAAGACTTAACAACCTCTTAAACACCAAAAACTTTATTAACCTCAGCAAGTTATGATATCATCAGGCCGAAATGGCGGTAAGTCCTTATCAAGAAGCGTTTGCAACGAATAATGAAAGGCTCTCTCCTCGAGTCCTTATTTGCATTGCGTACATCTTCTAGCAAAACCGAATGAACCCTTTAATTAATTTTCCTGTTTTCCACTTTTCTTGAGCGAGTGAGTGAACTTCTTTGAAAACCTGTGATTAACTATATTTATTTTAAAAGCGGGTTCAAATAAAGAATGTAGCTAAAAAGAGAACGGGTCAAAACAGTATAAACTTTTTTCTAAGGCTTGTTTCAAAAGCTTTCTATTATAGAAGTTATAGATAATAATATCATTTGCAAAATTAATAAAATCACCATTAAAGGATAGCAAAATCATTACCTGAACAAAAGGCTATCATGGAAGGCTTTGCTAACATATATGGCGTTAAAGGCATATGGCATCCATAACCTGCATGATTAGAAAGAAATTAACAAATTAATGATCTATTATTTAACCATTTAAACTAAAAAGATACATTAGTAATCAAATAGAGCCATGATGTTTGTGATTTACTAATGTACACTTTGGGATTTATAGCACCTGATCCTTTAAATAATGTATCATTTTATACGGAAGGAGATAAGCGGCTCTAATAAGTATAAATCTCGCCTTAAACGTACCAATAATTTGACATGTAGAAGTGTAGGTGTAGATGAGACGAATGTACACACTATTTCCTTATTCCATAAAACGTGATTAGATTAAGCCTACATCAATTTCCCCACATGAATAAGCAGTAATAGCATATGAAATTCAAGAATTGTTGTCACGTGAAAACATTAAATCAACATTTTGCAGTTATTGCATATGAAGAATGAAGTAGAAAATGCAAACCCATCATTTGTATAATAAAGGGAAAATCTTAACACGTTACCAACGGTATCAAAGTGGCATGTGCTAAAACATAATTAGGCACATGTTTATGGATTACAATTACGATATTCATAAATGACATCAACTTCCATTGTTTGACTTAATAGTTAAAATATTCGATTTTGGTCTAAATATGAATATATAAAATCTACCTTTATTAGCATTTCTTTGAGGCATCTTGTCGTACATCCACAGGTTCCTAAAAAATATCTATAAGAACCAATAAATAGATAGAGTTGCAGCAGCCCAAATGTCCCTTTCAAACATAAGTTTTTAGCAGACCAACACCCATTATAACTTCAACAATTTATAGTTTTATACCCAAACACCCATTTTAAAATTGACTTAAACAACTATCCATAATAAAGTGCGGCTTTTAAAAAAATCGAGACACCCCTTAAAAAGACAACACCACCCTTTGAAAACTTAAATTTTTAAAACCCAAAAAACCACTAAAAACGACCCAATCAACCATTTAAAAATGTTGTTTAGCCCAATACACCCGTTGTCCCTAAAGCCGAACCTATACATAAGAATATTTAAATCTTATGAATCTTTTATATTTAATATTTATTCTACAAAATTAATCACTATGCCATACCCAAAAGTTCTCCATTTATAAACACATGAAGAGCATGACCCGTTCACCGCGCCAAGAGTTTGGGATGCTTCGCGTTTCTCAAACCGGATTCAGAAGAATCAACTTCAACACTGCACGAAAAAAAATACATCACTTAAATCATGATGAAATAGGGCATAACTACTTGTTATATGCTGCTATAAATAATCAAACTTGGTAGTATACCAGAGATGATAATTATCTCTTGTTACATTATATAGGAAACAAAGTAAATGAAACACGAAGCTCAAGTTCAGTGGGGAAACCTGGCTTCTTGCATGTTACCTTTCCAGATTTAAATGAAAATGGGTATTCTTTGAATCCACTCAAATATGTTCATGAAAGACATAATGGCGGCAAAAGAGACAAAAACATGTCTAATATTTATCTCACTGGAATGCTACTCGAATCTGTGAGAAAATATAGAGGTCCAAAGGTATGCATGCACTATTAGCTCACTACTTTATTGTCCTCCGACACTCAATCTTATTTAAGATGTACTGAAATGTTGTGTTAATGCATTATAAGGCAACCGCTGAATACATTCATAGCAAGCAGAAAAATTCAAGCATGACTATCAAATTTGATTGGGCTACTTGAGAAGATGACCCTCGCTAATCAACAGGCTAAAGGCTTTATTTCATGGTGATCAATGTTACACATATATTATTATCTTGCCATTTATTAATACATGTGTTTCATTTAACTGATTTAGTTTTGACCACACTGCGTTAATATTCAATAATTGTGTGTTCATGTATGCGATTATAAAGGTCTATAAGATACCGTGATACAATGACACGTCTTCGATAGAAGTTTTGACTATGAATATGGGTTAGAATATTTACCTCAAATATTTGACACTGCAAATTTTTGGACCATGTATTTAGTGTTAGCAACTTTCCAAAGCAAAACTACAGCCACATTCCTGTACATAACACATGGTATATGAGTTACTTCATTTTTCTGAAAGCACAATCTGTAGAAAATGCATAAACCATTAGAAACCAAGTAACTCGCAAAGGCTTTATACATTACACGCGAAACTCAATTGCGGAGAAAGTCTGAAAAGTAGAAACTCAATTACACTCTGATTTTTGAATCCGCTCATATATGTTACATGACTAAAAAACAAAGAAAGTCTTAAAAGTTGAAATTAAGCATCCCCAACCTACTAACTTAAAGGGTGTTTGGCATTGCATAACCAAACTACTTTTTATTATTTATTTATTTATTTTTAGAAATTAATAAGCTATCGTATCAAAAGACCGTATAAATGATCATTCCTAAACACCCCCATATTTTGTGTAAAGCATAAATGAACATATGCGTCATATAGTACAATCACTGAGCACATGGACGGAGGATCAATAGGGCAAGGGTGGGCCTTGGCCCCTCCAAAATTTTTTGTATTTAGTGTAATTTCTTCATAGAGCTAGTGCAAAAAATAATTATTTGATCATTTGACCCCCTCTAAAATAAGTTAATGATACTTTGGCCCCTCTAAAGAAATGACTCAAGCTCAGTCCCTGATTGAGCACTATGCTCATAGAAAGACTTTAAATGGGCCTTGAACACGTGTCGTTCAAACATTTCTTTGTGAATTTCTACCATCTTTCAGGACTGTAATAAGTCTATGATCAAATAGTATACCTTCATCAGTATTGGAAGAAATAACAACCCTGATATGCTTTATATTGGTGGCGTCGAGTAGATCCTACAAACATACACAAAAGTAAATGAGCATAAACTTATGATATATCCATCCAAACACTCTCAAATACTTATTCTAGAAGAACTAAATCAATTTTTATTATAAAAAGAATTAGCAGTCCCAAACACCCTATAAATAGTGTTCAACCTTAAGGATTGGCTTTGGTGTTGCCTCGAAATAAGTACATCCACCGGTTATTGCAAAATTCGTTTACCAAACTATTTATATATGGTTAAATCCATAGCTAACCTGACTTACGAACCCATGTTTAGTCTTAGGAGCAACACTCGCAAATCAATAATTATTGACATTGGAGACTTGAACTAAATCCAACAACAAGTTTTTCCAATTAAATCATTGAAATAAACATTGATAGAAAACTTTAGAATTCAAACCAAAAGCTTAAAACAAATAAATATAATAGTTCAAATTAAACGCTTAAAGTAAATAAGTATAATACACATATTGTATTGGAGATGATATTTATTTACATGTCGAACCATATGTTTGCAGCTAAGGGTAGTCCATCTTAGGATTCCAACACAGATGAAAAGCTGGTTTGATAGACCCAAGTGTGCCTCGTATTTCAGTTGATTCATACTTCATTAATCTGTAGAAAATCCAAATGAACAAAATTGATATTTTGAAAGAAGTAATAACAATAAAACTAAAAATAACAATGAATTCTTTGATATAAGCTATGATAGATGAATGAATCAAAGACATAAAGATGAAGTCAAATATATGATTTGAATTCAAAAATCGTAACTAACTTTTGGAGATGATTGTGTGAATGTGTCAACATTAATTGTTGAATTAAAATCGGCTATTTGAATAATAAAATATTCAAATGATTAAATTACTAAATCAATCAATAGATGATTACGTCCCGCATTCTGTAAACATTACATCAAACAACTTCTATGCGGCCTTCAAAAAAATGTTTCCTAGACATCATAGAAAGCAAATCAATGTACTAAAACCACATACAGAAATAAATTCATGAATGTCATTTCTCCTAAATTTTTTTCTAGGGTTTAGCGATACACAATTGAATTGAACTTAATCAAACCGATAACTTGAATCAAAACACAATTACATTGATTATTAATAAAAACAACACATCAAAGTAGCTGTACTATGGAATTTAAATCGAAACACTAAAAAAATAGATGCGATACTTACCATTGATTCATTGTCAGGCATAGGATTTTTCTGCAATTGAGTTTTTTATTTGATCTGCTTTTGACCACTTTGTGAGATTCAGTTACAAATCATTTGAATGCTTTAATTAGTTAGCAAAAATAGGGTTCATTGTATACTACTGGATGAAGAAAGGGGTTACAAAGCGTGGGTTAACATTAATTATTTTTGGTGCTTTGTAGGTGTTGTACATTGTTGGTGCATTTATGATTTATTGACCAATAGGAGAGAAGACACGTCATGACATTAATTATTTTTCTAGCTTAATGGGCTTGTACATTATTGAGTTTTATTATATAAAATAGATTGTTTAGTTACAGAATATACGAAATAGAGTCTGCTAACACTATATTAAAACAGGCGTTTAGAAATTGAATTGTAATTCTGAATTGTTACATAATACAGAATATACGAAATTCTCTAATCTAAAGTTTAGAAATTTGTTTTGAGTTTAATTGGGCCGGTCTTGGAATCACAGAGATGGTAGCCCATGGGGTTATTGACTTATTATATAAGGAAATATGTAAGAAAATATTGGGAAATATTGTAATTGTTATATACAAAGCCATGCATTTAAGTTCAAAACAGAATGCATTTAAGTTTGAGAGTTCAAACAACTATACTACCTGGTCATGCGTTTGGAATTGGACAATACGTTTGGAAAGTATTAAAAATATCAACACACTTATTTCTGGAACAACACGCGCTCTTGACAAGAATCCTCTTGCTTCATCTGAAAAACACATGTTCCTTTACAAAGAGAATACAATTCCCTGTGCACCTGTAGCTTTGACTATCAATAAAGCTCAGGGCCAAATAATTTCAAATGTGGGTGTCTATTTGTCCGACTCTGGTTTCTCGCATGACCTGCTTTATGTTTCTTTGTTTAGAGGGATATCACGTAGAACTACAAATGTATTAGTGAAGCCAATCAAAGAGTTCAGTCAATGAAAAGTCTACACCTCAAATGTCGTCTACCAAGAAGTTTTACGCGACGAGTAACGTGCATTGTTAGTTAGTATCTCGTAATTTATGTAATATTTTCTTTTAGAGTCTCACTAAATATTCTTATATGCCGTTTGATACATGTTAAGATTTTTTTTTAGAGTTGAATTATCACATGTTACAACCGTTTGTAATTACATTTGATATTTTCACGTTATATTTTGAACGTTATTCGAAACACTTACCACAATATCGCATATCGTTAATTGTCTACCGCTAGGCGCGGGTACACGTCTAGTATATATAAAATGTAAAGAGGAGAACTGAAAAGTAGAAATCTAGCTTCATAAACATATAATAGTGAGCCCATAGTTTTTAAGGAAACAAATATGTAGGTTATTTTAGTTTAGGTGAAAGTTTTGTTAATATTGCCTCTAATATTTAAAAAGTTTTGTGAGGTAAATGTTTTATTTTAAATTATTTTTACACAAAACACATGTACAAATATTGGAATACATGTCATATTATTAAGTAAAAGATGGTTCAGGGATGTTAACTTATATTAGAAGGATAAAAATAAGAAATTAACAAATTATGGTCCAGGGCAATAATAATAATGGGTTGAGGGCAACTAAAATAAAAGACCCAAAAACAAGTTACACTGTTACACAAAGGTTATTAGTTATTACGCTACAGGGTGCATGCTTTTAACATTCAAACGTAGCGTTTAGGGTTACAAATAGCAAAACCATTTTGATTAATAACACCAAAACATGAAGAAAGCCAACATCCAAAACGGGGTGGATTACATTAGTATGTTACCCGATCCTATTCTACACTTGATACTTTCGCTTCTTCATTCAACTGTGGAAGTAGTTCGAACGAGCGTTTTATCGACACGATGGAAGTATTTGTGGACTTCAATTCCATCTCTAGACATAGATAATGTTCGCCAAAAAAAGCCCATATGGGCTTTGTTTGAAAGGGATGAGTTGAGAGAGTTTGTGTATTGGGTTCTACTAAACAGAACACTAGATTTGAATAGTTTTAAGTTCGATTGTACGAGTCATTATTATGAGATGCCCACTATAAGGCTATGGATTCATGCCGTTGTTATGCGGAAAGTTAAAAAAATTGACTTGACATTTTCCCCTATGAACAGGTATGTTATTGTGTTGCCGCGTTGTTTGGTAGATTGTGGTTCATTGGAGATGTTAACGTTAAAACTTGTGTCACGCTCTTCAAGTTTTCACTCTTTAAGTTTGAAAAGTTTCACAGGGTCTAAGACGCTTAAGGTTCTTAGGTTAGACAGTGTTAAGTTGTTAGACCATGATTTAGTACAATTGTTTTTCGTAAACTGTCCATTGCTTGAAGAATTGAGTTTGATAAACTGCATAACACATAATCTTGATTATTTTTCTATCTCGTGCCCGAATCTTAAGACACTGAGAACTGATAATCGGGGATTGGGTTATTATAATGGTATAACATCTAAGGCATCTGCGATATTATGTGAACGGCTTACGGTTATATGCCCAAAACTTGTGTATTTCGAGTATGGAGGTCATACGGCTAATCATTTTTCGTTTGATGTAAAATCTTTAAAGAAAGCTGTGATTGAACTTGAAGATATAAATCTAACTGTCAAAGGTGATTTTGGTGTCACCATATGCAAGCTGTTTGCTCAAGTTTGCCATGTGGAGTATTTGTCTATCAACCGCTTTTTCCTTCGGGTAGATTCTTATTCTTTTACTTTACTTGAGAATTGTTTATATCCTGTTCTTTTACTGTTATGCCTGTTTTAAAATATTCAAACGCTCATTATAGACTGTGTTGAGATTAATTAACATTAAGCATGCCTGACCAATATATGTATGCTTCAAATGACCGCTAGCTATACTTATGCTTTAAGTTATTATATGCCATGCTTACCAATTACCATGGTTCTGAAACTTCACTTGATGTTATTGTGGTAGTCAATTTCATTCAAACGTGAATGCTGTGATGACCGTCCGAAAGGTTTCCCAGAGTCTCTTCCTAATTTGAAGAAGTTAGAGATAAAATTTGATTGTGACTTAATGAATGTACTCCTCCACATTCTCAGATGTTCTTCTAATCTTGAGTCCCTTCATTTGATAATTCATGAGGTAGTATTCCTCATCTCAGGTTGTAATTTATTTTCATTACCATATTGTTAGAGCTACTATAGATAGGCTATCGCGATCCTTAAGTTATCCTCTGCAAGCTTCAACAGCTTCATTCAGCATAAGTGGATCAACATAATACACTTTTAAGAACGTCAAAACATTATTTAAGGATATAGATGGACTTGAAATAACTTATGATTTTCTTTTTTATGATCTAGAATATTTCATCTGAAGAAGTTAAAATATTCTTTGAGGAGTTAGAGGAAGTTGAAACAAGGAGAACCTTGACCCGTCACCTGAAAAGGGTTGAGTTTTCTGGCTTCAAAGGGGAAAAAGAGACCCTAGCTATAGCCCGATTCTTACTTGAGCATGGAAATGCATTGGAGGAAATGGTTTTCAGTTTTAAGAGAGAAAAATACTGTAAGCAGTCAATGGAGGCTATGAATACACTGTCGAATTTCTACAAGGCCTCTTCATCTGTCAAAGTGATTACTGTGAAGGGCTAGTGATACAAGTCTTTTGTTAAACTGCAACTATTATGTATTCATGTTTCATGTTTGAGATAGCTGGATTTCTTGCCATGGTTTTGGATTTGGATTTTGCTACACGCAACATCATGTTTCCTTTATTTCCATTAATACTTATTTTGTTTATTCAGAACATATTTTCTTGGTTGACATGTTTTGTTCATATTCTTTTCAAGTGGAAAATGGGTGGGCGTGGGGAAAAGTCACATTTCTTGGTTGGACCTATGTGTTCGCTTTCAAAAAAGTCGAATCTCTTGGTTGGAGCTATGTGTTCGCTTCCATTATCTATTTGATGGACGATGAGCAACACAACTAAAGATCATGTAGAACTAAAGGTGGACAATCTATAAACTTGAAATACTAAAGCTTGAAAATTGAGACTTTGAAGATGCTGATGCGTGACGTAACACAAAATTTGACACATGTTTGACAACTGAATTCACAGAGGCTGGTTTAAAATGTAATGAAACTGGACATCTTTTATTTAAGTATATATTTTGACAAGGTATATATGATGAACTCTTTTTTTATTGCTGCCGAATAAAACTTAAATCACAACATGACAATGATTGATCCAGTGCTCAAACAGTTAATGACGAGTCTGAGATGAAACCAATTTTGAGAACCTTAGTCTTGTTGGTTCCTCGTTAAGTAGGCGTCCAAGTCTGTTCAGAAAAAGACATCTTTAGACTTCTTGCTTGAGTTAAAGAAATGAGATGCGTCCCACTATGTATTACGAAGCTAATCAGTTCTAATTTGAAGGTTTTGGCCAACAACATCTAGCACACTGACAATCAGGTTGTTTTGGTTCTCGCTCAAGAGATTATGGAACACAAAGTCAGGTACCATCATGTTATCAATTAGGCACAAACACGTTCAAGTTTCAAGGGATCCAACTAAGGAATTTCAAAAGTTTTGGGTGGATTTATCATCTCATGGATAACGAATGCTTCAAAGCTGTCATCGATTAAATGTATAAGTGGATAAATATATGTCTAGTTATCAAGTTAACTCACCAGTGTAAGATAATGGAAATCCGTAGGCTATAATGTTTATTCGTCAGGTATTTATAAAGCAATAAACCTGGAAACCCTAATGGACCCAACCCACAAGTCGGGCTTGGGCCAACTAACTTATTCATCTAACACTCCCCGCAGTTCGAGCGGCGAAATCGCGAAAGCTCGAACTGGAGTTGTAAACTAAGAAAGCAAATTTAAAACAATAAACCAAAAACAAAACGGGATAACCCAAAACCAAAATAAACGAAGAAAGCAAATTCGACACCAACAAAAGTCGTCTTGGGAATTGATACCCTGGATTCGACACCAACACAAGTCGTCTCGGGAATTGATACCCTGGATTCGACACCAATAAAAGTCGTCTCGGGTACCAATAAAAGTCGTCTCGGGAATTGATACCCTGAATTCGACACCAACAAAAGTCGTCTCGGGAATTGATACCCTTGATTCGACATAAAAAAAAAAAAAAAAAAAAAAAAAAAAAAAAAAAAAAATAACTAACTTTTTTTTTTCAACAATAAATTAAAAACATAAAAATAATCCTAAGATTCTTAATCCTTAAAAAGACCCATTATGAGCGCCGGAGGGAATAATCGATGACCAAATACTTGTCTTCATGGAGTAAACAAATGATTATTTTTATTTTTGCAATTCCATTATCAGATGCAACAACTGAGTAGCCTTGACGTTAAAGCTAAAACCGATTGACGTTAAAGCTTCATCACCAAAAGAAGGATGATCAGGTTTAAAAGGATAATATTGTTTATTGATTGTTTGGGACAGATGTTAAGGTTTAAAAGGAGCCCTCCGAACCTCCGGCGTGTAGCCGGCGGCCGGAGGCGGCCGAAGATGAAAGTGGCGGAAGGGTTATGGTTTTGTGGATCTTAATGGCCTGATACCATGTTGGACTACATAATCTCCATCCTTGCTATTAAATCCTTATGTATTATGTACGTTCGGCGAGAAAGAAATATCATATATCAAATTAGAATGTTGCGGCTTAATATCTTTCTGCTTTTCCTTCGTATATAAATAAAAGGGTGCGGCTGAATGTGTTTTTGTGAATATGTCTTCTCCAAAATTAATTAAGGGATAGGTTTGACGGGTGGCTTAAAGAAGGCGGCTCAACATAGCCACCTAGGTCTGAGGATCAGACCCGCTCAGATACCATGTTAGACTACATTGAAACCCATCGGTATAATCTTATTAATCATCCACTATTTATAATAGTGAAACCCTAATACCCTAAACCCACAAACCGGGCTTGGGCTTATACTTATCCCTTAACATGTTAGACTACATTGAAACCCGTAGGTATAATCTTATTAATCATCCACTATTTATAATAGTGAAACCCTAATACCCTAAACCCACAAACTGGGCTTGGGCTTATATTTATCCCTTAACATGTTAGACTACATTGAAACCCGTAGGTATAATCTTATTAATCATCCACTATTTATAATAGTGAAACCCTAATACCCTAAACCCACAAACCGGGCTTGGGCTTATACTTACCCTTAACACTCCCCCGCAGTTCGAGCGGCGAAACCGCGAAAGCTCGAACTGGAGTAGTAAACTAAAAAAGAAAAGAAAACATCAACATAATAAAAAAAAAACATAACTTTAGTCGACGCGTAACAAAACCGTACCAACGGTCGACTTTAGTCGACTGGTACCAACGGTCGGCTAAGTCGACTGGTAACAACATCGTACCAACGGTCGACATTAGGGACTGGTACCAACGGTCAACTTAGACGACTGATAACAAAGCCGTACGAACGATCGACTAACAAACAAATAATAAAACAACTACGACAATAACATTAAAAAGTAAAAACATCAAAATAAACTACCAAACATCTCAAAGTCAATCTTGAAGAATGACAACATCACCGTCAGCAATCTCCATCCTTGCTATTAAATCCTTATGTATTATGTACGTTCGCCGAGAAAGAAATATCATATATCAAATTAGAATGTTGCGGCTTAATATCTTTCTGCTTTTCCTTCGTATATAAATAAAAGGGTGCGGCTGAATGTGTTTTTGTTAATATGTCTTCTCCAAAATTAATTAAGGGATAGGTTTGACGGGTGGCTTAAAGGAGGCGGCTCAACATAGCCACCTAGGTCTGAGGATCAGACCCACTCAGATACCATGTTAGACTACATTGAAACCCATCGGTATAATCTTATTAATCATCCACTATTTATAATAGTGAAACCCTAATACCCTAAACCCACAAACCGGGCTTGGGCTTATACTTATCCCTTAACAACCAGCACTTTAGGAGTCTATGCACCCTTATCAAGCTTGAAATTTTAATGATTAAAACTTACATATAAGTGTACCTTAATTAATCAACAACAAAATAAAGTGTATAAATTATTAACCATATATTAGAAAAGGTTTAATTACATAAATGTTGGTTAAAGAAGAAGAAAATCCATTATTTGGCAGAGATTAAGGAAAACCAAAAGCTTTTGTTTACATCCCACATCGCCTAAGCTAGGAACGAAACTTATCACTTGTTTATATAGACCACTTGGAACTAAAACGTTTGCTGAAGCCAGTAACGCGAGCTTGTGACTCAAGTGAGGGCATTAAAGTGCGACGGGCTGTGATGGACAAGATTGGTTGTAGAGGTGGCAATCACAACCCATTTAAAGAAAAATGGGTTGGTTTGGGTCAAAAATAACAACTTATGGGTTAGATTGGGTTATCCCTTTCACAAAGAAATGGGTCAACAATTAGACTTATATGAATCAACAAATGGGTCGAATGGGTCAACAAATGGGTCGAATGGTCACTTGGGTCGGATGATAATTCAACCACCACTATTTGTCTTTTTTTTATGTTTTTATAAGTTTTCGTCCTTTTTGATGTTTTCGTCAGATTGTTTACGTTTTCATCTATTTTTTACGTTTTCATCCATTTTTTCACGCTTTCGTCTGTTTATTTCCGTTTTCTTCCTTCTTTTTTTTTTCTTTTTTTTTTTTCGTTTTAGTCACTCTTTTTACGTTTTCGTCAGTTTTTTTACGTTTTCGTCAGATTTTTTACGTTTTCGTCCGATTTTTTACGTTTTCGTCAGTTTTTTCACGTTTTCATCTGTTTTTCACGTTTTCGTCCGATTTTTTACGTTTTCGTCAGTTTTTTCACGTTTTCGTCCGATTTTTTACGTTTTCGTCAGTTTTTCACGTTTTCGTCAGTTTTTTTTACGTTTTCGTCCGATTTTTTACGTTTTCGTCAGTTTTTTCACGTTTTCATCAGTTTTTTCACGTTTTCATCCATATTTTACGTTTTCGTCAGTCTTTATACGTTTTCGTCCGATTTTTTACGTTTTCGTCAGTCTTTTTATGTTTTCGTCCGATTTTTTACGCTCTCGTCAGTCTTTTTACGTTTTTGTCCGATTTTTTACGTTCTCGTCAGTTTTTTCACGTTTTCGTCAGTTTTTTTACGTTTTCGTCTGATTTTTTACGTTTTCGTCAGTTTTTTCACGTTTTCGTCAGTTTTTTTACGTTTTCGTCCCTTTTTTACGTTTTCGTCCGATTTTTTACGTTTTCGTCAGTTTTTTTAATGTTTTCGTCAATTTATTTACGTTTTCTTCTGATTTTTTACGTTTTCGTCGATTTTTAAAAATCTGACGAAAACGTAAAACCCTTGACGAAAACGTAAATAATCAGACGAAAACGCGAAAAAACGGGCGAAAACGCGAAAAAACCGGTCGAAAACGTAAATAAAGTGACGAAAACGTAGAAAAACAGACGCAAACGTAAAAAAAATGACGAAAACGTAAAAAACCGACGAAAATGTAAAATTACGGACGAAAACGTAAAAATCAGACGAAAACGTAAAAATCCTGACGAAAACGTAAAAAAAACTGACGAAAACATAAAAAAAAAAAACTGGCGAAAACGTAAAAATTCAGACGAAAACGTCAAAAACAGACAAAAACGTGAAAAACTGACGAAAACGTAAAAAAAAGTGATGAAAATGTAAAAATAGACGAAAACGTGAAAAAATGGATGAAAACGTGAAAAAACTGACGAAAAGTTAAAAATCGGACGAAAAAGTAAAAAATCGGATGAAAACGTAAAAAAACTGGCGAAAACGTAAAAATTCAGACGAAAACGTCAAAAACAGACAAAAACGTGAAAAAACTGACGAAAACGTAAAAAAAGTGATGAAAATGTAAAAACAGACGAAAACGTGAAAAAACGGATGAAAACGTGAAAAAACTGACGAAAAGTTAAAAATCGGACGAAAAAGTAAAAAATCGGACGAAAAAGTAAAAAATCGGACGAAAACGTAAAAAAACTGACGAAAACGTAAATTAAAACTGATGAAAACGTAAAAACAAAACGAAAACGTAAAAAAACGGACGAAACGTGAAAAAACTGACGAAAACGTAAAAAAACTGACGAAAACATAAAAATACGGACGAAAACGTAAAAAACAGACGAAAACGTAAAAAAACGGACGAAACGAAAAAAAATTGACGAAAATGTAAAAAATCGGACAAAAACATAGAAAGACGGACGAAAACGTAAAAAAATGTCGAAAACGTAAAAAAATGACGAAAACGTAAAAAACATACTAAAACGTAAAAAAACGGACAAAACATACTATAGTAGTATAGTAGCATGATTACAGTGGAAATGTAACGAGTCGACCCGATCCAATCCGACCTAACCCATTTGACCCATGACCCATTCAACCCATTTTTAAAGCATGACCCATTTGACCCATGACCCATTTGACCCATAACCCATTTGACCCATGACCCAAACCGACCCAACCCAACCCATTTGCCACCTCTAATTATGGGTAAGGTGACTTTAAAGTGGGTGGCAACAACGATTCCATTGTGAGTAACCTGAAACAAGGCTCATAACATTTAGCGAAAAATGTATCCTAAAGACAAGATGGAAGGTCTATACAGATAGGATAAACACTTTAAAAGGTTGAATTGCAAATGATCCCTCTCATTTTGTATACAATGTTCATATAGTGTCACTGTTTTCGCATGTATATGGTTTGTGCACAGAAGATATAGTTCATAGGGTTGCTATATAAGGAGAACAGCATATTCAAAATCAAATATTACTATACTTATGTTATCACGTTTAAGCCCGTTAGCAAACTCGTACACAAATATATTCAACAAGTTTGACGACTTAAGTTGTACACATTGTTTCAGAAATAGGTAATACACACCACTATCCGTCATCAAGTCGTACCAGAACGATACAAAATATGGCAAAATGAAATATATATAGCTTTGAGAAACATTACCCAAAAAATTACATTAAAGGTTCAGAAGCTAAAATTTTAAGCTAAGCATTTTATCAAACACATGGTATGCACTACAAAACATCAGAATAAAACCTTACAACGACATGCCACTGATGAACAGATGGGCCTATATGACTCTCTATCCTTGTGTGGTTTTATAATTCTTCCGGGTATTCAGAATAAAAGGGTGTTTGGATATGTTATGACTTATGTTTTAGGGGGTGTGGCCATAGTTGTTAGTATTTGTTAAGGAAACAAGTATGTAGCTAATTTTAAGTTTAGGTGAAAGTTTTGTTAATATTGCCTCTAATATTTAAAAAGTTTTGTGAGGTAAATGTTTTATTTTAAACTAGAGTGGTATCCGCGTAATGTTGCGGCGGGTACCGTGTGATTATATTTTGCATTATTTGGTTACAAATAAGTAGATATATTAGAGATAATAATTTTAGTTTGAACAATTAACCGCTTTCTAACAAACTTCCTAACCAACTTGCTTCCTGACAAATTAATTTTGAAATCTTTTAAACCTTTCTAATTATAGAATAGTCCCGAATGAATTATAATTTTGTATATATAATTTTTACAAAAAAAAACATGTCCAAATATTGGAATAATGATATTGGGCTGAGGGAAACTAAAATAAACAAATTATGGTTGAGGGCAATAATGATATTGGGCTGAGGGCAACTAAAATAAAAGACCCGGCCAAAAAACAAGTTATACTGTATACAAAGGTTATTACGCTACTTGAGGGTGCATGCTTTTAACATACAAACGTAGCGTTTAGGGTTAAAAGTAGCAAAATCCTCTGATTAATATCACCAAAACATGAAGAAAGCCAACATCCAAAACGGGGTGGATTACATTAGTATGTTACCCGATCCTATTCTACACTTGATACTTTCGCTTCTTCATTCAACTGTGGAAGTAGTTCGAACGAGCGTTTTATCGACACGATGGAAGTATTTGTGGACTTCAATTCCATCTCTAGACATAGATGATGTTCGCCAACCATATGATTTGTTAACAAGGAATGAGTTGAGAGAGTTTGTGTTTTGGGTTCTACTAAACAGAACACTAGATTTGAATAGTTTTAAGTTCGATTGTACGGATCATTATTATGAGATGTCCACTATAAGGCTATGGATTCATGCCGTTGTTATGCGAAAAGTTAAAAAAATTGACTTGACATTTTCCCCTATGCCGCCGTTGTTCATGACGAACACGTATGAAGTTTTTGTGTTGCCGCGTTGTTTGGTAGATTGTGGTTCATTGGAGATGTTAACGTTAAAACTTAAGTCACACTCTTCAAGTATTCACTCTTTAAGTTTGAAAAGTTTCACAGGGTCTAAGACGCTTAAGGTTCTTAGGTTAGATAGGGTTGAGTTGTTAGACCACGATTTAGTACAATCGTTTTTTGTAAACTGTCCATTGCTTGAAGAATTGAGTTTGATAAACTGCATAACACATAATCTTGATTATTTTTCTATCTCATGCCCGAATCTTAAGACACTGAGAACTGATAATCGGGGATTGCGTAATTATTATTATGGTATAACATCTAAGGCATCTGCGATATTATGTGAACGGCTTACGGTTATATGCCCAAAACTTGTGTATTTCGAGTATGGAGGTCATACGGCTAATCATTTTTCGTTTGATGTAAAATCTTTAAAGAAAGCTTTGATTGAACTTGAAGATATAAATCTAACTGTCAAAGGTGATTTTGGTGTCACCATATGCGAGCTGTTTGCTCAAGTTTCCCATGTGGAGTATTTGTCTATCAACCGCTTTTTCCTTCGGGTAGATTCTTATTCTTTTACTTTACTTGAGAATTGTTTATATCCTGTTCTTTTACTGTTATGCCTGTTTTAAAATATTCAAACGCTCATTATAGACTGTGTTGAGATTAATTAACATTAAGCATGCCTGACCAATATATGTATGCTTCAAATGACCGCTAGCTATACTTATGCTTTAAGTTATTATATCTCATGCTTACCAATTATCAGTTTTACCATGATTCTGAAACTTCACTTGATGTTATTGTGGTAGTCAATTTCATTCAAATGTGAATGCTGTGATCGTCCGATAGAAGGTTTCCCAGAGTCTCTTCCTAATTTGAAGAAGTTGGAGATAAAATTTGATTGTGACTTGATGACTGTACTCCTCCGCATTCTCAGATGTTCTACTAATCTTGAGTCCCTTCATTTGACCATTTGTGAGGTAGTATTCCTCATCTCAGGTTGTAATTAATTTCATTACCATATTCTTAGAGCTATAGATAGGCTATTGCCACCCTTAAGTTATCCTCTGCAAGCTTCAACAGCTTCATTTAGCTAAGTGGATCAACATAATACACTTTTAAGAACATCAAAACATTATTTAAGGATATAGATGGACTTGAAATAACTTATGATTTTCTTTTTTATGATTTAGAATATTTCATCTAGAGGCGTTAAAATATTCTTTGAGCAGTTAGAGGAAGTTGAAAGGAGAACCTTGACCTGTCACCTGAAAAGGGTTGAGTTTTCTGGCTTCAAAGGGGAAAAAGAGACCCTAGCTATAGCCGGATTCTTACTTGAGCATGGAAATGCATTGGAGGAAATGGTTTTCAGTTTTAAGTGAGAAAAATACCGTAAGCAGTCAATGGAGGCTATGAATACACTGTCGAATTTCTACAAGGCCTCTTCATCCGTCAAAGTGACTACTGTGAAGGGCTAGTGATACAAGTCTTTTGATAAACTGCAACTATTATGTATTCATGTTTCATGTTTGAGATAGCTGGATTTCTTGCCATGGTTTTGGATTTGGATTTTGCTATACGCAACATCATGTTTCCTTTATTTCCATTAATACTTATTTTGTTGGAGCTATGTGTTCACTTCCATTATCTATTTGAAGGACGATGAGCAACACAACTAAAATAAACATGAAATACTAAAGCTTGAAAAATGAGACTTTGAAGATGCTGATGCGTGACGTAACACAAAATTTGACACATGTTCGACAATTGAATTCACAGAGGCTGGTTTAAAATGTAATGAAACAGGACATCTTTTATTTAAGTATATATTTTGACAAGGTATATATGATGAACTCTTTTTGTATTGCTGCCGAATAATACTTCAATCACAACATGACAATGATCGATCCAGTGCTCACACAGTTAATGACGAGTCTGAGATGAAACCAACTTTGAGAACCTTAGTCTTTTAGGTTCCTCGTTAGGTAGGCGTCCAAGTCAGTTCAGATAAAGACGTCTTTAGACTTCTTGCTTGAGTTAAAGAAATGAGATGTGTCCCACTATGCATTACGAAGCTAATCAGTTATAATTTGAAGGTTTTTGCCAACAACATCTAGCACACTGACAATCAGGTTGTTATGGTTCTCGCTCAAGAGATTATGGAACACAAAGTCAGGTGCCATAATGTTATCAATTAGGCACAAACACGTTCAAGTTTCATGGGATCCAACTAAGACATTTCAAAAGTTTTGGGTGGATTTGTCATCTCACGGATAACGAATGCTTCAAAGCTGTCATCGTTTAAACGTATAAGTGGATAAATATATGCCTAATTATCAAGTTAACTCACCAGCACTTTAGGAGTCTATGCACCCTTATCAAGCTTGAAATTTTAAGGATTAAAACTTTCATATAAGTGTACCTTAATCAACAACAAAATAAAGTGTATAAATTATTAACCATATATTAGAAAAAGTTTAATTACATAAATGTTGGTTGAAGAAGAAGAAAATCCATTATTTGGCAGAGATAAAAGGAAAACCAAAAGCTTTTGCTTACATCCCACATCGCCTAGGGACGAAACTTATCACTTGTTTATATAGACCACTTGGAACTCAAACTTTTAACGATCTCAGTAACGCAAGCTTGTGACTCAAGTGAGGGCATTAAAATGTGATTGACTGTGATGGAACCAAGATTGGTTGGGTCAAGTTGTTGCAATATTTGGCTTGCCCGTTCCAAGTTTAGAGTTGTACCAGGTGGTTTGAGGCTGGTTTCACACTACCATTTTTTTATCCGGCTTTTTATTTTGTAGATTTGTTTCGTATATGGTAATTTTCAATTACATGTGCAGGTAATTAATTCTTATGATTACTTCTTACATTTCAGTTTGTTTAAAGCATACTTGGATAATATGTTTGTGTTTCGTACAACAATATGAGGATTGTGATATTTTACAATATTCTTTTGGATTTTGACACTTTACTTTGCCAATCCAAAAGAATATTGTAAAATATCACGATTAGGAGTGTCAAAAATCCTGACCCGACCCGGACCCGAACCCGAACCCGAACCCGAATAAAGATAATTGGGTCGGGTTACTCGGGTTCAAAATCCAACTCGGGTTAATCGGGTCAACCCGATTAACCCGAATACAAACTAGGGTCGGGTTCGGGTTTAAAATGCTTTGCCTATCCAGGTTCGGGTCAACCCGACTAACCCGAGTTTTTTTTTTTTTTTTTTTTTTTTTTTTTTTTTTTTTTTAATTATTCTTTTTTATATATTTTTTTTTGTAATTTACTAATCTTTATTCATTTGAAAAGCCCAAGTTAAATTGGTCCATGTAGTAAAATTGACTCATTTCCATCCATTTCCCATCCAATTTTTTAACAGATCGTATCTTTTATATAATAAAATAAAACCCTTATTGAGAATTTTCCATTTCAAAAAAATGCATACATACCTTATTTAATAATAATTTTTTAAAGGTATTTTTATTATCAAAATAACCTTAAATATTTCTATTTTTGTCAAAAAAATTGCATAAAAAACGTTTTATACTCAAATATTAAAAAAATCAGCTAAAAAATACATGTGTCAAAAATTGAAAGATTAAAAACTTTGTGTAGACAGGGTAATCTAAAAATACTGAAGGGTTTATTCTGTAACTTAAAATTATCAAAGAAAACATAATTACCCAAACAAACATAAATCACATCCACCCCAAAAACCTAAATCAGATTCAATCGATCCTAACCCTAAATCACATCCACCCCAAAAACCTAAATCAGATTCACTCGATCCTAACCCTAAATCGTTGAAGAACCAAACTCGATATCACAATCACGTAGATTTAGTTGTGATGAATAAAATCACTATATATGATTAGATTTTTTAATCTAATTTTTTCAATTCGTTTTTAAACTTTAGTTTGATTTAGTTGTGTTGATTGGTGTTCGCAGGGATTCTGGGAAAAGAGTAGGCATTACCGTAGATCATCAACCTCACTACCTGAGGAATTTATTTTTTTGATTAAATTTGATGGTAAGTGTTTATGCATTTTTCATCTTTATGTTTGTATATTTAATATGGTATTTAGTTTTATTTACCACACTATTTTTGATTGTTGTGAGTGGAGTTGTGAGTGGGAAGAAGGTCTTCAATTTGATGGTTATAATGTTGTTGCCTTGATTAAAAGACACAATTTAGTTTATTGTATTATATTTGATATATGTTATATGTGCACACACAGTAGCCGTATTCCAGTGCGTGCGTGATCTCGCGATAATCGGAGTCCAACAAATGATAGATTTTTGAAAACAACATGTCAACCTCAATTTAAATTCGAATGATGATGTTGTTTTTGTTGTGTTTTGGTATGGTGTCGTTTGTTGTTTATGTCAACATTTGATTAGTCCTTGCTTACTTGGAGAAAACTGTGTTTGAATTCATCTAGGCTTTTTTTTTGTATGTGTATGTTTTATTTTTATTTTTATTTTTATTTATTTTATTTTATTCGTTGTATCTTGGTGGGTGGTTTTTTGTGATGTTAAATTTTGAGATTGCTACAAAGCATCTTATGTTTTGTATTTTGTATAAAATTGTATTGAAAATGGACCGTGAAAATAGAAATTTGATTCGGAACTTTATATTTGACTTTCAGTTTTTAGAGAGTAATTAATTTATGCATGTTAGATGATACCATACACTCGAGGCAGATCTTTAACCTTAAATAATCTGACTTTTACAAAGGAGTTGTTATTTTAATTATCTGCAACAATTTGTACTCGATTTTGAAACAAATTAAATTCTCATTGGCGTGCCGTAACCAGCACTTCTTGGCTATTTTGATTTATAAAGTCAACATAAAATTCCGCTATTTGTCTAATGTGAGTAGATCGTATTGGTTATGTTATATCTCTTACATAGTAATAGAGAGAGTTATATGCTCTAGAGACAAGTACATTAGACAACCTAATAGTAGTTCAATGCATATATATGAGGTTATTGGCACTATGGGGTGGATTTTTATTAAAGCGGGGTCTTGACCCTTATTTATTTTGTATTAGCAATGGATGTGTTGTGACTATGTGTTGGTAACTATGTGTTGCACATAAATCATCTAATTATAGTTCTATGTAAATATGTTTTGTATCTAATTATGCAAGCATGGTTTATATGTAAATTAGCTGTGTTGAAATTAGCCTTCTGGTAATGTAATTTAGTTTCCTTAAACCTAAAGATTTTGCATTCTTAATGTCATTAAGCTTTATATTCATGCAGGTATATCTGTATTCATGTGACATCCTGGAAAAAATGAGCACAATGAAGAGATGCTTTTTGCCAGTAGTAAGGTACTACTATTTATAAATTATGTTTCAATGAATGCTATCGTAATATGTTATACTATATATGATTATTCTTATTTGACGTGGTTTGAAGGAGATGATGAATGTTGTTTACTATACATGCTCCAAGCCAGAGGATTTTTGTATGGAAATAGAAAAGGCCAGCTTAGCAGAAATTTGGCGTTGGAATCCGGTAGACGTTACTAAGAAGAAAAGTTGATCTACATCTGAATTTGTTGAGGTTCCTGTGGCTGCTACTTCAGATTAGGATCTTGAGTTTTTTCGACGTAAGCAGGCACGTTGTTGTCTGAATTTCTCTTTTCAGTACTTTATTAGATATAAATCTGTATTTAAAGATATTGCTTATATCGTGTTGAAGTAATCCTAATTTGATCCGATATTTGTTAGTGCTACTATAAGTGTGTTTTACGGTTATGCTCCTTTTGTAGCATTTAATTATTGGTTAAACACGTGTTGTTTTATAGAACTGTACAAGGCAGCCCGAATGGTGGGGATACGAAGAGATCACAACGTCCACCTCAAAGCAAACAATATATTGTGAAGATAAACTTTGCTACCAAGATCCCGATACAATCCAATTTCAATGCACTTCATGTTCAACATGTGAAACTAAGCAGCACCAATGACCACTTCTATCAATTAGTGTATGTCTTTACTCTTTTGTACTCTTTTTAAATTATGTCAAATAAGTTACTATACTATAAAACTGTTCACTCTTGCGTGATTGCGCTATTGTTTAGAAAGTTTTGTAACATTGCACATGTATGCTAATGAAATGTAATTAGTAGCGTGTTTATGTAGCAAAAAACTACTAAAATCTATAAGAAATTTATATATAAGAGTTACGGATTTTGAATAATCAAAGTCAAAAGTGGATTCATTAACATGTATCTGTGAAACAGTAGATGTTTCTCACATGCCATTTGAATGTTGTATTAAGATGCTTTCTTTGTTTAAAAAGTCCATCTTTGACTTTGACTTTTGAGAGTCAAATAGATTATAACTGCAGTTAATATGTTTTTCCATCTATTTCAAGTTAATGTGTTTTTATATCAAAAAACTATCAAAAAATTTAAACACCAGGTTGGCTATCGTTTTTGTTGTTACCATAGTGCAAAAAAACTGGTTGTGCGTTTAGGGGTGTTTGGCTAAGCTTTTTGAAAGAACCATAAACTTACTGTATAACCAAACATCCCCCTTAGTGCCTTACTGTAGTTTCTTTATATGATGTTAGGACCAAATTTGTTATTACGCACACTCTAAGATATATGATAACATCAAATTTGTTACAAGTGATGCTGATTTTTATATTTTATTTATGTTAAAATGTAGGAATGGCAATATGCAAGGCTATGGTAGAACACGGGATTTTGAAAGTGAAAACTTTTTTAGCATTTGCCTTGGCCCTTTGCAACAGCTATTGTGGCGTCTTACGGGACGTCAGGACATTTACCTTATATAATATAAAATCGAACATTCAGTAGTTCCTTTTATTTCTGCGCCTGAGTTTATAAGGTCCCTGAAATTCCTTATACACCAGGTTTATTTCTTAATTTCCAGTTTAGACATTTTAAGACTTTTTCAACATTTAATTACTCAGGTTCGGGTCAGAACCAAGAGAAATACACCTAAAATATATAAACCGGTTTCGCTAAGTTAACTCCGGTTCGATTCTCAGATCACTTTTTCCTCAGAATCGGTTTTCGGTTTGGGTCTGACCCGTTGCTTAGCATTGTATCATAATGTTCAAATTGAGGATTTTTTTTTTTTTTTTTTTTTTTTTTTTTTTTTTTTTTTTTTTTTTATCATTAAAGATTATGATGGGAACCTATATAGAAAAGCACATTGTTTTAGCATACAAGGCAATGCCTCTTCCTCCTATTGATCCTTTTGCAGTTGCATTTGAAATGGCTAAAGGATTAACTGACAAAGTAGCTTACCTCATGAACGCACTCCTGCAAGTTTGATATTCTTTCAAAGAATGGATGCTTGCAACGGACCAGATACACGAAGTATTTAAAATCGAGTCTGTGTAGCAAGAAAAGCTAGGGTTCATGCACAGGTCAGTGTACTTTTCATTATAAGATTTGGAATGTGATATATGTTTGTTGTCCCATTTGATACCCAACTCATTTTAAATCGTGACTCAACCTGCCCATTGAGCCGCCTTTACTGAAAGTAAGTGCAAATTCAACATGCCTCATTTGTATTTTAAGCATGTTGATGCTTTGTATAGTGTTTCTCGCAAAATATTATAAATTTATTTTTTCGGTTAGCATATGCCACCTTTTTAAGTAGTTGGTTCGTGTTCTATGTATGAAGCGGCCTCCATTAATTTGCTGTATATTATTGTAATTCCTTTTTTCTACACCATTATTTGTATGTTTTTTTTTTTTTTTTTTTTTTTTGCAATTTAGGCTGACCCAAAAATATCTTGTCCAAAGTCATAAAGTTATAAAAAGAAAAAATAGTGTGTTAAATATGATTATAAAAACTACATTTTTTTATAATTTTATAATTTTTCAGGAAGACTTGGATTTTTTGAGGGGACACAAGTATACAATTCACATCTAGCAACAATAGCTTAACATAGGTTATAGTATCCTTCACATATCAAAGAAATCCCATTGGGTTGGATGAGTTCAAATGAACAAAATTAACAGTCTAACTGACATATGCATGTGTTATTTGCAATAACCTTTATGGTTGTGCTGTTGTTAAGTTCCCATAAATGATGTTAGAGTCAATTATCATTGTGCACATTGTTCGTACTAAATATATATACTTTCCATTGACAAACATTGTGCAGGTTTGATCGACAATAACTAGCGTGGATGACATGTTGAGCTGAACGTTTCTCCATTCAGAGATGTTTTCTCTGCAACTTATTGTCATATTTCGTCCATAAGGCATGGAACCATGGAAGGCGGTTTTAGTAAGGGTAAGTTAGTGGTGTCCCATGATTTTAGATCTTGCTCAAGTAGCATTTACCTTAAATTTTTGCAAAAGCTTAAATTTCATATGTATACTGCAAAACATTTATAACAAGCAAATATAACGAACACCTATAAGATCATAAACAGTAGTAGCGCATTGCTAACTTAATTATTGTGATTTTATCAATTTAAAAAAAAACGTAAATTATGTAATAACTTTAACTAAGTTGAGCTTTCAAATGAAGTACATATGATCTTCTGGCTCATTTCTCAAACAAAGATCATAACTTTATTTAAATGAAAAAAGGTATTTAAAAATGTAGTAGTTTTTTCAATGCTGAGATGTTCTATTTATATTAATAATTGATTGTTATGTACATGTAGAAAGCAAAGATTCGATAGAGTGACAAAGGACTTGAAAGTTACAAAGGCGTTCTCAGCAATAGTCAAGGAACAGAAAGTGATCAAAACTAACACAACCAAAAAAGTGATATTGTAGATGCCTTCACGGAGGTAATGGGGACCATGGCTCATTGTGATAGAAGCCTGGTGCTCCTCTTCATGGGTGGTGACATGGGGGCCATGGCTCATTGTTGATGCCTTCACGGAAAGAGCACTGTTCTAAAAGAAATCCTTAAAGAGTATGTAATGTTCACTCTTCAAGCTTTTGTTAAAAAAATTTAGAAAGTATTGTTTTATCCATGTATTGCAAGTATAATTGGTTACCACTGTTTAGCTTAACCAATGGTATTAGTCATTTTATCAATTTTTTTTAGTTTGAGTGTGTTGGATTTTGCGCAGAGGCAGTAGAAAATGTTGTTGTAGTGGAAGATGATGCTTTCAAGGAAATGGATGTGATTTATCGAGCTCTTAGCTCAAAGGGTCATCACAATGACATGCTTCAAACCGCAGAATTGTTTTTATGGGTGTTTCGTTCTGTCACCTACAAATTTGCAGCTACAGTTTAGTTTTAAAGGGGTGGACACTTTCGTGTTTAGCTATGGCGCTGGTGATAGCTCCATATATACACGGAGTTGAATCTTATATTTTCGAATACACAGGCTCAAGCCTAACTGGGTAGGCTTATCTAGGTTATTGTTGTAGTTGGGATTGGTTTCAATTGGGTTTCAACTAGAAAATGAGGAAGAAGTATGGACATGCTTGGAGTGCCAGTTTTGTCAATCGTAGAATTAACTATGCATCTTTAGATAATGTTGTTCCAGTTTCATAGTTTGCCTTTATATAACGGTGTGATATTGTGTTTATGCTACCTATCCTAATTAAGTATTTTATTTATGTGCCTGGAATTTATAGTTCTTAATTGTCTTATTCCTGTTGTGTGTTTTTTGGTGGGTGACCTGACAACGCAATGGATTTCATACAGGAAACTTTGAAGATATTACTAAAATATTTAGTCAAAACCTCGTCGGACCAGATTGTGAAATTTGACAGTTTAGCTTCCATTCAGCCACTCAAAGTTAGATATGATCAGGTTCTTTTCTTTAGGCTCATCAAAACCATGGATATGCTTATGCATCTAAACAAGGTGAATCTTGCAGGCCAGGAGCATGCAACAAACCAAATGGTGTAGGTAACTTGGAGATAGAAGACGTGTAGACGAACGAGCCTTGGAGAGGGAAGATGAGTATTATTTCAATGAGAGGTATCATATTCATTTCACTATCTTAGTTTAAAGTTATTCTAAACATTAATTGATGATTTAATTATCAGATCTGACATACTAATTGTTAGTATATAGATTGAAAAGTTTGGACAAAGTGTTTCAGCTCAAACCCAAACAAGTATGTGTTATAACGGAAATAATTTCAAATATAAAATATGGTTAAAGCAATGCCCCTTAACCACCGCACGAAGAACCTCATTTTATTAGAATTTTCTTCTTTCAAAATTTGGGAAAGTGTGTGCAAGGACCAGGTGGATCAGAGGGACACTTTCGTGTTTAGCTATGGCGCTGGTGATAGCTCCATAAGGTGTAAACCAATGATTAGGTTATTGACACTAGCTCAAATGTAATCATAAATCAGTGATATATATCAAATGATACACATTTACAATGATACACATTTACTTTTCTTCCTGATATTTTCACTAAGTTCTGCTATGTGTACGTTGTAAATATCACTCGGTTAGACTTTAGATCGTTTCAGATATGTTTAAAATTGATCGTCAGTACTTGGTAGTTAGTAAATTGATTATGATTTTTGCTAATTAGTTAGGTTCGAAACCATAAGATATGGATGATCAGTTGGTGAATCATGGCAGTGAAGTTACAGGAGAAATCCGAAACGAATTCAAAAGTCTTAAGACAAAGCATTTGTTTTTGTATGAAAGAGACACACCAGAGTGCAGTCAATATGTAACTATGTATAGAATGGGTATTATCCATGCGTGACATTGTAATCAATTGAGGTCATGTTGAGGGAATCATCTAATGGGTTGATTATGTTATAATTATTGAATGTATGAAGCACAAGATGTATATATTTTCACAATTTTATATAGAAGTTTCCTATGTTTCTATTACATATTAGAGTTTGCTTACGATTATGGAAGTGCGAATGATGACGATAATACGAAAACTGTTTCAGTTTGGTTTTTGGTCACAATGATCAGCTTACCCTCTTATTTGGTTGATTTATTAATCCTTCTCATTAATTAGTTTTAAGTTCTTGATCGTATGTTCAATATATATTAAAAAAAATGATTTTCTTGGATTTTATAACACAATCATTAACGTTTCAGCATAATATTAAGAAATAAATTGATCTAAACTATTGATACACAAACACAACATGTGGTAGCTAAACTTTATACATAAAGATGATCATGTTTATGAAAATACAATATATGAACTTCACAACGTACATTAAACATAATTATAAAACAAAATTAAACACCATAATAAAAACAAAGGATAAAAAACAAAAAGTAAATTATTTGTTTTTTAATAAATAAAAATATATTATTAAAATTTTTAGAAAAAACCCCGCGCGTGCGCGGGCATTATAACTAGTATTTTGTAATAGAATGTATATTTTGTAATAGAATGTTACTTCTAGTTTGGTATTATTGGCTTATTATATTTGTCGCTATTATGTTTGTGTAGTATGATATTAAGTTCAATGGTCTTTTAAGTTTTAATCATGGCAAGTTGCCTACTGATACAAGTTATGGTAAGTTGCAAGTTGCCTACCGATGCAATAATACATATTAGTATTTGCATTTCCGATTAAGTGATATGCATTTTAGTGGTTGAAGTGTTCTACTAGAATCTTTTCATCTAGAGTTGCTCAATTAATGAGAATATAAATGTGTAAGTGTTTACTAGTTCCACTGTGTTTATGTCCATAGCTAGACTTTATCTCTCAACTTATCTCTTACATATAAAGTGGTATCTATCTTTCATTTGTTACATGGTTTATACATATATTGCATCATGTTCACTGTGTTTGCATTGTTAGCGAATTCAATCATGAATACAATCAATGAATTAGTTTCTCATTATTAACTCAACATCTTTTATAAGTATTGTGCAATAAGTCTATAAGTATGTAACAAACAAATTGTGCGATTTATACATGTGCCTTTTAGTTGTTTAAGAAACTAAATTATGTGATTTTGAAAATGGAACAGACCCGAACCCGACCTGACCCGACCCGATTTGACCCGAACCCGACTAACCCGAGTTCAAATAGGGTCGGGTTCGGGTATGTATTTTCTAGCCTCGACCCGACTTGGACCCGACCCGTTTGACCCGAACCCGACCAACCCGACCGATTAACACCCCTAATTATAATTCACAATCCTCATATTGTTGTACGAAACACAAACAGATTATCCAAGTATGCTTTAAACAAACTGAAATGTAAAGAATTAATAATGATGCAAAACAAACCAAAGATCAACACACTACAAATGGAGAAGATTTATCAAACAAGAATTTGTGAAGACAGAGGTCAATGCTCTGTATTTAGTTTTATTATAATGGATATTTTGAACAAAAGAGTGTCCCTTCCTATCATGGGATCAGGTTTATTTATACACATACTAAAGACATTTCGACTTCTAGTAATAAAGAGCAAAGGACTTTTTGGAATTCTAATTGTCCCATGCAATACCCATGCCTTCAAATAACCTGTAGATGTATTTACCATATATAGAAAAAAAAAAAAAAAAATCTACAAAATTAAAAACCCGATAAAGTTGTTTATCGATGGCTGAAGAACATTGATCAATTTAGAAAAATCTAAAGAAGAATAGACTGCAATTGACCAGACAGAAAATACCAGTTTGTCAAATGTTGTGTACGTTACGTCACTGAAAAAGACTTTATATGTATCAGCATCTTCAAAGTCTCAATTTTCAGGCTTAAGTATTTCAAGTTTATAGATTGTCCACCTTCAGTTCCACATGATCTTTAGTTGTGTTGCTAATTGGGTAAAGGGTTCAATAGATAATGAAAGCGAACACATAGATCCAACCAAGAAATTCGACTATTCTTACACAAAGTTTTGACGCGTCACCTCCCCACGCCCAACCATTTTACACTTGAAAAGAATAGGAATAATACATAAACCAAGAAAATATGTTTTGAATAAACGTAATAAGTATTAATGGAAATAAAGGAAATATGATAATTACAGTAAACAGAATCTGATTACCAAAATCCAGTAATCACTTTGACATATTGCAAAATCCAAATCCAAATCCAAAACCACCTACTCAAGACCAAGAAATCCAGTTATCTCAGACATGAATACATATTAGTTCCAGTTTAACATAAGGCTTGTATCAGTAGCCCTTCAGAGTAATAATCACTTTGACAGATGAAGAGGCCTTGTAGAAAGTAGACACTTTATTCATAACCTCCATTGACTGCTTACGGTATTTGTATCTCCAACTCCAACTGAAAACCATTTCCTCCAATGCATTTCCATGCTCAAGTAAGAATTGAGCTATAGCTAGGGTCTCTTTATCCCCGTCGAAGTCAGAAAACTCAACCCTTTTCAGGTGACGGGTCAAGGCTCTCCTTGTTTCTACTTCCTCGAAGTCCTCAAAGAATCTTTTAACTAAGTAAGATGAAATATCCTAGATCATAAAAAAGAAATCATAAGTTATTTCAAGTTCATCTAAATCCTTAAATCATGTTTTGACATTCTTGAATAATGTTTTGACATCCTTAAATAACTAAGTATATTGGTCCACTTATGCTAAATGAAGCTGTTGAAGCTTGCTGAGGATAACTTAAGGGTTGCGAGTTCACATCCTTTTTACCAAAATAAGGTGATTTGTTCAGTAAAATCAATGTGAAGCTAAAGGGTTAAAATGGAATAAAAGTTATATATTTAACAAAAGAGAAGTGCTAAAATGAAGGCAATATGGGCAGGTAAAAATGCTTAATTATTTTCTATGAGAAGAGACGGGTCTGGTTGGGTTAAACCCAGAGAATTTATGTCAAACAGTGAGTTTGTAAAATATAATTACAGTAAACAGAATCTGATTACCAAAGAAGCAATCTAAATTATTGGATAATATGATTTAGAAGACATTAAGGACATGAATACGATTGTGCTACTTTCAACATGTTCAACCCATTTGACGCGTCTCCACTTCAGCTAAATTTTATCAAGCAGTTTACATGTAGATCATAATCAGACCCAAATGTATATAGCCTGACAATGAGTTTCTTATCATGTTTATTAAACTAGAAATTTGTAAAAATTCAACAAAACCCGTGCTAACAAACCAACCTGACTCGGGCCATTTTAGCCCATCCAAAACTGTAGTGTTTTACTTGTACCCATTACCTGACTGTCTTTCATCAATAGCTCAAACAATATATATCTATAGCCTATCTATAACTCTAACAATATGGTAATGAAAATAATTAAAAACTGAGATGAGGAATACGACCGGAGGAATGATCAAATGGAGGGACTCAAGATTAGAACAACATCTGAGAATGCGGAGGAGTACAACCGTTAAGTAGCGAACAAATTTTAGCTCCAATGTCTTCAAATTAGGAAGAGACATAGGGAAACCTTCTTTCGGACAATCACAGCATTTCCATTTGATTGAAATTGGCTACCACAATAACATCAAGTGAAATTTCAGAATCATGGTAATTGGTAAAGCATGACATATAATAACTTAAAGCATAAGTATAGCTAGCGGTCATTTGAAGCATACCTATATTGGTCAGGCATGCTTAATTTGATCTCAACACCGTCTATAATGAGCGTTTAAGTATTTTGAAACAGGCATAACAGTAAAAGAACAAGATAGAAAGAATTCTCAAGTAAAGTAAAAGAATAAGAATCTACCCGGAGGTAACATTGGCTGATCGACAAATACTCCGCATGGGAAACTTGAGCAAACAGCTCGCATATGGTGACACCAAAATTATCATCACATGTGGCGATTAGCTCCAGATATTCAAGTTCAATCACAGCTTTCTTTAAGGATTTTACGTCAAACGAAAAATGATTAGCCATATGACCTACAGATTCGAAATACACAAGTTCTGGGCATTTAACCGTAAGCCGTTCACATAATTTCTTTTCTTTATATCTCTCAACATTATTATAATCCAATCGCCGATATTTAATTCTCAGTGTCTTAAGATTCGGACACGAGATGGAAAAATGATCAAGATTATGTGTAAAGCAGTTTATCAAACTCAATTCTTCAAGCAATGGACAGTTTACCAAAAATGATTGTACTAAAGCATGGTCTAATAACTCAACACTGTCTAACCTAAGAACCTTAAGGTTCTTAGACCCCGTGAAACTTTTCAAACTTAAAGAGCGTAACGAAAACTTTAAAGTTAACATCTCCAATGAACCACAATCTACCAAACAACGTGGCAACACAATAGCTTCATACTTGTCCCTAAGGCAAAATGTCAAGTCAAGTTTTTGAACTTTATGCATAACAACAACATGAATCACTACAAGAAATAGGACATCAGGCGACGATAGTTATCCTGTCGACACAATGCCGACGGGACAAGGCAGAAAACCACAAAAAATCCGCTTGACCGAAGCCAAGTGCGTTGAATTTTTTGGATTGACATAATCCCGTCGACATGTCGACGGGAACAAATTGACCAAAATTTCCAGCCTCAATAATTGCCAAAACTTTGGCGCGAAATATCCCGCCATTATTATCCCGTCGACATGTCGACGGGATAATATTAAAAATGAAATTACTGCGTGATTAACGTTTGGTTAGTTTTAATTACGTGTTTTGTTTATAATCCCGTCGACATGTCGACGGGATAATAAAGTGAAAATACTAATAGTGAATTAGTGGTCAATACAAATGGCGGGATTTTTTCCCGCGTGTTTTTCCCGTCGACATGTCGACGGGATTATCTCCCCAAAATACTCTGCCCCATATATACTCCACAAAAACATTCCCGTCTCATTTTTTACCTATATACATTCTCACAAAAAAAATTTCGTCTCATTTTACACATCGATTCTTGATTCTCACAAATAAGTCAATCGTCAATTCTTACAAGACACACATGACTTGGCGTGGTTGCACAGTTGAAGAGGAGTACTCAAAAATCTTGTCACACGAGCTCCTCTTTAATGAAGTTATGTTAACTTTTGGTCATGCAGTTTATGAGGAATATGGTGATTTTAAGGATGCTGAACCGTGGATGAGAGACAAGATTATCGAATGGTGTAGGAAAAAGCCGTACTACAAAGAGTACATGGACGAGCTAGATGCTGCTGAAGCTCAAGCTGCTGCTGAAGCTCAAATTGTTGCTGTTGGAGGTGACGACGAAGCTGAAAGTACGTTGGAAACAAAACTTGATAATCTGGAAAATAGGATCACAAATCTTGAAGCTACGTTTGCACATATCAAGGAAATGAGAGCAAGGAAGGGAAAAGATGGTGCGAGTTCGAGTAAAGCGGGAAGTAGCCGCAAAAAAAAAATAAACGGGTTGTTTCGTTTGATCTGTTCTTTTGGTTGTCGAGTTGTTTAGTTTGAGTTGTTTCGTTTGGTTGTTGAGTTGTTTAGTTTGAGTTGTTTCGTTTGGTTGTCGAGTTGTTTAGTTTGAGTTGTTTCCTTTGGTTGTCGAGTGGTTTAGTTTGTTTGTCGAGTTGTTTAGTTTGAGTCTGTATGAAAATGCATGTGGTTGAGAACTCTTGCTTGTTTTAAATAAACAGTTTGCCTTTGTGTTTGATAATTATTGCTCCTTCAGTTATATTATTTGTGCGTACGAATTTAAAATATAAAGGATGTTCAACATCAGTTAACAAAACAACAACAACATTTTATTAAACAACAATAATAACAATAACAGCAAACAACATCAACAACAACAAACAACATCATTTTATTAAACAACAACAATAACAATAACAGCAAACAACATCAACAACAACAAACAACATCATTTTATTAAACAACAACAATAACATCAACAACAACAGCAAACAACATCAACAACAACAACAAAAATAACAGCAAACAACAACAAACAACATCAACAACAACAACAACAACAACGTACAACAACGATAACAGCAGCAACAACGATAACAGTTCAACATATGAAATTTATCCATGTCACTTAAAAGGTCATGGAGTATTGCATCCGACTGACATGCGTGGTCGTGGTTGGGATACGTTGCCATATCAAGTTTTGCCTCCAGCATCCTTAATTTTGTCTCTAACACGTTTTTTTGTGCCTCCAACACCTGTTTTTGTGCCTCCAGCATGTTTATTCTAAGATTTTTTTCATAACACTTTGAGCACCTTGTTGGAGCAGATCCAGAACCGCTTGATGTTGAAGCTCCAAGAGAACCGATCATCATTTTGGCGAGTCGTTCCTCCTTCCATAAAAAAAAATCACATCCATGGTCTTTTGTCCCAGGCTGTTAAAGAGTAAAAACTATTATTTTTAACAACTAACCAAATTATTTATATAATACACGAAAAAGTATGTAATTGTTCACCTGCGAGAAAGGACACGCATAGTATAGTTTACCACGGGAGTAAGATTTACACAATTCTCGCATAATCACGTCTCCTCGTTCACAAGGACAAGGAAAAGCTTCAAATTCTGCCATCTTCTTCACCATGATAACAGTGTATGTTTGTGGTTGTGAGGTTGAGTGGTTGTGAGTGGTGGAATCGTGACCGAGGTGGCCCGATCTACAAGTTGAGGTGATAAAAGGTGGTGGCCGGAAAAAGATTCCGACGGCCGGAAACTGATGGTGTCGCCGGAAAACGGAAACTGCTAGAGTGTGAGAGAGAGAGAGAGAGAGAGAGATAGTAAGATGAGTGTGTGTGTGTGTGTGTTTATATTGTGAGGATGAGTTGTTAGGTAGGGAAAACCATACTCGTTCGTTTAACATCTCTTGTATAACCATTGCATCTTGACTCGTTCGTTTAACATCTCTTGTATAACCATAGTCGTTCGTTTAACATCTCGTGTCAAAAAGAAAAACAACAAAAAACCAAATTTACAATTAGTGATAGCTTCTATTTAATAGATTCTATTTTTTTTTTTAATTTTCCTTTTAGCTTATTAATAAGCAATTTCATCATTTTCATATATCAATAATATCTCGTGTCTAACATCTTGTGTATAACCATAGCATCTCGACTCGTTCGTTTAACATCTCGTGTATAACCATACCATCTCGAGTCGTTCGTTTAACATCTCATGTAGAACCATAGAATCTCGACTCGTCTGTCTAACATCTCGTGTATAACCATAGCATCTCGACTCGTTCGTTTAACATCTCGTGTATAACCATACCATCTCGAGTCGTTCGTTTAACATCTCATGTAGAACCATAGAATCTCGACTCGTCTGTCTAACATCTCGTGTATAACCATAGCATCTCGACTCGTTCGTTTAACATCTCGTGTATAACCATACCATCTCGAGTCGTTCGTTTAACATCTCGTGTATATCCATAGAATCTCGACTCGTTTGTCTAACATCTCGTGTATAACCATAGCATCTTGACTCGTTCGTTTAACATCTCGTGTATAACCATACCATCTCGAGTCGTTCGTTTAACATCTCGTGTATATCCATAGCAAGACTTGAATTTTGACCGGTTGTGATCTCGATGTTATCTAATTATTATTTATTTTATAAAAGTATTTATAATAAATAATTTTTTTAATTATATTATAAGTAATTAATTTTGAATTTAACTAGTTATTTTTTAATTTTATAAAACTATTTTTTAAATATATATATTTTTTTAATTTTAAAAAAGTATTTGTAATAAATAAAAAATTTTAATTATATAAAAGTAATTTATTAATTTTATAAAACTATTTTTTTAATATTTTCTTTTTATTTTATAAAAGTATTTATAAAAAATATTATATTAAAGTAATTAATAGTAAATTAACTTAACTAGTTATTTTATAAAATTATTTATAATAAATACTTATAATAAATACTTATAAAACTAATTTTTTAATATATTTTTTATTTTATAAAAGTATTTATAATATTTTTTTTTAATTATATTAAAAGTAATTAATATTAAATTTAACTAGTTTTTTTTAAGTTATAAAACTATTTTTTTATAAAAAGTTTCTTAATATATATTTTATTTTATCTTATACCGTCGACATGTCGACGGGATAAGAAAGCGCCAAAATTTCACGAAAAATTCATTTATCCCGCCAAATGCAAAACGACAAATTATGTTAACGATCCCGTCGACATGTCGACGGGATAAGAAAAAGATATACCAAAACCAGATCTGGTCAAACACTTAGAAAAAAAAAACGCAAAAACAACACCCCCTTCCTCCGGCGATTATTGACCCACCACAGCACCATCTCCGACGCCACACCTCACCGGCCACACCAACACCACCATCTCCGACACTACCACCACCACCACCACCACATTGTACCCCTCCAACACCACCATCTCCGACACAACAGCTCCACCACCACAGTCCAACACCACACACTAGCACCACTGTGCACCTCCCCCCTCCCCTCCTCATATACTTAGTTCTTCCCCAACCCCTCTTTTGTTTAATTCTTCTTCTTCCCCAACCCTCCTTTCTTCAACAACAGCAGGTAAAGAATTTTTATAATTTTTGTTAATTTTTGTTATTATTATTAATTTAATTGTTATTATTATTGTTTATTTTTGTTATAATTATTGTTAATTTATTTTTTGTTTATTAATTTTTTAATTTAATTGTTATTAATTTTGACAGCAGGTAAAGAGGGTGAGAGCCGAGAGCGAGAGCCGAGGGTGAGAGCCGAGACAACCAATACAACAGGTAATGTACCTCATTTTATTTTTTTTATTAACTTTTGGTATCCCGACGACATGTCGCCGACAACAGTTTTTTGTTTAAACTTTTTGATATATTAATTTGCTATGTTTTATTATAGTCCGAACCCAAGACGAGACCACAGCCGAGACCACAGCTGAGCCACAGCCGAGTCCACAGCTGATACAGGAGCCGAGACAGTATGTATTCTTTTTTTTCATTTTTATGCTTTGTTGTATTTTCGTATCGCGTAGCGTTTGTATACTAGGTTTTGATATAAAATGGATTGTTGCGGATTGTGAAATGTGATTAAGTAATAGCTTACGGATTAAGTATTAAGTAGGATATTGCGTTTGGTAATTAGTTGTTTGATTTTTTTTTTAACGACACAACCAAGGTCGATTGTGCTCATTGTGTACCCACGGTGCGAATAGCATCTTGGGGGACTTGGTATTGAACTAGCCGTAGGATATTGCTTGTTTGGTTAATAACTATATAAAAAATAGTTTCGGCTTATATAACGGGCTTATGGCTTGTTTGGTTTTCGGCTTATGTTTCATAAGCTAAATTTTTATGGCTTATTTTGAAACTTTTTACCTTACATAGTTTCAAAATAAGTCACAAAAAATAAGCTTATGAAACATAAGCCGAAAACCAAATAAGCCATAAGCCCGTTATATAAGCCTAAACACACAACCCCTTAGATATATTTGATATTCTTTCTATTAATTGTTTGGTTTTCGGCTTAGTATTCATAATAGTTTCAAAAATAAGTCACAAAAAATAAGTTTCAAAATATACAAAATAGTTTTTACATAAATTTATATAAACAAAGCCGAAAACCAAACAATTGTTTATATTCTAATTGTTTAACTTAAAATATATGCTATTAATTGTTTAACTTAAAATAGTCGATTTGTGTGTTACTGTTAGACTTATGTGAATGTTTTAGGATTTTAGGATATTAGTGATTAATTTCGGAAAGTCCCCGTCCGAAGTTAATCATCCTATAGAAAACCCGTCCGAAATTAATTTATTAGAAATTAATTTTGGAAAGTCCCCTGTTTGGGACTGCTTTTTGAATGTTTTGTCTCATTTAGGATATGGATGCGTATAATTGATTTACTATTTGAGATGATTTCGACAGCGTTTCTCCTTTACTCCTACGAGGCTACGAATATGTCTTTAATGCACATATTTGGGGAGTTGAGGGGAAATGCTGCCGAAATTTTCTCAAATAGTAAATCAGTTATACGCATTCATATATGAGATGAATCATTCAAAGAGTGGGTTAGGATTGCCTTCCATAGTTGCACTAGGTGAACAAAACAACTAGTAATAATTCCATAGTTATATGTTTTTATGTGTTGATTATTTTGAATGTGTAATAACTAAGAGTTGAACAAAACAAAATGCAGTTATGATACTTGATAAGAGTTGGACCCGTTTAGACAGTCGTGTTTCAAGAGAGTTTTTTGATGGTCTTGCTGCATTCATTGAACATTGCAAGCCGTTATTAAATAGTTACGGAAACATAAAATGTCCATGTCGTCTTTGTTGTAATGTTCCATGGGTATCTCTCGACAAACTTAAAAGCCACATAAGCCAAAATGGGTGGGACCCAACTTATACGCAATGGGTAGATCACGGTGAACCGGATCCTCTTCCTATAGAAGATAACACAACACAATGTGAGATGAGTGACATGCGTGCGTGCCTTAATGATATTATTGATATTCCTCTAAATAATGAACAAAATGAGCCAACTCCTCCAAATATTGGCGAGACAAGTAACGAGCCGACTCAAGCAACGACACCTCCTGTACGTAACGAGTATGAAGAGTTACTTGCCAGTTCCACCCAGCCTCTTTACCCGGGTTGTGACTTTATGACAACCTTGGATTTTATGTCAAAGTTTACGCATCTCAAGGTCAGCGGTAAATGGAGTGATACTTCATTTAACAATACGCTAAAATTTCTCCAGGAGGTATTTCCTCCCAGGTTAGATTACAATCTCCCACCATCATACTCTGCTATAAAAAAACCATTTAAAAAGGTCGGGTTAGGGTATGAGTCGATACATGCTTGTGAAAATGATTGCTTTTTATATCGGGGGACTGGTGCCGAAGATTTGGAGTATTGTCCGGTCTGTAAAACGAGTAGATGGAAAGACAAGAACACAATGGGGAAGAAAGTTCCTAACAAGGTATTGCGTTACTTTCCTATCATTCCTAGGCTACAACGTTTGTACAGATCTATTCACACCGCAAAACATATGACTTGGCATGCTACTGGCAAGTCTACGGTAAACGGTATGATGCAACACCCGGTTGATGGTGAAGCATGGCAGAAGTTTGACAGCGGTAAATATTCGGCTTTTGCTAACGAACCGAGAAACGTTCGATTAGGGTTGGCCGCTGATGGTTTCAATCCGTTCGGCAACCTTAGTCAGACTTACAGCATGTGGCCTGTTATCTTAACAATATACAACTTGCCTCCGTGGTTATGCATGAAAGAGACTACTTTGATGCTAACGTTGTTGATTCCTGGACCTAAATCACCCGTGAAGGACATTGATGTTTACTTAAGGCCTTTGATTGATGACCTTCAGAAATTATGGAAAAAACCAGGTGTCCCGACTATGGACGCTGTTACAGGCAAAGAATTCAACATGAGAGCGATGCTTTTATGGACCATCAATGATTTTCCTGCTCGTAGTAGTTTGTCAGGTTGGAGTGGGCAAGGTTACTACGCATGCCCTACATGCAAAGTAGGCACTCCGGCTACGCGTGTGATAAGCAAAACAGGTTATGTTGGCCATAGAAGATTCTTAAAAAAAAAAACATAAATGGAGGAGGGATACTACTACATTCAATGGTGCACCTGATTTTACAGATCCTCCTAAAAAAGATACTACGGCTTATATCTTGACTCAACTTGCAATATTGCCCACACGTTTGCCGGGGAAACATCCAGATTATGGGGGTGGGAAGATAAAACGTAATACTACAACCGACCTGAACTGGACTAAACGGTCTATTTTCTACGAGCTTGAATATTGGTCTTCTCTTACTCTAAAACACAATTTGGATGTCATGCATATTGAAAAAAATGTGTTGGAGAGTATCTTGAACACTTTGTTAATGAATGAGAAATCTAAAGACACCGCCAAGGCAAGACAAGACTTGCAAGCTTTGGGCATTCGACGGGAGTTGTGGCTCGGAAACAAAGAAAACGGGAAGTGCTCGAAGCCTCATGCTAAGTACTCCTTCACACCCGATAAAAGAAAACTCTTCTGTCAATACATCAAAACAGTTAAACTACCAGATGGGTTCGGATCCAAGTTCAAGTCGAAAGTGACCAAAGATGATAACAATATAACGGGCATGAAGTCGCATGACTGTCATATAATGATGCAACGGTTACTTCCTTATGGACTTCAGCAATACTTGGACGCACAAACTTATGCACCATTGATCGAGCTTTGTTCATTCTTTAAGCAAATTTGCGCCCGAACTTTGATGGTGAATGACATGGTGAAAGCTAAAGACCAGATGATCAATATTTTGTGCAGACTCGAACAAATATATCCTCCTGCTTTTTTCGACATTATGATTCACTTGGTTATGCATTTACCTGAAGAGGCTCTTCAAGGGGGGCCTGTTTCATTCAGGTGGATGTATCCATTTGAAAGATACATGAAGAAACTAAAAAACTATGTACGAAATAAAGCTAAGCCGGAAGGTTCAATAGCAGAGGCTTATGTTGCAGACGAAGCATTAACTTTTTGTTCTCGGTATTTTCAGGGTGAAATTGGGACAAAATTTAACCGTCCCACTCCATCTGAGGGTTGTCCTCGCCCAACAAGTGATTTTCAGGTGTTCCGATCACTATGTAAAAAGTCTGGTAAAGAGACAATTATTCAGTTAGGTCTCCCAGAAATGAAGAAAGTGATATGGTATGTACTTCACAACAGTCCTGAGATCGACGCGTACATGAACGAGTTCCAGAGGTACGCGTTTTTATTTTGAAATTTCTTTTTCCCAAGTGTTTTTATTTTGAAATTTCTTTTTCCCAAGTTATCTTTTCGATTAATTCTAAAATCATGAACATTTTCAGTGAACGTCCTGAAAGCGACATGCAGCAAGAATTTCCTAGATGGTTTGAGTCGAAGGTAAACTTATTATATGTATTTCCTTGTATAAATAACGACTATATTACTCATCTCTATGTATTCTTATCTTTGTTCATAGATCGGTAATCTTTACACAGCCAATGACCCAAGATGTACCCCCGACTTATTCGCTTTGGCTTGTGGACCATCATCGACCGCAACCTCAGTCAACTCTTGTGTAGTCAATGGTGTGAAGTTTGTCGTACACAGCCGCGATGTAAAACGTACAACTCAGAACAACGGAATTTGTTCACCTGGCGAGAAGGAAGGAGAAATGTATTATGGTCTGCTAGAAGGAATTCTGGAGTTTGAGTATACCCAGTTCAAAGTAGTGTTGTTTCGAGTTAAGTGGTTCGACTTAGCCAAAAGAGGTAGAGTTGAACGTTATAACACTAGAAACAACATGACACAAATTTGGGCATGTAGCACAGCGTTTGAAGATCAACCTTACATTCTCGCAACACAAGCAAAACAAGTCTTCCACCTTGAAGATCCTGCCAGACGACCGCCCCATTGGAAGGTCGTCCAAGAAGTGAATCACAACACAACATGGGATGTCATCGTGGTAGAAGACGATGATGATGTGATACACGGCAACAACTCATCTAATCTTCGACTGTCTGCTAATTTTGATGCTTTGGAATTGTCCCCCTTAAATATCGATGGTCAATCAACGTTAGTTGAGGCACCACCACCAATCATTCCTGTTTATGAAGACAATGATTTTATTGATGATGAAGAAGACGATCCTTATGATTTAGTAGATTCTGATCCAAACAATTCTGATGATGAAGTTGAAGTTGCGACTAGTGTTTATGATAGTGATGTTGATTTAGCATATTGATCTTAAATTTTTGTAAAACGACACTTATTTGAATGAAATTGTTATGGATTGTTTAAATGTGTATATTTATTTCGAATGTGTATGTATTTGAATGTGTACATGCTTATGTTAATTTGTTCATGTATTTCTATACGTTATTCAACTTGTACTTTTACAGATGGCAGCAGCAGTCGCCCGTGGTCATGGTGGTGACAGTGCCGATGACCCACCACCTTCCCCTACCCGTCAGATTGATAGCGGTTGCCGCGGTGGTGGTAAGAAACTTAAACTTGATTAATTGAATTTTGTTACTTGTTATTTTTTGACGTTTTCACTCACTACATTTGTAGGATCGCGTAGACGACGACCTCGACGGGGAGGTAGGGCTAGCGGTGGAGGAGGCAGGGGTGGAGGTCGGGCTGGCGGCATGCCACAGACCCGCCAAGCCAACAAGAACGTAGCGCTGAGGAAAGCTGTAGAGTTATATGGCCCGCAGTCGATCGAGTTTGAGACTAAGGATCTGGAGACGTATGATCATGTCGGGCCCCACCGCGCTTGATTCAGTAACTACGTTGGCGAGCTGGTTAGGACCTTGCCGTTGCACTATCCCTCCTGGCACAATCTTGAGAAAGCGACTCGGGCTGCCTTCATGAACCGACTCGGGGTCAGTTATTTTATTTTCCTTTTAATTATATCTCTATATTTTAATATTTGAATGTGTACATTTATTTAAATTTGTTTAATTGTGTATATTTATTTAAATTTGTTTATTTATTTATATCTTTATGTTAATATTAACTATTAACTATATTTGATTGCAGCGATTCTTCGACTTGGAGACCCACAGGCGCAAGCCCGACTGGGAACTTATCAAGAACAGCCTCAATCAATATATAGCTAAGCGCTACTCCGACAATAAAGGCATCATGAAGAAAACTTATTTTACCTTGAAGGTTGGAGCTGGGGCGGCGGATGTCATACGACAGAACCCTCCTCCGAACCTTGAGCCGTCGGTGTGGGAGGAACACATGAAGTTCTACCTGAATGAAAAGAACATGGCGCGAGCTGCGGTGAACAAGGAGAACCGAAAGAAGAACAAGGTGTACAGCCGCCACGGTTCCAAGTCCTTAGCCGCTATTCGCCACGAATATGTAAGACACATTTTATTTTTATAAAAGTATTTTATTTTTATAAAATTATTTAATTTTAATTATATATTAATTAAAAATTTTAATTATATAAAAGTAATTAATTTTAATTTTTTAAAAGTATTTAAGTTTAATTAAAATATATATAGTGTTTGATTTGTCAGTTTTAATTTGTTTCATCTTATATGTATGTGTATATACAGTTTCAGAACAGCAAGGACAAGAAGTACCCATCACTCATCCAGAGCTTTTATGACACACACTGGGACGAGGATGGTGCTTGGTTGCAGGATGAGGCGCGGGCCCAGTATGTAAGTAACGGTTTTTTTTTAATTTATTATTTATTTATTTATTTCCCCAAACACGCACTTTAATGATTCATTGAAACATAATCTTGTAATTAACCCGACATATATATTAATTTTCTCAAATTTTTTTCAACTAAATAGGAAGAGATGGTTCGTCTGAGAGATTTGGGAGCGAATACGCCTGAAGGGGTGGCGTATACAGAGGAGCAGATACTTGCCATGGTTATCAAGGGCAAGCAGCGGGGCCACATTGCCGGACGGGGTAGGGTAGTACCCGGCCTGAGGAGGCCACCGTTACCAGACACCCTGCCTCCACCTTCAGGTATGTACAGTGTCATAATATTAATTATAGATTACTCATGACTCAATTTATGTATTGCAATGGCTGTTTTTAAATTTTGATTATTTCGTTTTTAGGTGTTGCTGAACTATCTGCTGAGCTTGCTGCAGCTCATAAGAAGATTGCTGAGGCTGAGAAGAAGAGCCAGGAAGATGCTGAAGAACGCAAGAACATGATGAAGAAGCTCGATTTGTTGATGGGTTTTGCCTCGACCAACCCGCAATGGTCTCAGTATATTAGTCAGGTGGATTCTCAGCATGTGGATGGCTCGGGCAGTGGAGCTGGCGGAAGTGGGAGTGGAGCTGGCGGGAGCGGGAGCGGGAGTGGAGCTGGCAGGAGCGGGAGCGATGATATGGATGTGGATGTTTATAGTGATCATGATGAGTGACTTTTTGGGATGTAGAGGTACAAACTTAGGTTATATATTTTGTGTTGTACTTATGGTTGAAACAATATTTTCGCGATCCTTATCTTAGTATTTTCTAGTTTAACCTTTTGACGATTTGAACATCGCGGGTATTGAAACATTTGTGGATATGGCAGCTAGGTTTAGATATTACCACACCCCGTTTTGTAGACTTTATATGTTTTAATGCATTTTGAGGGTGTTTAGCGATAATTTGAAAGTGTTTTAGCCGATGTCGAATTGTATGTGTTAGGACATGTTGATATTGAGTGGTTATAGCTTATGGTTACAGGTTTAGGTATTACAGGTTTTGGTAGATTTTTCCCGAAAAAATCTGGAATATTGCCAATATTACAGCTTCCTGTCTGTTGTATATAACATTGGTACCGTCGACATGTCGACGGCACCATAAAAAAATAATATACTTGTTTAAGTATCCAGTCGACATGTCGACGGGATAATTATACAAAACATTGACCAACGCGTTGACCCTTGAAATTGTTCCCGTCAAAATGTCGACGGGATAATTGTACGACGTTGACCAACGCGTTGACCCGTCAAATTTGTCCCGTCAAAATGTCGACGGGATAATTATACAACGTTGACCAATACCATTGACTCGTCAAATTACTCCCGTCGTCATGTCGACGGTATAGTATTAAGTTAATTAACGTTTGATAATTAAGTCTTTAATTATTTATACTATCCCGTCGACATGTCGACGGGACCATTTTGACGGACAACAGATTTCTTTGACTGAAAAAGGCCGTGGGACCCACATTGTCGACGGCGATTGTCGACGGGGATGATGTTCCCGACGGGGCACAGCCGTCGTCATGATCCCGTCGACATGACGACGGGAACATACGATGCCGTCGACATGACGACGGGAGAGACAAAAAAAAAGCGACGGGAGAAGTGTCGATTGTACTAGTGAATCCATCGCCCTATAGTCGACATATCATAAAAACTCGAACAATCTAACGTAAAACTCTTCAAATCTAGTGTTCTGTTTACTAAAACCCAATACACAAACTCTTTAAATTCATTCTCTTGTAACGTGGACAAAGGTTTTGGTTTGCGAGAAACATTCATGTCTAGAGATGGAATTGAAGTCCACAAATACTTCCATCGTTTCGATAAAACGCTGGTTTGAATGACTTTTTCGGTTGAATGAAGACGCGAAAGTATCAAGTGTATAATAGGATCGGGTAACATACTAATGAGATCGACCCCGTTTTGGATGTTGGCTTCCTTCATGTTTTGGTGATATTAATCAATGGATTTTGCTACTTTTAACCCGTTTAAATGTTAAAAACATGCAACAAGGGTTTTGCGTATAATAGTTGCAGGGGCGGAGGGACCTGCAAGTGGGAGGGGGGCAGTGCCCTCAATAGCCCAATAACCTTAATATATATATATATATAGTGTAATTATTCTTGTTTTTGGGTCTTTTATTTTAATTCCCCTAAGCCCAATTTAAGTTCAACTTATAAGCCTTAAAATGTGTTCACAAATCGGGTAATACCCACATGAATCAAAAACTAAACCCAAGCCTACTAAAACCGAATCGAAATTGTAATTGAACCAAATTTGCCAAAATCAAACCATACCAAATTAAATATTCGGTTTTCGTTTTGAATATAAATTTGGCAAAATGAAAACCAAACCAAAAGATCCTGTTATAAGAAAAACTATAATGAGAAGAATAAGAAGTATTTTTAGCCACAAATTTTAAATAAGAAAGAAAATTTCTAGGAGAGATACATCTATTTTTGTAGGTCATGCATTGATCGAGAGTCCATTTCTCCTGCATAGTGTTGTACCCTTTGCAAAAACAAAACATCATTGTTGGTACACATTCACAACTGTATGAGCAGCCATGAACTCAAGCATTCCATTGACATTTCAAATGACTGTATTCATAAAATGAAAACCAAATTATCATATCATTTACAAACATTTTTCATTGTTGACCCAAGTTTATAATAGAACCGTACTCTTTTTATGAAACATATCCTCTCCAAAGCAATACGTCAAGCCCTCAAATTTTCTTAACAGACTCGATTACAATAATATGAATGACCAATTTCTTTTTCTAATAGTATACAAATCCAATCTCTAACGAGCCGATATAATCAATCAGATGATAATCACGAGACCAGTGGTGATTAATCAGTCATTGCCATCATTTCTTTTCCGTTGTCACCCCAACGACAACATTGCTTACCTAAATCATCATAAAAAGGACACAATTTAAGTTAGGTACAAATGAAAGAACCAAAAAAAAATAAAAATAAAATAAAAATAAAAAAATAAATATAAGAGGGGGAGACGGGAGTAAGAGGATACCATTTTGCCGCTCTCATCAACAGACATGGGATTTTCAACCACAACAGTTTGTGTATGTGAATGAGGTTTTTCCTGCAGAAAATGCAAAGATATTTAAAAAGTGAAATCCACACCATCTCTCCTCAATGTGTCATTAGAGTGGACGGTGTGGCCTCGCCGTGGGTTCGCCGTGGTGACATGGCAGCCTCGCCGTGGCTCGCCACACGTGCCCTCCTCGTCTGCACAGCGAGGTTAAATTTCTGACAGTAGGGCCCAAGTTTATATAATCCGTTTTACAATTTTAGTTTTCTTGCTTTTTTTGTGTGTGTTATGTATGCAATCTTGGAAGAGTGTGTGTGTGTGTGTGTGTGTGTGTGTGTGTGTGTTGTGACTTGTGTGTGTGTAGTGTGTGTACAGGCTGCAACAAGAAGAAGAATTTTTTTTTTTTTTTTTTTTTTGGGCTGGAATGGATCAATGGAAGTGGGCATGTTTTGTAAGTGACGGTTTTAGTGTGTTTTTTTCATTTTTTTTTTCTTTTTTTCCTTTAACTTCTTTTATAACAGTTTAGAAGTTTTTTTTTTTTTTTTTAATATTTATTTTTGTAACTTTCTAAAAAAAATGTTATTTGTATTATTTGAATAAAATGAATTTAGTTTATTTGAAAAATTGAATAAAAAAAATAAAATAGAAAGTGGTGGGACCCAAATGAGTTAGTTGTGGTTAGTTACGATAAGTGGGGTTGTAGAAGTGGGTTTCTCATGGTGACGTGGCAGCGGTGGCACCCCGTGGGACCCAAATGAGTAGTTTTTGTATGTCATGACACCAATTGCTCTTATACAGAGAAAAAAATGCAGAGAAAGAAAATTAATTAGCAAAATAAAGCAAATGGGTCAGGTTTTCTTATTTTGAAGGGTTTTACATTTGGTTATTTATGGTAAAAAGTTTCGAGTGTACACCGACTAAAAATGCTGATCACTCATAAATAACAATTAATAGTAGAACATCTGACACATGTAGCATCGATAAAAAAGTAGTATCCATGACTTTTTGGTCGCAAGAGGGTAACTTAGCCAGTTGCGCTACTCCCATTTATATATTCTTTTTTGGGTAACCATGGTTTCCGACCTTTTGGCCGACTAATCCACGAGGTTTGATTGTTTGAACCCACGGCCACACAGACTACCAGGTAAAGCCCTCCCTTTTTCAGGAGGTTGTCAGATAAAAGAGGAAATAATGATAGTAAAGAACAGAAGCTAGGCGACTCACTGTTGAACTTGAAGGCAATGATGTGTTAGGTTGCACCGGAATGGGAACCCTTCCATGGTTTAATCCATTGCTCGTCTGCAGTCACCGGAAACATATAATAAGTTAAAAGATAATAAAGCATGTTATACGTCAAACTATGTAACTAGCCAAAATCAACATTTCCCTTTTTTTGTAAGATGTAAGTTCTCAAGTTAAGTATGTCGTGTAAATGTTTAATTACTCGCGATAAATAAAAACAATGGCATTGATTTGGGTGCAACATGGAAATATGATTCCTCTATTTTTCTTGATTAAACAAAAACTGACAAATACTCAAGACACTTTGCTTCAAGTCTGAGTCAAGTTAAACATTACTTAACTAGATATATAGTCAAACAGGGATTTGTCTTCCTGAATTCCGAGAAAAGGGTCTATTTTGAGGGAGAAAAGGCAAGCTTAGTATACCAATGGTGGTTGCCATTATTACTCTTTTGGAAATTCAATGCTTTGATCTTTTAAATTTAAACTGACCAAGTATGTTTTCAGCCTTCTGGATTCAAAATGTTCTATGATCATAATAGCTATTAAGCTAAGATAATGATTTTTTGAATATAACCAATTGCAAGTTTGCACAAGCGATGCCAGAGAATCATGGAGTTCTACTCAATGTTTCTTCAAAAAAATAAAATAAAATAAAATAAAAAAATGAAAGACAGCTCGCGTATTCTGCTGAACTCACATTGACATTTGTAATATACTGACAAACTGCACATTTAACCGATGGGGCACCATAAGGATACATCAGCATCGTCCGGCAATGTGCACAGTTGACTTGAGCAAGCTGGTTTTGAACTGTGAATAACAAAATAGCAAGAAGAATCAAAATCTGCAATTGTGTAGCTACACATGCTCTGTTTATTGAGCATCTATAAATTCTAAATTACAGGAATCCTAAATACTCTATTATTCAAACTGAATAACTATATACCAGTTCATCTCTCTGTAACTATTCAAGAGATTAAGATCTCCAAAATTCTCATTAATACCCTTACCTTCCCCCAATCAGTGACTTTTAAACATGAAGACGTATTCTCAATATGACTGTGTAGTGTTTGTATGAGTGTGTGTTATAGAAATGATAAATTGCATTTGTTCGTAGTTATACAGATAGATTGCATTTGCTCGTAGTTATAGATATCTATTGATCATTTCACATTTCTTCCATTACATATTATCAAACCCCACTTTACATTTCATACCATCATAGGTATCCAAGCATTAAAAAGATGTGACAAAGAATAGTTATATTGCAGATTTTATCATCAATGTATATACCTGGTGCAAGATTTACTGTATGACAACAGGAGCATCTAACACTAGTAGCACCACATGTATACATCAGCAATGTGCGGCAACCTCCACAGATCAATCGGGCCATTTCCATCCCTGAAACATTTCCCACCGACATTTATTATAACAGGAAAGAAAACATAATGACGTGATATCTATTTCGCATTCTGAAGTTACAGAAAGACAGTGACAGTTTAATCTCAACTATCATTATACTAATGTATAGTCAGATCACATGCCAATATTTAGATCACGGATCAACATCAAAAGCCTGTAATTTTCTTTGAAAGCTATTTTAGCAGACACAAAACTGAAACACGTATGCTCAATGCCGCAAAGCTTAATAGTGATTAGTTATCAAAAATGAAAATTCAAGGAAGTAATCTTTCAAACCATGGAATGAGAATACAGAAACTTGTATACTACCTCCATTGTACAAAAACATAACAATTAAAGTTTTAAACTGAAATGTGGTATAAAAAGCTTTGTATCAGAAAACGCCCTTTAACAAAGACAGGGTAGAAACTTATTTTGGACCCAGATTAGTACCATTATTGACTAGTGGCGATAAAGGGTAAGTAAATAACCTAAACTGAGAAATCGAATAAGAATGATGTGATTTTTCAAGGGACTTCCCTAAAAGTAAACCAATGCAATTCGCATGTGATAAATCGAGCAGCATGTAAATTATACTAGTGTTTAAGTATGGCATGGCTATTAAATCACTTAGCTCAATTGTCATATACAGTATCTTTTAATAATTAAAACAATATAAATAAGGATTCTATTCTAAACATCCCAATGTATAACAATTACAACCAACTAGATACAAAATTATCAAAACTAGAACCAACGAACAACTTTATCTACTTCGGAGGGTGTGATTGAAATTGGCTATTATCACAATTCACAACTTATCTACTTATTGCTTTATGAAATAAACAATTTTGCATAACACGTTAATGACATGTAATAACCGGTTAGCCACATACTTTCACAAGTGTTTTCTTTTATGCAACATACTCTTTTTATATCCTCGCCTATGTGCAATGATTGTAAATGTGTCCGCAAGAGGTAGTTTTGCAGCCGATAAACTTTCTAAACCCGGTAACACCGATAAAGCGAAACATACAAAGCTTAACTTAAATAAATGTCATGTACTCGTCATATCATCAATATCACCGGTTTACAAAGTTTCTCCGTCACAATACTACCTAATGAGAACACCTGTACATTTACATTACATAAAAGAGGACAAATAAAAAGTACATTGCATACAAAAACACTTGTTAAAGTGTGTGGCATTACATGGTACTAACTACTAAGGGTGTGTTTGGTAAAAGTGGCCGTATCAGTTTTTTTCTATAAAAACATCTGGTAACGTAGCTATAGGGTAATCATAATATGTAAAACAACTCCTAAATGCTCAACGCTCCTAAATGCTACTTCATGGAGCGTTAGAAAATGAGTATTCCGAAAAAGTAGATAAAGCTCACAACGCTCACCGCTCCTAAATGTTCGGCGCCAAACACACCCTAAGCACTAACTAACCTCTACGCAAAACAGTTTCTAACTCACTAACTAAACACAAGCTATTTCGCTAACAAATAACAACGTAAAATAAGAATTTTAACCAACGATGAAAAAACCGTATACCAGGTGGAGGAACAGAGGTAACAGTATTACATAACGCGCAACAAACGTTCGACGCGCCTGTCGGATACAACAACGTACTTCTACATCCACTGCAAACTATTCTACTCTGCATATTTATTATTTATCACCTGCAAAATTAAACCTAATTACAGTAATTGAACACAATTTCACCTGGAAAATATAGCTAAACCCTAAATATATACAGTACAATTTAGGGGTTTGATTGGACTGATTGATGATTATTTTTTCATCTGAATTTGATGATGAGTTATTATTTAACGGAATTAATTTGGGGGAAAAGGGATTTGAGATATTTATTTATGATGAGATTAAAAGGTTTACCTGAATCGAAATGATGGAATTGAGATGTTGATTGATTGTTTTTTAGTTGTTGTTATCCGTGATTATTCAGAACTAACGGGGTGTTTGTTTAGGGTGCGTTTGGTATACATTAATAGTAATGGGAATCAAAATATGACTTTAACAGTGACCTAGATGGCAATTTATGCTCGAAATAAATAAAAATAAATAAATAAATAAATAAAATAAAAAATTGGCTAATTTTAACAATTTTGTAAAACACTTCGCTCATCTAACTCTCTACTTTTTTTTAAATGAGCATATTTAGCCCATTTAAAAATCAAATTGCCACTAACGGGCACATATTTTCTCTTAATTAAAGAACACTATAATCATTTTTAAAAAAAAACTTATACATATACATATATATATATATATATATATATATATATATATATATATATATATATATATATATATATAATATATTTAATTTTTTAAATATAAATAAAGTACTACGTTTAATAAATTTATTTCGTTATTTTTTGTCTTCAATAAAGCGATTTGTATAACATGTGTCCATTTAACCCGTGCACGTTCTAGCTCGTGCCCGTTCTAGTCCGTGCCCATTTTAGCCCGTGCCCGCCCGGCCCGTCCGTTTTGCCACCTCTAACCCATACCAATGGGGTGTGGTGACTTTTTATGCTCATTCCACTGGACCACACTTTTTTTTTTTATCTCCACCACAATTATTTTTCTTTACATGACCATTTAAATAGACATTATTAGATGTGATACCTATACTTAAACTTTTATACCAAACAACAATAGTGAAATTAATATTTCCAATCCCATACACCCTTCTAATTAAAAACATACTTTTAATGATTTCGAATATCATAACAAACGCACACTTAAGCTTGTTTTTGCCTTATATAATTCATATATGCAATTTTAAACAAACTTAGGAGGCCTTTTGTTTGTTAATGGGAATCACTATAGGTGTGAGAATCATTATGAGTTTGTAAACCTATCATGTTTATTGGGTATGAGTTTTGCCTATTTGTATGGGTTTTATAACTATATCTTAAAATAAAACACAAAAACCAAACAATTTATTAAGAATGGAGTCTATTCCTTAATTCTTGTTCCCATAAACCAAACACGCCCTTATATAAATCCATAAGTCTTAAAATAAACCCAGAATCGAGACCTATGAAATACAAGCTAAAACTAAATAAGTTTGTAATCTCGTGCATAAGCAAAAACAAACATGCTCTCAAAAGAGAAAAAATAAAGAATATGGTATTTTGAGAGAATTATTGTATTTAATGCAAAAGATTAGTTTCGCAACTATAAAAGTTCATTAAAGTGTTACGTGCTGTTTGTTTGACCCTTTCGGTATGGGTTTTAGTATAAAAAGACAGAAAACAAATGTTTGGTTAAAAAATTCAATGGAATGATTAATAAAATGGTGTACGGATTCTTAGCTTGATATTTAAAAATTCGTAGGTGTCACATTTTCTTTCTTACACATGGGTCCCATCTCACTCTCATAATACTCCCTCCGTCTCAAAATTATTGTCAGGAGACAAAAATCACAAAGTTTAATAAAAATGAGACCACTTTAATTTTCAACCACACAAATAGAATATTCATCCACTTAATTCTATAGTTTTTACTTAAAAAGTAAATTGAACAATTAATTTGAGACATCCCGTAAAAAAAAATATGAACAATAATTATGAGACGGATGGAGTACAATTTTTCATGTAACTTTTCCACATACACTATTTGTTTGTTTCTTTATTTATATTAAAATAATATATAAATATTAATTTTATTTTTATTTTTATTTTTAAATTATAAAATAAACAAATTGCTATAATAATCATATCATTTCTCTCTCCACCTTTTCTTTCAAACCAAATCTCACTCCCATACCCATTTACGAACCAAACGGACCCTTAGTTTTACAGTTTATGTTGAGTAACTACGACTTTTGAATTTTATCAAACTAATTTATATTGTTTATAGGTTGAACTCAACTACTAAAGATGTCTCATAATTTACTTTTATTATAGTTCTTGCTTTGCCCTTTTTTTCTTTTCCCTCGCCTTATCCTTTCATTAGCACTTAAGCTTCCTCGATTTGGGAGGTCGAGCTGTAGGTCACATGACCTGCACCGAGTTGTTGGTACCGCGCCACCTCCTCGGTAAGGCATCTCTTCCTTGACTACTTTGATCTTGTACCTAAGGGTTGATTGCTGACCAACAAAAGCATGAGAAAATACTAAACACTCAACACCAATCCAAACATTTTGTCACTAAATTAACTAATGAGTATTTCATTTATGGCATGTTTAATCATATCTTTCATCTCGAAATTATTGTTCATTTTTTTTATTTGAAAATGTTTCAAAATAATTGTTTACTTTTTACTTAACTAGTTAAAAATAATAATAATAATAATAATAATAATAATAATAATAATAATAATAATAATAATAATAATAATAATAATAATAATAATAATAATTAAAATAAAGATAATAAAGGAGAAAAAAATAATGAGTAAATATGTTATTTAAATGGTTGAAAAGTGTTATGATCTCACCTTTTTAAACTCTGCAATTTTGTCTTGTGACAATAACAAAATATTTAATAAAAAAGTTACTTTTTTTCTTTTTTTTATTTTGGATGATGCAATTTCGAGATAGGCCTCATCCTCATGCATGGAGGTGTTCAATGTTTGGTTTGACACTGAATAAACTGATAAACCATACCGAAACCAAAAAAATCGAACCGATGTATTTAATTGGTGTATGGTCAGAAACCAAACCAATGTATTTAATCAATATTTGGTTCGATGTATGGTTTGAAAAAAATATAACCAAATCAATCGAAAAAACCGTTGGATGTGATTTGGATATTTAAAATAAATGTTTTTAATTGGAGTTTTACGTTCGATTTCAAACAGGAGCAAAATAATAATAATAATAATAATAATAATAATAATAATAATAATAATAAGGCTAGAGTAATGGTCACCAAACTCACCACTTAACGTAAACGTTACAACATCATTATGTGCACAATTAAACACGTGTAATAGTCACCATCAAACCAGATATATAAAAATATCTCACTTTATACAAGCATACCTCAGAATATATCAAAAAAAATGCAAATATTTTGTGTTGCAAACCACCAAATTGTCAAAAACAAGAGACCGCGCGTGAATAAAAATGAGGTAATGGGATCAAGCGAAAAACGTGGTGAGGCAAGTAGTGGTGGTGCATTACCAACCATTAGATCATTCGATATCATAAGTCGGGTTAAACTTTCACTCAATGCCACATCAGCGTCACGTCAGTTTTAACATTTTAAACTTAACTCAAAGAAAAACATTCCTTATCATAACTCAACTTTAACTCAACATTTTGGACCTCACCTTTTAAAAAATTATAATTTACAAATTAACCCCTTAACTATTTCATTCATTCAAAAACCTAATATTTCATTAATAAACTTAAAATTACAAAACAAAACTAAAAATAAATAAATAAATGAATAAAACCTACCACATAAACAAAACTAAAAAAAAAATAAAAAAAAATGTTCTTATAACCACAGGGACTAAACTGTAAACACCACACTATCACAGGGACTAATTTGCAAATTCAAGTTATATATCATCTTCTCCATCACATATTAGCTGTACACACACTAAACGCACGCACACATAGTTAAAACACACACAAGAATACACACACTGCAAAAATTACACACTTAATAACACAGACTTCAATCATGAGGTGGGGGCGAAATGATTTTTTTTTTATTGTTTCATGCCTTTCACGTTGCGTTAAGGGGTTAACGCAGGAAGTTAACGCCCCTTTTAACGCACATGCACGGTATGGTTAACTCGCCCTTAATGCCACAAAGTGAAGCCTTAACGTGGTTGCTGCGTTTAAGGTGCCGATTGCTCTTAGTCTAATAATCATTCTAATATCATATATCAATCATGTTTTTCTCTACTTGAGTAATAAAGATAATCATTCTAATATCATATATTCAATCATGTTTCTCTCTACTTGAGTAATAATTACAATCAGTCAAATCGGCTTTGTAATCGGCGATTACAAGGTACACGACCTTTCACCTTGTTGATTTTTACAAGGTAATCGGCCTTGTAATCGGTTATTAATCGCTATAAGGCTTTCAACCGCCTTACTACCGACTCACGATTTTTGCAACATTAGTAATAAAGATAATCATTCTAATCCAATGATTTCATACATGTGATATTGCAAAGACTATCAGAGACGTTTTTATAAACATAAATGATCTCCTTTAATATTAACCTTGTCTCAATTGGTCAGTCCCAACTTTTGGCATCTTTATGTCGTTTTCTACAATAAATAAAGTTAGAAAAATTGATAGATTTTTTTTATTACAAGGTATTCTAAGGCCGAGTGTTATCGTTGTGCATCATCACGCATGAAGCACTTCAATCACACGTGAAGGCCATGACGGCTCTTCACAACGAATGTGTGTTTTTTGTGTTGGTTGGGTAGTGCAGACCACCTAACTAAAACACACCATTTTTTTAGTGTGTGTGGAGTATATTGTAAGGTATGTTTATATAAAGTGAAATATTTTTATATGTTTATTTAGGTGGTTACCACTACGCCTCTAAAGGTGATGGTAAAGTATTGTGTAAAAAAACTGATATAACGATGAAGTGGAAATGAAAATTAAGAACTAAAATGTCTTTTAAGGCGTTCTCTAGACAAGTTTAAATGAGAAATGATAATAAATAAAGAAAAAAAAAAGTTTTCTTGTATCAACTCCCTTTTATTTATTTTATTTGTTTATTATTTTTTTTTTTTAGCAAACTGCAAAGTGTTGTCAACTTGCTATAAAGAAATAAAGAAAAAAAAGACCCTACCCTGAAAGCCCAAGTTTAAGCTGACAACGATTTATTTATGCTTCATGTCATGTGCCTCTCTAGGGCCCGGCCCTTGAAGCCCAAATGTTAACCAGCCTAAGATCTACACTCCAATGATCCATCGATTAAATTTACCAACTAGGAAAGACTAGTAAATTATCGGATGTGAAGTTGCGGGTACGAAGAGTTTCCAACGATTTAATTGACGATAACTAGGTTTTTGTCGGTGTGACAATTTGGGTTGTAGGTCTAGTGGCATGTGAGTAACTCATCAAATGAGAAGTCATGGACTCAAGTGTCATTAAATACATTTGTGAGATAGTGTAATATAGGTGGTATAAATGTTTGGAAAATTTAACAGAAAAAAAATACAACATTATATGTCTTTAACACTTGAGTATACAAGATACTCATTTATAAATGCTAAATTGCCTAGTTGAGATATTTTTATTCGATAATCTATATTTTTAAAGATAGTCAAAAGCTTGTGGTCCTCAAAAGAGGTCACCTAGATCGACACGAATTTAAGACATTGTGTTTATGAAGTATCAACTACATACGTGTAACATTTTACGCCAATTGGAGTTATAGTTGAATATAATAAATAAATAACAATGTCAAACTTCAAAAAGACCGGCGTCGATCGACCACAACAATTTGTATAAATACCTTAAAAATTCATGGGTATCTGAATATGTTCGGTGACAGGTTGGACCTAATTTTAGCATTTACTTGTATAAGATATCCATTAATCTATTGGCACTTGGTCTAGCAAATCTTAACTTGTACGCAGGTTGGACCTAATTTTAGCATTTACTTGTATAAAATATCCATTAATCTATTGGCACTTGGTCTAGCAAATCTTAACTTGTACGCAGGGTCGGTATCAGAAAATCTTTTAAGAGAGAGCAAAAATTAAGAGTAAATGTCAGGTCGGGTCATGTTACTAACTTGGCCTTTGTTGATGTAATGACAACGACTTTACTTTGAATGAAAGTGAACTTGTTTAGGTAGAACATAAACTAGTTGTATTTATATGGACAATATTTAGGACATACTTACATTTCCTGATCGATATAAATACGAATAGAGAAAGCAAAAACAAATTTAGATAACAAAATTTGGGAAAGCACAAAAATCGAACATTAGATCTTACCGAAAGTAAAGAATGTCCTTAACTATTATACTATTTATTCTCTTACGAGCAGAACAAAAATTGCACATCATGATCATCCGAACAAAATCGACATTGATAGAAGTCTTAACATCTACTAGAAACTTTGTGGGGGCAACTGCCCACACTGCCCCCATTGTAGTACCGTCCCTGCTTATACGTAGGAGCACAGTCCGAAGATCGGATCGGACCGATTAAAACTGGAGTAGATAGCAAATTGATTTGGTCCAAAACATCAGACCACGAACCGGACTAAAATGTTCGGTCCACTGTCCAGATCGGTTCGGTCTGGTTTAACAAAGCATAATGTCTTGTTAGGTGTAAGACCGACCCGGATCAGAACAGACCAAAGACCAAAAATAATTAAAAGGGTGGGAGGACTAGACCAAAATACTTTCGATCCGGTCCAGTCAATCCAATTCGGTCTAGTTTCTCGGTTTTATCCGGCCCACGGTCTATAACAGCCAGCCCCTACTTGTACATGCAAACTCATGGCTATGTTGTCGGTAATTCGGTATCTCGGTTTAGTTTTATATGTTCTAATTGTTTGTTTTTTGCATAATAAGTTAAAAAGGCTAGTGAAACTTTAAATTTCGGTTACTTAGTGAGACTATTATAGCATAAAGCTATATCGATATGAAAGTGAACGATTGTGGTTTTGTTAGTTAGGAAGACTACTATTGATGAGTGTGTAAATACTCATCATTTTTATCGTATTTTAACTGTCAAAACACGTGATAATACTCAGAAATGCATCAAAATAATGAAAATATCCCAAAGATTGTGTTTTATATGTTTCAGATGCAAAATGATTGAAAACAAATGAAAAAATGAACAAAGTTTGCATAATTGGCAGTTTCAGTCCCCCAACTTTCAAAAGTTGTCAAAATCAGTCCCTGAGCATTTATTTTGAAAGAAAAATCAACAAATGTCTTTTGGAAATCATAAGTTGTCAAAAACGATCCTTGGGTGAAAAATTTTCAAACGTTTACAACTTTAGTCCCTGGAATTTGGAATTTGGCGATTTTGGTCCTCGGGTACTTAATGTTGGAAATTAAACATCTATGGTCCTTTGGAAACTCAAACTTGGCAAAAATCAATCCTTGTAGAATACTTTGTAGAATTGACAGTTTCGGCCCTTCGATTTTCAACAAGCTACAATTTGGTCTTTGTGTTTATGTAATTCAAAACCAAACGGATGCTTTGTATTATGGGAACCCAACACCTGATCCACTATCACCCTTTCCCTGGCCCAAAACTTCCCTCAAGCCCATCACCAAATCAACACCTAGCCCAAATCCCCACCTTATCACACCAGCCCAACATTCTAACCCTAAACGTATAATATAATATGCCCCCCCCCCTTTTGGTCAAACACAGAGTCAAACGAGACTCATCTTCCTCCCTACCTGCTAGTACCCAAAGAGCAACCCCCCTCCTCCACTCCATCTCCTGCCATACTCCACCTCCACCCTTAAAAGCCTCCCCAATCACACTCCCCCATCCCACTAACTCCCCCAATCTCTCACAAAACCCTACCTAACACCCTGCCACGCTGGAAATCCTCACAATACTTATGGCGCCAAAATCATGATTAAAGGCTGTGATGATTCTAATTCAATCCAAAGGCTGTGATTTGTTCCCAAGAAGCACAAGTAGGAATTGAAGCTGTTTGCACTCACAAAGCAAACACAAGCAGATGTGGACAAAAGAAGACCAAGAAGAAGATGTGTAAGCCTCCAAGGCAGTTAATTTTTTAGGTTTTGTTAGCAGTAAAGTAATTTAGGTTTTTAGTGGTAATCAATTTAGTAGTTTTTCAAGTCTTTAATATTGTTTAATTTCAGCTTATAATAGTTTATTGTAATCAAGTGTTCCAGATTAATGCAAAAATTCAAGTTTCTTTTAAAAATCTTTTTGAGCTTATTAAACTGTTTGTTTATAATTGTTTCTGCTTATTCAGCTTAATCGTTGCTTTATCATCATAGTTATTTTTAGCTTGAATGCTGCTTATCTTAGTGTAAATTTGCCACTGCTTGTGCTCCCATTTTCAGAATCCAATAGGTTTAATTGTACTAGTGTAAGTTGTTTTCAAGTAAATTTTCACAAGTCTAATTAACTTTCAAGTTTATTAAGTAGTTTTCAACAAAAAACTTCCTTCACTCACTGCTTTCAAACAATGGTGAGTAGTTAGAAACAAGTTTAGTCCTTTTTGATATATAATTTTTGAGTTCAAAATAGCTTAGTTTGTTTCCTGAAACCTGGTGATTGGTTGCTTTTAGTTAAAATTCGATTTGACCAATTTGCATATCACCACTTCAGGTTCCAAACTGCCCTTTTTGATCTTTAAATTAGGTAGGATAGAGTAGTATTTAGTGTTTGCTATTGGTTATACAAGTTATTTGTAGTTTAGGTTTTACAATTTTCAGCTTATATGATGATTTAGAGCTTATTATGGTAGCTTACTTGGGCTGCAAACTCCCCCATCAGGCCTGCACCTCAAAAGCTGTCCCAAACAGCTCCTTTGGCCTATTAACTGTTAAAGTTATTTAGTGTAAGGATTGCTTAATTTTATGCTATTTAGCACTTTTCTCTGCTTATTCTCTGCCCTCATTTGCTTATTTAGGATATCACTTAGTTGCCTTTTGCTAGTTTCCCCATAGGATAGCTTGTTAATTGTCTATCAATTATTTGTTTGCTTCCCTTTGTTCACTGTTGGTGCTTTAGCAGTCCTTGCTTTGATTTTGCTTAGCTATTCATTTTTCCTTAGCTGCTTATTCTGTTAATTAGAGTAGGCATTTTTAGTATTCGAATTTATTAGATGTTAGGAATAGCTTATTTGAGGCCTTTTGGTACAAAGCAGTAAGTTGAGTTTGTTGTAGTCATGTGTTTTGGTTAACCACTAAGCTCTTTCCAGCTTATTTCCAAGTTTTCAGAAAAAGGGTTTTCACAAGAATTGTTTATTTTCATGTATGTAAAAACTTTGTTTACAAAATTTTTCATAAAAAATAATAGTTTCAAAAAGATAGTGCCAGGGGTCAAACCCTGGTCACTACCCTTTACACAACAGAACCAAACAACACGACCCCCTAACCATCTGAGCTAGTGCTTTTATTTTGTTATTCCTTTCCCTTAGTTTTTATTTAAAGTAGATAAATTTAATTAGCTTGTTTAGTTTTAGCCTTTGAGATTGCTTATTACTTGCTTATTTTCATTGCTTATTTCATGGTGATATTTTTCTCAGGTTCTTGTTAGTATATTAGATTTTTCTAAAAAAAATTTATAATTTTCCAATTTGTTTTGCTAATTTTCTAGGATTTATTTCATTAATTTAGTAGTTAATTCATTATAAAAAATATAAAAGAAAAAAAAATATTTTTCTTTTTCTAAAAATTTTCTTTCATCATTAGGAACGTAGAAAAATCGTTTTTACACCCCGTAGGATTAGCGTAGCATTAAATTCATGTTTTTATTTGCGCGTTGACGTTTATCTTAAATAAACGTCACGTTTATTTGTCAATTTGTGTTTTAGGATTCCCGATACCTAACCTTGCTTCCCGTAGTGTTTTAGGACTTCCCTAGTTTACCTATTGCCTTTTATTTCCCCTTAGATTGTTTATAATTCATTTACGTTTGATAATTTCAAATTCTCGTTAATTTAACGTACAAACATAACCAAACAATCTTCTCCAACAAAACATACAAGATTTTAATCTCGATCTTTTCACGAAGCTTTCCATTCATACCTCGTTGGGGTACGACCCGGGAAATCACTTCCCGGTCTCACAATTTAAATATCACTTTCACGAGTTTTGCGAGGTAATCTTTTTCCTAAAAGGTTTACTCGTATTTCTCTACGTCTAGTTGTCTCACGATAAGTTAGACCTCACACTTGTTGATATATTGATAAATTGTTTTTGCACACCAAAACACAACGAATCAACTATAGTACTATACCACTATGTGGTTTTGTTATTTGGGAACAACTGTGGACTTGTGTGGAGTGGAGTGAAAGTTAATATAGAAACTTGTGATAATTTTGAAAGATTTTCACTCTTAAATCACTAGTGACTAAATTTAAAGAGTAACTAATTGAGTCTTGTAGAGTCGTACTGATTTAGTTAGCGAAAAAACAAGTGGGTTTTAACTGAAAATACTCATGTTGAAAGACAAGGTTGCATAAAAAATCACATGAAGGTTTTCATATCAGTTTTTGGTATCCATGTTATGAAGACGAAACCAAAACATAAAATAACAGAATGTATTTATGGAAAATCAAACAAAACTACATACATAATTTTTTGAGACCGGGTGCATTTATAAAAAAAAAAAAAAAATCGAGGTTTTGTGAGAAAAATAACATTACAACACAACAATTCATAGGTGTCTCGGGATCCTAATCAACAACAGTGTCAGGAAGACAAAAGTATACGTAAGCTATTGCTTATTTGTTTTGAGTTTTGATAGCTTAAATTTTAGATATTTTAAATTAGCTTTGATTATATATTTAAATTAACTAAAAATAGATATTTAAATTAGATATTTTAATTTTAGATATTTAAAGTCTTGATGCTTAAAAGTCATAATCCACTAGTCCATTACAAAGTCCACAAACAGGTAGTATTAATATAAACCCAATGGCATGTTAAACATGATACTTCAAATAATTGACCAATTAGAAGCTTCCTTTTGACATTATTTTCTATTCTCCAAAAATATTTTTATGTTTACATATGAGTTGTGAACAACAACAAAGTACAACCACTTGCTCTATTGTTTAATAGTCAAGTTCAACCATTCATGATTCAACTCATATTTGATGCAAGACTTTGGCTAATAACTAATAAGACACCAAAATATACAATTCAAACGTTAAGTTGACATTTTATTATGAAGTACAGTTACATTCAAAGGGTTTGCTGGCATGTTTATGCACTATGTTGTCGATCCATTTGTTTCGTTTGTAGTAAACCAAAATAAATAAATAATGGTCAACTTGTATTATTTTTGTTTAAAGGAAATGTTTAAAGTTTATAGTCGTTGACATGAGATCTAGAAGATCTTCTATATGATTCTTTGAGTTTTGAGTTTTGACTTAGTTTTGTAGTAACTAATATATATTATATAGTACAGTAATTTGTATTAGGTGAGTCTAAATTGGCATGTTTTAACCTGAATCTCTTTTATTGCATAATTAATTGATGCGTGTAAAGCTAGTTCAAGCTTGTTTCACTTAATCTGTTCATTTAGATAATGTATTTTGTAGTTTTGTTTGCTTGTTCTTCATTGATCTTACTTTTGACCCAGACTTGTAAATTTAGGCTTGTATGCTTGTTGTCAATATTTTATCTTCATTCTAGAATAATTGTTCACGTAGAAGAAACACACTTTGGGAAATGTATAATGCATTGCATACGAGTAAAGATAATTGCCATTTTCCCCCTTTTGAACTGTACACAATTTTTACAAATATGCGACTATTATTTGTGATGCAATGTACTTAATATTTTCCTTAAACGCAATTAATTATCTCACAACATATGCACCATCAAATTATCTCGCAAATCATATTTAGGAACCCACAACAATTTAACTATAAATTTTTTCACACAACATGAGGTACAATTGAAACACATGAACTTGGATTAAACATCGAAAACAATTATTCGTAAAGTGAACGCCTTTTCATGAAAATCGTAAAACATAAAGAATGCATAAATACTTTTAAGACAAAAAGAGTACAAAGTTTTTATATCTACAAAACGGGACAAGTTTAAATTGAAAACACGAAGTACGTGTTTACAAGTCATTAATATAGAATGTGCACAATTGAAGGTGTAAATTGTAATTCATGTAACTTTGACAAGTAAGGCTAGACACAAGGGTGAAAAATACCTCTCACTGTCACATTAGCGACACAACATTATTCAATACATCACCAATCCCATTACCTTTCGGGCACAATGGTTAGCACTCTTCTCACTTTCATTAAAAATACTCATTTTATATAAATATATCTTACAAAATACCTCGCACACTCAAAAATCAAATAAATAAATAATATAAACAAACATAAGGGCTCACAAAATACCGGGAACCCAAGAGGTGAGACGCCTCACCATTTCTTCACATTTTCCTTTCCGTCGCATGTGACTTGCGACCAACACAACGATGGTGGCGCGTGACCAATGGAGAGGTGAGGGTGATCCCTGTGAGTAATCTAACATGTAGACTTCACATTTACAACGCGACTACCAAATGATTAGGAGGCTAATTTACTGTTTGAAATTCGAATGGCCATATTGATAAATATACAAATTTTAAGGGCCGAATGATAACATCGGCATAATTTAGCGAGGCGAATGATGTCTTTGCCTTTAAGTGATGCTTTTCTTTACTTTAACGTTATTGTTGGATTCCATATCAAATAGTCAAAACATCATGCCTTTGACCCTTGACTACTTGGAACTTCATAAAGTCAATCCAAAATATGATGGATGGTTTACAATTTGAGCCCTTATAATATGCATTCTAACATTATTGTCCAATAGATGTGTATTGCATGTACCCCGGATGATTAGTCACATAAAACATCTATAGCAAATCTTACGTGAAACGTCTATCATGATTCATGAATAGTGTCATGTAATATGATTTGACAAATAGTTTGCGTTAACCCTAAAAGAGTAGTTGCACGCTCCCACGCTGGTCAACAAGGATTGAGATTCTTTGACGAATGTCTAAAGCTCGAAGCCTAATGAAAAATTTGATTAAAACATATAAGCAGTTACCAAGTTAGTTTGTAGACTTTAATAACGCATGGGATCATTTTCTTAGTTGCATCAACGAATAAACACATTTTTTTTAAGTGAATCAGTTGGCTATTTTAATTTCATTCATCTATTTTTTTAAAGTCGTAGTTAGATTTATATTAGGCATGAGATAGAACACCAAAACATCCTTTAGTTGAAGTAAGTTCATCAAAACATATAGGGCAAATCGCATAAAAGGGTACTAAACTTATGTTCAATTTCAATTTTAGGTATCCAACTTTTTTTTTTTTGTAATTTAAGGTATCAAAGTTTTTAAGTTGTGCAAACTAAGGATTTTTTTACCCAATGGTCAGGTAACCGGTCATTAAACCCAAATCCAAACGGTAACCTTCTTCAACATGTCATTGATCATTATCAAACACCACAATCACCACTAAAATTCTTGATCACAGCCGATCAAGCCAAACCACACCAATCTCCAACTTATTTATACGCCAATATAATTTCAGATTTTATTAGCAAAAAGTAGTGTATGTGACATGTTCTTGTAAAATTATTTCAGTGGACAATATCGTAAATAACATAGGACAACTAACGTTTCAAGCATATTAGTGCTTCTTTTAAAAACTTTATCATCTTTTTAGTTGAAAAAACAATCGTGCTATGATCCAAAAAACTATTGGTAGCATAAATTATGTTTAATTATTTATACAAGCAAGTATGTTTTTCATTAGTAGTCAGTTTGTGGGTTTTATTATTTTAATTCAATGAGAGCTATGGTTGAATATGGTCTACTGTAACAAAAATATATCATGAACAAACTGAATTTTCGAATTAAATCTTCTAATTCTTGGTGAATTTGTGAGATTGAAGATTAGTTGTGGCAAAGATGAGGCTGAAGAAGAGAGGTGTTTGGGTTTAGATGTAACTAAGTTATTAGGGTGTTTGGATTTAGGTGTAACAAATAGATAAGAGGGGTGTTTGGAGTGTGACCTGCTAACATGATTTCTATAACCTGGAAACTTGTTGATTGCTTTGGATTGCAAAGAAAAAAAAGAATGATACCTTTAATTAAGAGAAAAAAAGAGTAGTGCCTTTAATAAATTGAACATAAGTTCGATACCTTTTTATGCGATTTGCCCAAACATATAATCTTAACAAATTTGATAACTCATCTTATTCGATGGATCGTCATACACAGTGAAGTGATTATCACATGCAACTGCTACTATATGATGTTTTGAACAAAACTATATATACTCCTAAGGGAAATAGCAGGTAAAAAGCAATGTTCACAAATTGTTTACTAGATAACAAATGTAATCTATATGTAAAAAGTACGGATATACATTAACATGGTAGAAAGTATAACATGCGCATTTTATAACGGGTTGATAGTGAACTATATTGTTTAACGAAATGTACACTTTGCAGCCTTGATCTGGGTTTGGATTTTTGTACAAAAAACTGAAAAAGTAGAGGGAATCATTTTAAATTAGTTTTCTTTTGTATTAACGTCCAAAAGATTCCCAATCTCAAGACAAAGTCTATACACGCAAACCCAAAGTCCATGCCACGCCAAATGTCTGAAAGAAAGTTACACGATTTGTCTTGCTACCAATCAGGTATAAACGCAATGTGTCAAAAACCGTGGTACTACGGACTTAGGAGTCCTATAGTGTCTGCATGCACATTGATTCTCACTTTTTAAAATTTTTGAATAAGTAAATTAATGAAATAAGAATTAAACATTCACGGAAGGATACAGAATTTTTGAGAGAGTGTTGAATAAATTTTTTTTTATAATTATAAGTATTAAAGTTGTTCGATAAAAAATTTATTAGATAAAATTAGGTGTTGTACGAGCTTAGAAAAAATATATTTTATAAAAAATTTATACTTCATGACCTAAAATTGAGTGTGCCCATGCTATAGCCGGCTCTCATATGAGTGTGTCTCTGTTTCAAACAATATGCAAATTACTATGTTGTCTTTCTATACTTATTGTTTACATAAAAAATGTATGTTCAAACGTCATCACAATGTGATAAAACATTTAGGCTACCTGCAGTAAGGGGATTCAATCCCCTTACTTTTCCCTGACACGTCAGCTTTCTCTCTCCAGAGACCTGCAGGCGATTCAGTGCCCCAGTAAGGGCGACCTAGTTCAATTTTTTTTTTATTATTTTTTTTTTAACATTTTTAACACAAACTCAAATTTCATTAATAAATAAAAAGTTACATAATAATTCAAATAAAATAAAATACATTACAACATTTATTAAAACATTACAACTCTTATTTAAAAACTAATAATCTAGGTTAAGTCGTTCCTTGATCGAGTCTTTGATTTCTTGCATTTTTTGCCGTTGTAATGCGGGCAAAGCTGGGTCGATTGGTGTGATATAGAAGATGAGGTCTTTTTGATGTTTTCTTTCTCGATCAAGTGCAAGTTTTTGTTCTTCCATTGCCAATCTTCTGTCTTCTTGCTCCGCTTTCTTTTGCTGCAGCTCCAACTCCTTATCCCTTTGCTCCAGCTCTTTTCTCTTCAACTCGTAGTAGCCGTCTGCAAGTTCCTACTTCTTACCCAATGCCATTGACTTAATGCTTTTCCATTTGTCGGCTACCCCTTCTAAATACGAAGACTTGGAATTCTCCGACGATTTCTTCTTAGCCTTAGCTTTCTTTGCGGCATCACGACCAAGTACTCGCGCATTTTGAGGCTCTTCATTATCCGAGCCGGTTTCAGAAGTCCTTGGTTTTTTTCGAGCCTCATTTTGGTTTAAAAAAACCGGCATCTCATTTTTCTTCCAAATCTGATGGTTCCTCAGTATTTCCCAAGAATGATCCAATTGAAAGGCATGCTTCATCATTATTTGATATTCGTCACATGCTCGTTTATAAACAGTGAGATCATTCCCACCACTTCCAAAATTGGTAAAAGCATTGTCGTAAATGGCACAAAATGCACCAACTCTAGGACGAAGCCTATTTTTCCACTTGGTGACAATTGAATTGTACGATCTACCTTCACCAAAAAAAACCCGGATTGTTTTGTAATTGTTCCATAAAATCACAAGCATCTAGGTTGATGTGGTTAACCGGAGAATAATTTTGATAATTAGAATAGGAAGACGATGATGAGTTCATTGTTGGACGATAACAGGAATCGGGGGAGCCATACATAGATTGTTGGCTTCGACGGGAGTGGGTTTGTTGTGGTTGTTGGTTGTTTTGATACGGGGGAACAAATGGACGATTAATATTAGGATGCATAGCAAATGGATTGAATCTTTGTTGTTGTTGAGATTCATAATCAAGAGAACGAGGTCGGAAATTGACGTTTGGTGAGATACCGGTTAACCGGAAAGTCGAATCCGGTGATACTTCCGGGATGTTTTGTTGATTAGATTTTCGGCTTTTTGCTTGTTGTGGTGTTTTCTTAGACATTTTGAATAGAGATTGTGTTTATATTGTTTGAAGAATTGGAGTGTGTTAATGTTGGGTATTTATAATGATTTTTTTTTTTTTTTTTTTGCTCCAAACATTCATGGCCAACGGTTCTATTTTTTTTTTTTTTTTTTTGGATTTTATCACCTCCAAAACATATAACTTTGTGTACATTGGATCAAAAAGTAAAAAAAAAAAAAAACAAGCCAATCGATCGTGAGCTCGATCTACTTGTGCCCTTTTCCTTGCTCGACCGAATTTCCACACAAGCCACGATCGACTAAGATCGATCGTGTGTGTCGATCGGCATGCCTTACTGCATGCAGCCTTAGAGTGCTAGGTGCAAAGTTGAGCAAGAGCTCTTCATTCGGGCGCCACCCCCTGCCACATCACCAAACACCTCAACTTCAACTAACCACAACAAACCCCCCCTCACCAAACAACAAACCTCAATTTCCCCATTAGGGCCCCACCTCTTACACATTTATTTTTTTATTCATTTTATTAAATAAATTAAATTCATTTCACAAATACTAAAAAATAAAAAAACATACTAATTTTATTTCATAAAATAAAAAGTTACAATACGGAAAAAAAATACGATACGAGAAAAAAAAAACAAGCATACAATATGGAAAAGAAAATACGATACTCATACGAAAAGTAAACATTTTATTCGTCATCTTCGCGGTCGAGATTTTGGTATTTCTGAGTTATTAGATTGTTGAATGTAGTGAAGAGAATGGAAGAAGAATGTTAGTATTTATAGTTGTAAAAGAGGGTAGGAAGAAAAAAAAAAAAAAAAAAAAAAAAACCGTTTGTAAATAAACGGTATTGTTCCCATTTTATCACAAAAGCTCAAACGTAAACCTGCAACATGTCAGAAAATTGCTTCGCCGTGGCCACGGGGAGTTGACCAACGGCGAGGGGGTTCTGGTGTGGCGGCGAGCAACGGCTCGCCGTTGTGACTGCCACATAGGACGGCGAAGCATGCTTCCCCATCTGCACCTTGTGCTCTTAGAGCACTAGGTGTAGTGAAGAGGCAAAGCCTCTTCATTCGGGTCCTACCCCTGCCACATCACCCAACACCTCAACTTCAACTATCCACAACAATCCCCCTCTCACCAAACAACAAACCTCAACTTCCCCATTAGGGCCCACCTCTTACACATTTATTTTTTTATTCATTTCATTAAATAAATTAAATTTATTTCACAAATACTTAAAAATAACAACACAACACATTAATTTTATTTCATCAAAATTAAAAAAAAAAAAAAAAAAAAAAAAGATGGACGTTATCTTCTTAAAAAAAATAGTACAACACATTAATACAACACCTTTTATACCCAATTTATTAAAAAAAAAAAAAAAAAAAAAAAAAAAAATATATCTTCTTGTCCATGTTATTATCTTCAAAGGACCAACACACACTATTTTACAAACACAAACACAAAAACACCAAATACATCCCAACGTCTGTTTTCTTCTTTTTATCTTCTTCTCGTTTTTTTTTTTTTTTTTTTTTTTTTTTTTTTTTTTTTTTTTTTTTAACATACTCTGTTTTACAAACACAAACACAAAAACACAAATATACATCACTTTTGTCAGGCATTTGTCAGGTAATTTATCTCTCCGTGGCCACGGGGAGATGCCCAACAACGAGCAACGGCGAGGCCATCTTGGTGTAGCAACGAGCTACGGCTCGCCGTTGAATCGTCCATGTCAGACAGCGAGCACCATTTCGCCGACTACACATAGTGCTCTTATACATGTAAACATCATGTAAAAGCATAAATCAAAATATATAAATTCTAATTTATAAAATTTTCAAACTTATTGCAACATAAATAAATTAAAAATATAAAGTAACACACGGTGGTTACCGTTTTCTATTTAGTAGTACTATCAATATTAGTTATTGGTCTTAAACTTTAATTTAATCATTAAATTTAACAAAAATGCTACTATGTTTATGTAGTCTTTTTCTAACTTGTACCATAATAACTCAAGTTTTGTGCATTAAATGAATGCATTTGTTCTTTTAAATAAATTTATTTTTATATAACACAATGATAAATTTTGCAAGCATAACAAATTAAGGAAATTAATATCAACCAACATGTAAATATGGTGACTTAAGTTCGTTTAATGATTAAAAGCTTGTGCCTCATAACACAAGTTAGAAAATCCCATAAAAAGCAAGACATTGATATTTTCTCTTTTTAGAAAGTTGACACAAGTGAATAAGTGATTGATCATATTTGTTATTAAATTGAAAAATAGAAAACACAATCATTTAGGTGGATGACGATAAAATGATAAATGTCCTCAACTTAAGTTTCAAGTATCAAAAGTTGTCATTACGTAAGTATATTGACTTTCATGAAAAAAGCATGTTACGTTTTTGTTTTTTTTTTTCTGAAAAGAATAGTACCCCGTAGTATCTTAATGTATTAAACACTTGCTTAGTATAAGTTCATGGATCCATGTAGTTTGCAAGGTTTGTTTGTCCATCTTCAAAGTTGTAATTTTGGTCACACAAGTAGACAACTCTCTATATGAAATTGTTAGTTAATCTAATACGCTTCGTATTTTATATCATAAATATTTTAGCTAATGTAGTTATTGATCCTTAAGGAAGTAGTCTTTACTACTTATAAAGAGTTTATATATTTTCTTAAATTTTTTAAACATTAATATTTAATTTTGAAACTTAATTAATTTAGTTTGCCAAAATTAGCATTAAGTACCTTTTAAACTTGACAACTTAAATTATGTCTTTTTACTGATCAATTCTAAATCTGACAATTTTTCAAAAAAACATATTAATATTAATTTTGAAAAACACAAGCTTAGCATCAAAGGTCGAACCTAAATAACGATTTCACAAGTAAAATTATTTGTCGCTATACACTGTTATTTTACGCGGGTATTCGTCTAATTTAAACAAACAAACGAATCATATTTTATCTCTTTAGTCTGTTTAGAGAAAGCTTATGTTTAATTCAGATATACATTGCTCCATCAAGATACATTCATGAGTTCAAACTCCTCTTTCTAATCAATTAACTCCAGATCCTCCATATACATCATCAAACACACACGAATAACACAAAAATCTATTTAATCAAACACTTGACCCACAACAATTAAAAACACCATAAAATCCCCGTACAAATCTTGCAAATCAATATTAAAAACTCACTAACATTATTTTAGTATTGGGATGCCCTATAAAGACGGGGGACAAGGGTGTCAGCCCCTTGTCTCCTTGTTTTGTCCCCCTTTTTTCCCAGCGCAGCCCAGTTTCTGTTCCGTATTTCTGACAGTTTTAACAGTTTGACATATTAAACTTTATATTTTCTGTTCCGCACTTTCAGGTTTATAGCTTTTTGATATAAACAAAATTATAAAAATAAAAAAAAAAATAAAAAAAAAAAAAAAAAAAAAAAAAAAAGGCACAAAATGCCAAAAAAGTCAAACCCCCGTTAGAATAAAAAAAGTACCCCCGTCCTTATAACTCATGCCTTATTTTATCAAGACCACTATTTTGTTCCTACATTTGACATTCATTATTTTTTGCCCCTTTGACATTCAAAACGCATGCTGTACAGCTACATACACATTCATACCATTTAACCCCATTAAAAATTTCATTTCATTATTATTTCGAGAAAAATTGCAAAAAAGGTCTTTGTAGTTTGGTTAAATTGCAGATTTCATTCTTAGCCTTTCAAAAAAATAGACATAATTCATGTAAAGAACTTTGGGTTGTAGTATTCGTCCCTATCAAGAGTAAAATGATCAAATTGCTTGCACTTACACTATGTTCTCAAGTTTGGTTTTAAGATGAAAATGAAGTAAAATGGGAAAAAAAAAAAAAAAAACCTTAAAAATTGTCATGTTCTTTAGTTATTTAAAGATGATGAAAGTGAAAATGAAAGGTAAAAGGAATGAATGCGGTTGGGTTTTTGTTGTGAATACTTTCTATCTTATCTATACTACTTATAAAGAGAAAATGGTCAAAGTGGAAAAGTGAAAACTTAACTTTTGGTCAATCCCCATAATGCCCTTATTAATTAAGGAAACTTGAACAATCTAATTAATACTCTAATTAAAACACCCCATTACTTAAAAGTACAATAATTTATTCACATTGTACAACCAATTAAAAAAACATATCTATCAAATTAAATACAACCAATTAAAACACAAACCGGGTTGACCCGGTAATTTGACCCTTTTTCGACCCAACCTAGCAAGTTAACCCGGTTTAAATCGACCAATTTTTCGATCGGAGCGGTTCAACCGGTTGAACTACCCGGGTCGAACCGGGTTTCAAAACATTATCAATTACTTAAAAGTACAATGATTTATTCACATTGTACAACCAATTAAAAACATATCTACCAAATTAAATATAACCAATTAAAACACAAACCGGGTTGACCCGGGATGCTTCAAACCTGGCGGATTGACCCGGTTTAATTTGACCCGTTTTCGACCCAACCTAGCAAGTTGACCCGGTTTAAATCGACCCATTTTCGACCGGAACGGTTCAATCGGTTGAACCACCCGGGTCGAACCGGGTTTCAAAACATTATCCTTTACTTAAAAGTACAATGATTTATTCACATTGTACAACCAATTAAAAAACATATATACCAAATTAAATACAACCAATTAAAACACAAACCGGGTTGACCCAGGACGCTTCAAACCAGGCGGATTGACCCGGTTTAATTTGACCCATTTTCGACCTAACCTAGCAAGTTGACCCGGTTTAAATCGACCTATTTTTTGACCGGAACGGTTCAACCGGTTGAACCACCCGGGTCGAACCGGGTTTCAAAACATTATTTTTCGTTTATAACCTATAAACTTTTTTTATCAATAAACTATTTGTCGTTATAAAATCCCGTTGCTATGCACGGGTACTCGTCTAGTGTGATTAAATAAGTACAATTATGAATTAAATGACAAAGTACCCTTAAATTAATTTTGGTTCCTTATTTGTTTTTAAAGGTGCAATTATAATTAAAAAAATAACATAGTTTCATTTTTTTTTTTTTTTTAAACATTCAAGAACACACAACTTTTTTTTTTCTTTTCTAATTTACTACATTTTATTTTACTTTTCTTTACTTGGCATTCTAAATTTTTAAAAAAAAAGACAATGTGAAATTTTAAAAACAAAACATGCATTTTTGCCAAACAACAAGGACTATATTTGCAAATTAGTCTTATCATTTCTGATCAAAAGCATTCAATATTCAATATTCATTGTTTGACTTTATACCAAGTTCCCTCCACTCATCTATTTATTACCCACTACATAAAGTCAAACCAATCTCAACCGTCCGATCAAAATCTCAATCTCAATCTCAATATAAAAGCAACAACCCCACACATATCTTCATTTCATTTCCATTTCATTTTATTCAATCTCTCTTTTAACCGAAACACACACTAAAAACACCTTCACTGTGTGTAAAATTCATCTCCATCAATGGCGGTTGATTGCGTTGGACAAACAGTAGATCATCTTCATCAAATGTTTCAGTTTTCATCAGGCCACGATTTCAACCTCTCACGCGCCGTCAAACGCACCGGTCACGCGCGGTTCCGCCGTGCTCCGGCGTTGTTTTCCGACGGACCGTCGACTTCTTCTTCACAATCGGATGATAAAACGCAAAAAGTTACAGTTACAGCGACGGAATCACAGTCACCGTCACCGTCTACTAGCTCATCGTCGAACGGTAAATCGTTAGGTATAGTAGCTCCGGCGCCGACGTTCTCGTCGAGGAAGCCGCCGTTGCCGTCGACTCACCGGAAGAGATGCAGCGCCGATGTTAATAGATCTGGATCTGTTTCGAGAAGCGGTTGTCATTGTTGCAAAAGAAGGTAGGCGGCTCATTTTAGCAAACTGTTATAGTCGCCAGCTATCGTGCGCCGTGATTTTTTTATATTAATGTATTTTTTTATTTTTTATTTTTCAGGAAAATGAGTTCTAAACGTGAAATTAGAAGAGTGCCTATTATTGGATCTAAAATTACGAGTATACCCGCTGATGATTACTCGTGGAAAAAATACGGTGAAAAGAAAATTGACGGCTCTATGTACCCTAGGTAATTGATAAATTATATAAGCCGAAAAGTTTCAAAATAAGACATAATATGCAGGCTTGTTACTTATTAGCTTATTCGATTTCGGTTTATATTTTATAAGCCTTAGTTTTTCGGCTTATTTTTAGACTTGTTTAAATAAGTTTATTATTTTATAATAAACTTATATAGGTCCACAAGTCTCAAAATAAGCCGAAAAATTAAGACTTATGAAATATAAACCGAAATCAAATAAGCTAATAAGTAATAACATATAAGCTTAAACAAACACGTCTTAGACAAGCCTTGTATTATAGAGAACTAAATTTGTTTTTGTTTTGTAAATGTGCAGAGTATATTACAAGTGTAATACCGGAAAAGGATGTCCCGCAAGGAAGCGCGTGGAGTTAAGCCTAGACGATTCAAAGATGCTTTTGGTGACATACGACGGGGAACATCGTCACCATCACGCGCCGAGACCGACACCTGTGCCGATGAGTTTGACCGGGGTGGTGGTGTAAGTCAAAGTGAGAAGGGACATGTGTGGTCCATTATTGATTGATTGATTACTTTAGCACAATTTTCTACGGTCAACAAGTAGTGTTTAGTTGGAATGACAATGACTTTTCTTTTTTTACTTTAGTTGAGGGTGTAACTTGTATATTTGAGGGAAGTTTAAGGTTGTAGATTGTAAAATGTAAAGATGGTCTCGGTTTTGTTTATGATTTATTTTTTCTGTGTTCATTTTGCGTTAAGTATCAAAAGAGTTGGGGTGATTGTTTAAGCTTATATACGGCTTATTAGCTTATATCTGTTCGGCTAATATAATATGAACCTTGGCTTACTTTACGCATATGGACTTATATAATATTGCCAATGTTATTTAAGCCGAACAAATATAAGCTAATAAGCCGTATATAAGTTTTAAACAAACACCCCCTTAGTAATCTGTTACTTTTATTCATCCAAATGAAATTGGTAAATTGCATATTTATGATGGCCAAAGAAAAAGTTGAAAACGGTCACATGGATAATTCTGTTAAGCAATGCATAAATGGTCGAAAACTAGCTTTTACTGAGTAATCTGAAGAAAGAAAACCCGTTCGATTAAACGTTTTGAATGGAGTTGTTACTTTTATCAATGTAAATGCTTTACATGAGCCAATTCAACCTTGTAACTTTGTAAGTATGGCCAGTTTTGTTCATCAGCGTATTGTTTTGAAATTATTTGGTTTGAACTTTGAAGGGATCAACGTTACTAGTTACTACGGTGTTATTCTTTTAAGAGTAAATTGCAAAAATCGTCTCTAAAGTTTGACCAATTTGCATGTTTCGTCCTACAAATTTCGAAACTGCAAGGATCGTCCCTAAAGTTTCGCCCGTGTGCATGTGTCGTCCCTAAAGTTTGGTCCGTGTGCATGTATCGTCCCTAAAGTTTGACCAATTTGGGACGATATATGCCCCAAAAGGACGATATTTGCCCCAAAAGTTTGTCACAGGGACGATTTTTGTAGTTTCAACAGTTCTGGAACGAAACATGTAAATTGGCCAAAGTTTAGGGACGATTTTTGCAATTCCCTCTTCTTTTAAAGTTAGTATTTGGTTTGCAGCGATCAACCAAAGTAGTCATAAATGTTTTTAAAGTCATGTAGTACAGTACATATTTATAAAGTATAAGAGACGTTTGTTGGGGGTAGCCATTATAACAAGTCAATGGATTCCTTGGTCTTTTTAATATCGATAAAGTAATTGAAATGATTGTTTAATTGCAAGTGGATTCTTTGTTTTAATTTAGGGATCTATTAACCATACGGGGGACAAGGGTGGCAGACCCCTTGTCTCCTCTTGTCTCCCTATTTTTTTTCAGTATAACTTCGTTTTTTGTCAGTTTCTGTTTCGTATTTTTGACAGTTTTAATTGTTTGACATATTAAACTTTACATTTTTTGTTCCGCACTTTCAGGTTTATAGCTTTTTGATGTAAATAAAATTATAAAAAATAAAAAAAAAATAAAAATAAAAAAAAAATAGAGGGGTGTGACTAAAATGTAAGGGGGGTGTGGTCAATATGCCCTTTAATTTATTCTGTTTCTTAATGCGACTTTTGACAAATTGTTTTTCTCGTGACTTCGTCAATGGCTATGATGGCTACGAGTTAAAAATCTTATTATAATGTTGGTGGTCTTCGCTTTTACATCTGTCATTCTGGAAAAGTAGTAACGTTTAAGTTGAAAAACGTCAACAACATTTGTTGAACGACTTACAAATTTTGATTAGTCCAGTTGGTTCTTAGTTTCCGGATCATTTGTTGACAAAAGTGATAGTCAATTATCCATATTAATCTTTGAAATATTCTAGAGGTTCATTTCCAGTTCAGGTAATGTTCTAGACTTCTAGTTTTGTGGATTATATTAAAAAATCGAAAGAAAGGCCTTCCTTTAAAAAAAAAAAAAAAAAAAAAACGCGATAGAAAGTGTATAGTTAGTTGATTTTTAATTCATACTTCATCTTCTAATCCTACAAGTGAGTTTTGGAAACTAATTTGGCGACTGAATGTTATTCCAAAGATCAAACTCTTTTTGTGGAGAGCATGTTCAAATGCCCTTGCTACACGCGACGGGTTGTTTCGACGGAATTGTGTTCCTTCACCGCTTTGCCCCATATGTCAAACAATGCCAGAGACTATTGAGCATTTATTGTTTGAATGTGAGTGGACAAAATCTATATGGTTTGGCTGCTCTTTGGGCCTCCGTCTTGAAGGAGTTTTAGGTAATCTACCTGATCGCATTAACTCCTTATTATGCTATATAAAAACAGGAACCACTCGTATTAACTTCCTTTCTACATTTGCATATGTGGCGTGGTCTATCTGGAAGGCCCGTAACCGTTTTATTTTTGAGCAATCAACTCTAGATCCTGCTCAAGTTATCGTGGAAGCCCAAATTAATGTTGGTGATTTCGAGAAAGCGCATTGCTTTGTTCGTGCCACTGATGTGTCCAATATGAGTGGTGTTTCGCAAGAAAGTTCACCTAAGTGGATCCCCCCCACTTCAAACATAGTGAAGCTAAATTGCGACGCCTCTTTTAATGCTCCGAATGCTGCTTCAGGTATCGTTGCCCGTAACTCAATAGGGTCATTGCTTGCTTGTTTTGGCAAGAAATGGCGATGTGAGTCTGCTCTTGCTGCTGAACTTCAAGCCATTCGATCATCGTGTATTTTTGCTGCTAACAAAGGCTGGTTTAATGCTATTATTGAATCTGATTCACAATCTGCCATTACTCTTGCTACATCGGAAAATGTCCCTCCTTGGGCGCTTTCGGCTCTTATTATGGACATTCGCTATTGGATTTCTCATATGAAATTCCAGCTTCTATGGGCTTCTCGTAGGTGTAATCGGGTAGCGCATCATGTTGCAAAGGTTGCTCTTAATTCTCCTGATAGTTTCATGTGGGAATCTAATTTTCCTGTCGAAATTACCTCTATAGCGAGGAGTGATGTTGTTTAGTTTTTTAGCTTCGGCAATGTTCAAAAAAAAAAAAAGTTGATTTTTAATTGTAAATGTTTTCTCAAGTCTCGTCTGAGACCATCCGTAATAGCACAACGAACATGGAGTCTTCGTGTGCTATGTTCTACACTCACTTGAGTGGCACGCGTCTTGGGCAAAAAGATGCAAAGTCGGTCGTGCAGACGATCGAGTCTTGGAGGTTTGTTTTGTGTGTGTTTGTGTGTTATTAATAAATAATTTTGTGGGGTATGTTTTTGTTTAAGTGGAGTATGTTTTGGTGATAAAGTTGTTAGTTATAAAGAGAGAAAATTGAGATAACGGCTATGTTTGGCAAAAGTAGCTGTAAGCAGTAGCTGTGAGCAATAGCAGTGAGCTGCGAGCAGTAGCTGTGAAAAATGAGCTTTCTGCTCACAGCTTCTTAAAGAAGCATTGAAAAAATGAGCTTTTCTAAAAAATAGCAAAGCTCACAACTCTTTTGCCAAACAACACTGAAAATAAAAAAGCTCATTCTCACCGCTCATTGACCAAAAAAGCTCCAAAAAAGCTCCGTACCAAACATAGCCAACGTTGAGGTGACCGCATGTCTTAAATATTCCTTATTATACTTGGTCTAAAGTAATTTTGATTACAAAAGACCTCATTTTATGAAGACATCTACCGTCATCCATCGTCTTATGAAAAAGAGATCTTAGGTCCAATTATCAAGTTTTCCTTAAGTCACGCACTCACGCCATTTTTTTCAAAAAATATTTGGAACGAATGTGAATAGAAACTTGGACTTATGAAATATGTATGTCATTCAAGGAGAGACAATCTAAGCTTAGGTGAGATTTGGTCATGACACAGTTTGAAAACATCAAATGCCATGAAAACAACAATATATATAGTACAACAGCTAGAGTTCAATGTATTTAGTTACAACAACATAATGACATATAGACAATTGGTGACAACAGAACAATACAAAATATGTAACTTCACAAGACCTTTCAATTGTAGAAAAACAACACGGACACATTTTGTCAAACATTATAGTCCAAACATGTTCATATGATAACCTCATTTTGTGTCGTTGACTTGACCGAGTAAATCCATACGAATGCCGTGTACTATGTTTTGGAAAAACCGGCACAGAAAATGCATTATGGATTCATACTAGCTAGATTCTTATGTCGAACCATGCCAAGTTCTTTGGGATGATCATGCAATATATTCAAGTCTTTAGAAAATCTGTTTAAGAATTAGTTATGAAGGCATCTAGTATACATACATGAAACCCATACAAGGTTGATTTGGTCGCAGATGAACTGCAATCGGTCCGACTAGAAGTGGCAATTTTGAGCCACTCATAAATGATACAAAGTGGCACCTACCTAACATAATACTTCACAACCACCTATTAGATATAATACAGTTTCGTTTCATATAACGGAAGCTTTCATCAATCTTGGATTGTCTTAACACAGGACCCACGATGCACATTTCATATTGACTGATTAGCTTATAATTTGTATTTTAATCCACCTTACGGGAAACTGTTTGAGCTTAAAACACACATATATATCAGCTGTAAGCTTTCTGCTCATCAGTTTACATGTAAGACAAGATCAAATGAAGGTAGTAAAGGTGACAATTTTGACCCATTTACTTATAAATAGGTTGATTTAGGTTATGGATTCTTATGCTTATTGTCCTAAATCGATTTATTTTAAACTATTAGATTAGCATTGTAGTAACAAAATTTCCAGAATCATATTCACCATAATAACACGCAACGCACTGTGTCCATTTCATTATTAATAGCGTGCAAAGCAATGTGTCCATATCATTACTAGTTATTCCGTGGGGGTCTTATCACAGCAACGCCAATTGCTACTAAATACATTCAACAAGAAAGAAAATCTCATAGTTGCTATTACATTCAAATTCTTATATAACAGTCTTACTAAAACAAATATAAAACCAGCTGAAGTATACTAACTAATATTGATATGTACATACCGAAACATTGAAAAGGTTCAAATATAATGATATCCTAAACAGGTGGTATATTAGAGAAAGAAAAACCTTTGTAACCCTTATAAGCATAGTAAGCAATCCGCGTATAGTAGAACCCCGGTATGAATAGCACAGCCCCCAAAATCACGAAAAATATCCCTGAAATCATTTACAATATTATTCAGTAACTTCTAAAACGGTTAATCAGACCAAAAAAAATTATACATTTTGTCATTTAAGAGAAAACGAAAGTATGTTGCAATTTTATTAGGGAGTACGGCTGCTTTCCCCTTTCCAGGTTGTTTGGCATAGCTAGCTTAAGCAACCTATATATCTTTTACAAAAGTGATTATTATTACATACTGGGCAGGAGATAAGTTTTGCATTTGCTTAAGCTGTGCTATTAAACATAAGCTTATTTTTTTTTTTTTTAAAAAGCTAGTAGTTATAACAACTACCATGAGTAGTATCACCACCAATGCGGTTAACAGACATGAAGACGCCAGATGCAATAGCAACGATACCAAAAACGAGAAGAGAAACTGCGAGAACAATCTCTTTGACAGGAGGACGGTTGTGTGAAGTGTAAGAAGCATCAGAGTCCATCATAATGTCTTCATCCGATATTGAAAACGCGTGTTCAACGTACGCCATTGGACATTGATTGATTTTGAATAGAAGGTGTCCTTGTTATGAGAATTATGCTGGTTGTTGGTTGTTGTGAAGATGTATATGCAATGGTGGTTGGATGTTGGTTAGTGAACTATACCTTTTAAGTACGACAAAGACTTGTCAGCAGAAATAACTCAAATAAGATTTGGTACGAGATTGAATCATGTTTTAATGTTTCACTTCATTATTTTAAAGTCTATTTCGTTCAAATGAAAATCATATAAGAAAGTAACCACCTGTACACACGGACGGAACCAGGGCAAAATATGACAAGGTGCACAAATTTTTTGAACCGTGATATAATAGAATTAAATCGATGGACCGGGTGCATTTTAGATGTATTTAGAAAAAAAACATCAACGTTTTTTTTTTTTTTTTTTTTTTTTTTTTTTTTTTTACACTATATCGAAAAAAATCTATAGGGCTCCCGAGACTCCCCTGGTTCCATCCCTGCCTTTACAGACTCTCTTTTTCGACAATAAAAATTACTTTAATCATGAACTCGAATTAGGCAACAAAAAGTATTTTGCGACATGTCGCGAAACAGATAGATAGTTTTTACAAAACCATAAAAGATAGCAAGAACAATCACTAATGTATATCCCTTGCTTGTTAAAATGATTTTTGGTGATAAGATTAAGATATAGTAGATCAAAAGATTGAATTAAGATCAGGGATGACAACGGGGCGGGGATTATCGGGGATTGTATTTACCATCCCCATCCCCGTTTCTCACTCCCCATCCCCATCCCCGCCTCCATCCCCATCGGGGAATCGTTTTACATCCCCATCCCCATCCCCAATGGGGATCGGGGATCCCCACGGGGATTTTCCGGCCTTATAAATTGAGCATAAAAATTACATAAGTAATCGAAATTATAAATAATTGATCTATAAATGTCTTAAAAACATACATCGTATATAGTTGGATTAATTAAAATGTCATTCAACTTTAAAATATCGTAAATACTGAAACATCACATATAATACAAAAATAAACTGTATCGAATGTGTGTATTCGGACAAAATATTGGTAAAATAATATGTAGTTAGTGCTTAACATTTTTAAAGTATTTGATCCACTAAATATCATATATACATACATATATACTTCAAGTATAATATACTTGTCACTATTCACTAATATATACATATACAAGTATATGTAGTATTAATATACATATAACTTATACAGTGTTTACTTATACATTAAAAGTTCGGGTTCGGGTTTGGGGTCGGGGATTTTTGTTATCCCCATCCCCGCCCCCATCCCCGGTTTTATAATTCGGGGATTCCCCATCCCCATCCCCATCCCCGGTCAACTCGGGGATTCCCCAGTCAAATCGGATTTGGGGATCGGGTCCCCGTCGGGTACGGATTTTTTTGCCATCTCTAATTAAGATCGTAAAATACTACCACAAATGATTAATTTGTTTGTGCTTGTTGCGATTTAGAAAAAGAATAAGAAACAAATTTAGACATGTTCAAAACGATCCTGTAGCACATCTTAAAATCTTACGATTTCTTGTTAAGGTGTGTATATGACGATCTAACTACAACCCAGCTAATCTTTTGGTACCAAGAACGTAACATGATCACCACTTTTATAATCTTTAGAAGAACTATTCTTTTTCTACAAATTACAAACTTGATATTAAAAATTTAGAGAAATAATTCAATTCATATGATTAAAACATGCTTAATTTTATGCTTAAATTGACGTGTTAGCATTTTGTTGGTTGCTCTTACAAGATAATAGAATAGTGCATAAGTGTTAAATGAACCACATGATATGAGAATATATTCGACTGCAAAAATATTTGGTTCCTATCTGATCCAAAGATTGGATTCGTTACTTCTATATAAACAGGAGACTAAGTTATCGAAACACATAATAAATACAACCATATCTCTCTTTATCCCACTGCAACATATTTCTTTTATTCATATTTACAACGTCATTTGAGTTGAGCTGCAACATATTTCTTTTATTCATATTTACAACGTCATTTGAGTTGAGCATTGAACTCTAATACAAAGAAAAAGTCTCGGTTTACTCCTAGCGTCATCTTTCTCTTCTTAACTAATACAAAAAAACAGGTCACTTGGTGATTGTCACCCTCATCCTAGACCAATAGATCAACGTATCATCAATATCATATAATTACACGTATTTTTAATGATCTCAATCATTTCTCAAAATTTTAAAATGTCATGTACACTTGGCTAACCAAAACTATTAATGATTAGTTACACAAAATTTGTTTAGTATATAAATAATAGACTAATCAAACATGATTTATAACAATTTTTTTTAATACCAAAGTTCATTTTATTCACTTCAGTTACTGAACTTATAGGAAACATAATATTTTATAATTTCAGTATTAATTGTAGTGACTCGACCGTATATTTTTTGATAAGTTAAGTAAAATAAAAGTTGTGTTTTTATAAGTGTAGTGACTTCAAAATGTTATATTTCATAAATTCAAAATGTTATATTTCATAAAATGTTATATTTGTTTAATCGAGGAGAAGATTCTACAAGTGGAAAGTGGCGGTCAAGATACGCTTTGGAACAAGTTGGTGTCTAAGAAAGTCAACATCTTCGTGTGGAGAGCTCTTAAAAGAAGACTTCCGGTTCGTGTGGAACTTGATAGACGAGGCATTGATTTAGATTCGGTACTTTGCGCGTGTTGTGATGATAGTGTGGAAACATGTACTCATTGCCTTGTTACTTGTGATCTTGCAATGAGTGCGTGGACCAAGCTATTTCATTGGTGGAAGGTGAGGATGTTAACGTTTTCACTATTGAATATATTTTTTCACATAATGGAAATGTTAATGTTCCCTCCTCTTTAACTTTAATTTGGCAAGCGACAATTTGGACTTCCGGATACTTCATTTGAAAAGAAAGAAACGCTCGTGTGTTCGGTAATAAAATTTCAAGTGCTAATAAGATTATCCAAGTCATTCAACTCAAATGCTTTGAATGGATAGTGAGAAGATCAATGAAATATAAAGGGATAGATTGGCAACAATGGTTACGGGACCCTCGGAAAATTAAGCTACAGTAATGGTAATTTTGGGTGAGATTTTACAGCAATCTGGTTTGAACAATATGTGTGATCAGTAACATCAGTGGTTTTGCAGAGGTATAAGGTATTAGCTATTAAAGTGTGTATGTACAGTTACACTTTTCCTGATAATGTGGACTGCAATAGAGGATTTAAAAGGTTTTGGGGAGGGTTAGTGGGTGTGTCCGACCCTTCCTAATGCTCTTTCTGTCTTTCGCTGTTAGCTCATCTGGTACAAAAGTTTGATGGCTAATATATCTGTCTTAAGTGGAAAGTTTTAGTGTGGCAAATGGGTGGTGGCTGCAACATCAATTCCTGATATAGTTTGTCTACACAATTAGTGGGCCGAGGCCATATTTTATAACAGTGTGATCGAGAAGTTTTAATGTATTTCGTGCAAGTTGGTGCAAGGTGGTTTGGCTGCTCCTTTACATTGTTGTCTATTATTATTTTGGGAATATTCATTCTCATTTGGTTTTAGTCCTCAATGTACGGTGTACCATCCCTTTTGGTTGTATTTAGTTTGTTTTTCTTTATGAGGTTTTAGTAAGTAGGTTTGAATTGTATGTTTAGTTTGTTTCTTTTGGGTCCTATTCTTTTTTAACTATCTTGTTTAATTGATGTGTGATGCCATGTTTTGTATTCCGGTTTCTTTTGAGTCCTTAATATATTGTTGCCTTTCTAAAAAAAAATATTTTGGTACCAAGAACGTAACATGATCACCACTTTTATAATCTTTAGAAGGACTATTCTTTTTCTACAAATTACAAACTTGATATTAAAAATTTAGAGAAATAATTCAATTCATATGATTAAAACATGCTTAATTTTATGCTTAAATTGACGTGTTAGCATTTTGTTGGTTGCTCTTACAAGATAATAGAATAATGCATTAGGCTGGCGACAGTAATGCCATACGATCGACTCATGCGATCGATATGTGTCGATCGTCTCTTTTGTGGAGATTCGGTCGAGGCAACACAAACGGGACAAAAGGTCGTGTAGTGGATCGACATTTCAAAAACAAATTTGAGTACTTTTTTTTCTTTAGCCGTTAGGATTTAGTAAAAAAAAAAAAAAAAAAAAAAAATCTTTTAAATACCTTATTATAAATACACAACATAAAACACACTCCAATTCACAAACCTCATTTCAAACATCCTCTATATTCAATCACACCATGAATTCTTTCGATATCTTTTTTGCCAATTCGTCTTCGGATGACGAAAATGAAGTTAGTACCGAGTATTTGATGTTTGCGGAAGATTGTTGGGAGGCTTATCAAGCGTCACAACCTAAAGAAACCCGAAACCAAGTTACTAGGGATCGTTTGGGGTGCTCATAACCGTTTAGTTACTGCTTACTTCTGCGCTAACCCAACATACGGCGAAGAACAATTCCATGATCGTTTCCGAATGAGCCGAAGACTATTCACACGAATTGTTCGAGAGGTAACCAATCATTCACCTTATTTCCAACAAACTCCTAGTTGTGCGGGCTTACTTGGTATTTCTCCATTGATGAAAGTTACTTCGTCAATTCGTCAATTGGCATACGGAGTGAATCCTGATATGCTAGACGAATATGTGCAAATGGGTGTGTCAACAATTCGTGAGTGTCTCTATAAATTTTGTAAGGTTATCATGGAGTTATATGGTACAGAGTATTTGCGAAAGCCGACGGTTACTGACGTTGACAGACTCTATGAGCATCACTATCGAGTTCATGGTTTTCCTGGCATGATAGGCAGCATTGATTGTACAGATTGGCCGTGGGAGAATTGCCCACATGCTTTAAAAGCTCAATTTTGTAGGGGTGATCATGGGAAAACTCCTTTTATTTTATTGGAAGCGATGGCCTCCCAAGATTTATGGATTTGGCATGCGTTCTTTGGTGTCGCCGGGATGAATAATGATGTAAATGTTTTACGTGCATCGCCTATTTTCAATGATCTCAAAACAGGGAGAGCACCGGATGTGGAATTCTTTGCTAACGGCGTGCCTTATAAACGGGGATATTATCTTGCTGATGGGATATATCCGGAATACTCTGTTATTGTGAAGTCCATTAAACATCCAGGGACGCATGATGAAAAGCGTCAATTGTATAAGAGGATGCACGAAGCAGCAAGAAAAGATGTGGAACGTGCTTTTGGTGTACTAAAGAAGAAGTTCCTAATGATTAAACATCCGGCTAAAGGATTTGACAAAGAGCGTCTTGGACATATAATGTACACATGCATCATATTACATAATATGATAATTCAAGACGAAGGGCGAGCGATATCTCCCGAATTCTTTCCTGCGGGCCAGCACCGTTCTTATGACCCTTTAAGAACGCATGAGGAATCGCTGGAAATTACCAGGGAGATATGCAACAAAACAACTCATCTTAACCTCAAAGCCGATTTGGTGGAAGACATTTGACATCGTCATAATCCAAACTAGTTTGGTTGTTTTAATGTAATTTGAATAAGTGTTGTAATTTTTTTTATTTTATTTTAATTAATATGTAACGTTTTAATTATTAATGAAATTTGAGTTTGTGTTAAAAAATAAATAAATAAATAAATAAAACTGAACTAGGTCGCCCTTACTGGGGCACTGAATCGCCTGCAGGTCGCTGAAGAGAGAAAGCTGACGTGGCAGAAAAAAATAAGGGGATTGAATCCCCTTACTGTGGGTAGCCTTAGTGTTAAATGAACCATATGATATGAGAATATATTCGACTGCAAAAATATTTGTTTTTTATCTGATCCAAAGATTGGATTCGTTACTTCTATATAAACAGGAGACCAAGTTATCGAAACACACAATAAATACAACCATCTCTCTTTATCCCACTGCAACATATTTCTTTTATTCATATTTACAACGTCATTTGAGTTGAGCGTTGAAGTCTAATAGTAGGAGAAAGTCTCGGTTTACTCCTAGCGTCATCTTTCTCTTCTTAACTAATACAAATAAACAAGTCACTCGATAATTGTCACCCTCATCCTGGAGTAGATCAACGTACCATCATCATATAAATTACACGTATTTTTAATGATCTCAATCATTTCTCAAAATTTTAAAATGCCATGTACACCGGCTAACCAAAGCTATTAATGATTAGTTACACAAAATTTGCTTAGTATAAATAATAGACTAATCAAACATGATTTATAACAATTTTTTTTTATACCAAAGCTCATTTAATTGCTTAAGATACCAAACTTTTTATTCACTTGATTTACTGAACTTATTGGAAGCATACTATTCTATAATTTCAGTATTAATTGTAGTAACTCGACCGTATATTTTTTGATAAGTTAAGTAAAATAAAAGTTGTGTTTTTATAAGTGTAGTGACTTCAAAATGTTATACGGAGTATTTTATAAATTCATTAACCTAAGTGAATAAAATAAAAGTTACGTATCTTAATAGCAATCTTAAAAATTTTAGTACTCCTTCTGTCCCATAATGTAAGTCTATTTTGACTTTTTAAAGTTTTTTTATTGTAACTTTGACCTTAATTATTATTTTTTATGTTATATAATACTTGATGCAAAATATATAAATAAACTTGTGTTTTAAATGCATTTTCATTGATATATTTATTATGTAACAAGGATAAAATTAATTAAGATCAAAATGAAAAAAAAGAAAAGACTTAAAAAATAAAATAAGAAATATACTTATATTTTAAAACGGAAAGAGTAATATATTTGTATATTAATGCAGCAAAATATATTGTGTTCAACCAGCCCTAGCACGAGACACGACCGAAGAAAGTCAAGAAACACAAATACGCAATCCTTGGAACAAATGAACCAGTTCCAAACTATTGCTAAACAGTGAACACTTACCATAGTCACACACTCTCCATCTCACCAGCGCGTGATGTCCAAACGCCGCCGCCACTCACCCTCCTCCTCCTCCTCCTCCTCATCATCATCTTCCATAACTTTACACCACTCAAACCCTGACCACCTATTCCCAATCACCCTAGCAGCAGCTATTTCAAATAACCCAACATCATCACAACAAATTCTCCAAAAAGCACTTGATCATATCCTTCTTTCACTTCTCTCTAAATCCCACAGTTTGCATGATCACCAGTTTCTGCATGCTCCTTTGGTTTCATTGCTCCCAGTTATACTCAGTTCCAGGTAATTATTATTACTTTCTGAAACATTATATGTGTTTTTGGTAATGCACACCATGTGTTTGATGAAATGCGCGCTTTTGTTTACATTATGTAAATGTTAGTATGAATATTTGCTATATGAGTATTTGGAAGCTTTCTTTGTTTAGTAAAGAACACCTTTTAGACCACCATCCGTAATAAGCCCATCAAGACCGAGTCTTCGTTCTTGCTGGCACTAGTTTGACGCCTTGTTCTTATTACAGAGACCATGGTAGGACCGGGCGGAGATAAGGGGGGGGGGGGGGGGGGGGACACAAAGGGTAGGTGCCCTCTAGCGAAAAAAATTGTAGTGTAAATTTTCGAAAATATTTGGTTTTTTTTCCGTAACTTGACCCCCCTCCCCCCCTAAATACCAAACTACCAATGTATAGTGTAGTTCTAAAATTTATCAAAGTATGCCCCCTCGACCAAAAATTTCTGGCTCCGCCCTTGCTAGGACGCGTCTTCCATAGCATATATTGCAAGACTCGGTCTTGGCCAAGACCGAGTTGTGAGTGTGTGCTTCTTGTGTTTGTGTGTGTGTGTGTGTGTGTTGGGGGGGGGGGGGGGTATATTTTGGTGGTGAAGTTGGTTGTCTTTTTACACTAAGTTGGTGGTGAAGCTGGTTGTAGAGATAGAAAGCTGAGGTGGCGCTGAGATGCGGTGGTGAATGCGGTCTTGGAGTCTCCTTATTAAGCCTAGTCTTAAATATTGTTGGAGCCTAGTCACACTCTTCGAATCACATCCTTCTCTTCCTCTTCCCTCACTTTATGTCTCTCATCACCTATTCGCGATCACCTTTGCAGCTATTTCAAATCACCATACAAAAAACCCAACATCATAAGTTATCAAGAAAGCATTTACTTTTGTTTAAATCCCACAATTTGCATGATCTACAATTTCTGCATGTCCCTTTCGTCTCTTTGATTCGAGTTATACTTAAGTTCATACTAATGATGCTCATGATTATTTGTTCTTTTTATTGCGAATAGCCGAATACTAGTTGTTTAATACATATCAACTGTTTGATGAAATGGCCGCTACTCAAATTTCCATGCAATAATTGTAACTATCTGTTTGATTGAGATTAAGGTGATTTATTATTGGTAATGCGCACAATTTTTGATGAAATGCTCACTTTTTTAAATGTCGGCATTTTGTTGTGCTTTGTAGTTGTACAAACATATTCTATTATTCTAGGTGTTCTTATTGATTATGTGTCTTTTTATGGTGTAAACTAATGTTCATACTTCATACCAATTGTTCTATGTGGAGTATGATGATATGTTTAGAAATGCACACTAAATGTTTGATGAAAATGTCCGCTCTTTAAATTTGCATTTTTTGGTGGTCTGTTTATTGCTATTTGTTGCGATGGTTATTTTATCTAGAGAATGTATATACCATATGTTATGTGGAGGTTTGGATGGTTCTTTGATAACTCACACTAAATGTTTTTGTGGTCCTTTGTTTATTTGTAGTAATGAATATTTTATACTAGCATATTATATGTAATTATGTATGGTGATTAGGATGATAATTAGTAAAGCATATTAACTGTTCCATTTTTTTTTTTTTCCTCACAGATGTTCGGAGATTGTGTGTAGTGGGTTGGAGATTGTGGGTGCAGCTTCATTGTTCTCGATTGAAATGAATGAACAAATTGCTCTGGATGAGGATACAGTGAAGAGGTTGATTAATGCGGTTGGGAGTTGTAATAAGAGTGTCTCGATGGCTGCTTGTAATGGTATCCTTGACTTGTTTACTACGTCTATTGGGCGGTTTAAATTGCTGGAGTTGTCTGCCATTAACAATCTTATGTGAGCATTACCTACTTTTTCTTTGTAATATGCTGAGTGATATTGCTATTATAATTGTATTCAGTCAAACGAAATCCATCAGTTAACTGCTGCCATGATTGTTCAGAAAATCTATTCTATTGGCTTTATTTGTTCCACTTACAACTTCGGTTTTGTACAACCGTAACGTTCTGCACCTGCCTGTGTACCAGCTTTGAAAGAATTAAGGTTTCAGAAATTAATGTTGCTGGTTATTTGGCCCGAAATTGAACACCGCCTATATATGAATTATTCACTAAATATCCATAAACTTTAGAAATATGGTTTTTGACTTTTTGTAACCTGTTAGTCCTATTAATTTCAGATACATACTGCTTCAGACGTTCCACGTATATCAGTAGATCACATTAGACATTTCACAACCAACAAACATGTGTTAAATTATGTGAAATTAAAATTTTTAATTATAAAGCTAGCTCTGTTTAGCATGTCAGTAGACTAATTTTATATGTATCAGTTAAACATAGCTTATTATTTACAAACTACTTGTTCTTATTTTGGGACAAACCAAAGAGCCCATAGCACTGTTTTTTGTTCTGTTTTGGTAAAAGAAACCTATATTCACCCTGGTCCTTATGAAGCCACATGTTTGTCATAACTGTGATATGTCTTTAGTGTTGGTATGTTTTGGCACCTACTTATTTAAAAAGATTTGTGGACTGGTGGTGTAAGAAACATTAAGACAAGTGCCCAAAAGGTAGGATAACACAGCACGCCAGCAGGGGCAGGAAGTTCAGTTCTCAGCGTGCCAGGGAACATGGGTAACCGTTGCAGCTAGCGTATGTGTCAGTGGGCTCTAAGGCAATTATATATTCTAGGCCTATAGAAAGTCAACCAGTTATGTAAGATATGATTAGTTTGTTGCTTTAGTGTACACAATTGGGGAGTGGATCCACGTAAGTGACATGAATCTTTTTGGAAAGAACCTTTGTGGAGTTGGTTCAGATTGATTTTTTTAATAAGCCCAAAGGAATAGAATAGTCCTTGGATTAGTTCGTTTCAGTAACCCAATTATATGTAGAAACTAGAAAGCTCCTCAATTCAACCCACTTATGATTGCTCATTTTTTAAGTCTGAATTTTCAAGTGTATATCATCAAGCATTTACACATATAATTCATTCAGTTAACCAATTGATATTCCTCCTAGATGTTATACTGGTATTGATTTTGCGAATTTTTGGTATGTATTCGACTTAACATCCATTAGTTTTTGTTTCCTTCAGGTCCCAAAATCTTCAACACCTTTAATCTCTCTAATTATGGAGGAAGTACATAATAAAACTTTCTTCAGAATTGGATTCATGGAAGATGAATATCCTGTGTTACTTCTTCATGTTGCAATTACTCTCATCAACGACTGCTCATTTGAGCAGCTGAAAAAGGTCCATAGAGGACTCTCCAAAAAATTCGCATCGTATTTAGCAATGCTGTGGGCAGAAGCACACAAACATGAATTAAAAGCTATGGTTCCCGAATCAGAGAGATTTTTCTATTTAAGCAACATCAGAATTAATCATCTAGCAGAAAGCTTATTCAGATTCTCAATGGATGAAACACAAACCACACCATCCAAGTACCAAGAGGTTAAGAAGAGCATCTTTCACTTGGGTCATAACAGCTTTGAATCTTTTATTGTAAACCACTGGGAGCAATCACCATTGCTTATTAAAAGACCCTCAAAAGACGTATTACACAATAATGTTTTAAGTTCTTTTTCACAATTTCTTAGGTCCAAAGCGACAGTCTCTTCATTTCTTGGGTTTTTACTTCAAAATCTTACTTCTGCTCTACCAATTAATTCAGATGAGCTAGATATAATAAGCTTTTTGAAGGAAGCAAAGGAAAACATAGGTTATCCTATAATCTACCAACAAGATATTCGTGTCGTTAAAACTATGGATTCTAAGGAAGAGATACATTTTTTCCAGGGTTCTTCAGATTCTCCTTATTTTCTAAAGGAAGATGATATTTTGAGATGTGAAGAAGCATATAATGATGGTTACACATTTGCACTGCGTGGTATGGAATTCCATTTTAAAGATATTGCTGCTATTTCTGAAGGACTGGCTTTTCTTTTTGGTCAACCGTCAACAGGGGTAAATATGTACTTAACACCACCAAATTCTCAAGGGTTAGCTCGTCATCGCGATGACCACTGTGTTCTTGTGTGCCAAATCAGAGGAGTTAAACGTTGGAAGATATTTCCCAATCCATGTGCGCGGTTACCTCGCTTATATGAACAAGTTAATGACTTGTTTGAATTCGAGGGTGATAATGATATGATAGATGGATGCAAAGAGTTCTTATTGAGAGAAGGTGACATCTTATACATTCCTCGCGGTTTCCCTCATGAGGCATGTACCATAATCGATGATTCTGCAACAAATGGAAATTCAGAATTTTCATTGCATCTTACTCTTGCTATTGAGATTGAACCTCCATTTGAGTAAGTTCCTACTTATACTATGCATAAATCCATCAAGATAGACTCTACATAAAGTTACATTTATTAAAAAATAGCATGTTATACTATTTTGAGGCCTCTGGGTATATGAGGCAAGCGGTTATTTGATATGATTATATCTCAGATCTTTCTTTTATGTGTATTTTAAATAAGCTAACACATGTCCCCTTAAACTAGTGATTCATGCTAAATAATGCTACAAAGGAGCATTTTGGTGTCCCATTGGGAACTGGGTAGCAGTGACAGTAAAAAAAGCATATGTTACTAATGAGGAACATATATGAGAGTTTGACAAGTAACATCGGGTCATCTGTTGGATTAAATAGTATCATAAGAACATTAACGTCTTATGTTCTTTTACCAGAATTTAATTAATTGATGAAATGTTATCTATGATTTTGTCTAACGACACTTTCTAAAATCAAGTTCTTTCTATTACTTTTGCAAAATTTCATTAGCAACATGTGTGACAGGTTAGATATACATTTATAGCTGATGTCAGGGTTATTTGGTTTCCATTTCTATAATAGACTGATAGCTCATGAACAAGAATTTGCAATAAAATATCTTTCCAGTAGGCTCGGCAGCAAAGGTATAAAGACAAGAAATAGGAAAAGGCCATTTATTCCTTAACGTTATATAATCATCTACATCAAATTGCTTTTTCTCTTGGACCCATGGTGATAACATGCATGCGATGCCTATTGCATGGTCAACATGCCAGTTATCTTGACTGAATTAGTTGATTGTGGTCATGTGCTTCAAGTATGTGTATATTTAGACGATATGGTATTGTAATATGGTATCAGCGGACTCTTACATGTAATATGGTCAAATTGATATATATTGGAAACAAGCATGAAACTTGTCCCACCCCAGATAACGTGTGATTGTTAGGTTGTCTTTATTAGGCAAATAATTTGTTATAATTGACAAATACTGTTGACCATTCTTGCATGATCTTTCTCTTCCTTTCTACAACAACATAACCAATCCCGTCGGGGCGGGGTATGGGGATATTATTTACACTGATATGCTTGTTGCAAGTGTCTCTATTTTGTATTAATATACTCTACAAGTGTCTCTTCCTTTCTACAACAACATACCCAATCCCGTCGGGGCGGGGTATGGGATATTATTTACACTGATATGCTTGTTGCAAGTGTCTCTATTTTGTATTAATATACTCTACAATTATTCACACTGATATGCTTGTTGCAAGTGTCTGCATTTTGATGGTAGCTTCATTATTTGGTTTAAAACAATGACTCTTTTTATGATGTCATATCCTTCCTTTTGTTGTTATTATATCTCAAGTCTTAGTTCTTGTGTGCCGTTCAAAAAAAAAAAAAAAAAAAAAAAAAAAAGTCTTAGTTCTTGTGTATATGTTGTTAGAAAGTTCACTACTATAATTATAAACAAAAAGCCCAGAGATGCATGTGGACTGGTCAATATTTGTCACAATAGTCCGTAGTATGAACATGTGCTGTGGACCAGACACACACATCAATCTTATCTTTTGAAATGACGTCTTGCATGTACTAATCTTTCTTACCCCTGTTCTAGGAATTTACCTGGTAGTTTAAGCTTCAAAAGTTGCGAATGAATTATTTGGAGCAATATATGATTTTGTGGCACTAAAAAAACCCTTCTTAATTATTGATGAAAATACAATCCCAATAGTAGAGTAATTTTTAACGGATGTAGACATACATATGCATATTGTGTCACAACCAACCACGAGTCTTATATGAGTGTTATTTTAAATATTTCCATGACCATATATTATTCTAAGATGTTAATATTCGTTTGAATTGAAATTAGGTTGAAAAATCTAAGTTCTTATACTGCTATATCTGTCTCATATACATGCAGATGGGAAGGCTTTTTTCATGTGGCACTCCATCATTGGGGTCAGAATTACAAATTCTCTAATGACATACCTTACGAATCTTCATCTTGGGATCTTCATGATGTGGCTGTAAAGTTAATGCATATTGCAGTCAAGCTGATTGGTGATGTGGATCCCATTTTTCGAAAAGCTTGTTTAGTTGGTGCAATTTCATTTTCATCCGGGACTGAAGGCTGGATAAAGACTCACCAGCTTTCAACATTCAGTCATTTGCTCAGCAGAGTTAGTTCTGACACTAATTTCAATGATGTTATTTCCAATGTAGAAATGGCTATTAGTAAAAATGAAGATTTCTTTGAAAAATTCAGATGTGTATGTCATCTTGACCCAAAAATGTCCGTAATGGGGATGGAAGACGTCTTTCGTCTACTGATTCACCAAAAGGACAAAGTTGAAGCTACTTTCATGGAGGTTAGGTCTAAGTTCTGTAATGATGTTGTATTTGACGACATAGCACATCATTATAATGTGCTACTAGAAAAATATAGGACCACACGAAAACAATACATGAATGGGATGCTAGCTTTAAATTGCATTTAACAGTACGTGTCTACGCTGTGCAATTGATTTTAATCTAGAGGAAACTTTTCTATTGAGTTTTATTTTGCATAGAATTGTAACCAAGTTGGTAATTTTTTATGCAGTTAGTGGTAACAAAAATATATAATCCATATTACCAGTATTTCTTTTGTTGAACCTATTCTATGCAGAGAAGGTGAAAGGTGAACCTCAAAGAAAAACCGAGGATACAGAAATGTATGTCATATTGAAATTGTAAAATTATTATATGGTACAATGGTATAATAAATTCTAGATTTTGGGCTCACTGGTGGTGTGCTTGACCAAAGATGGTACATTGTGGCTCAACTTTCATGGATGCTTCGGAGTCGGACTTGGGTGAGTTTTCACTCCTTGATAATCAATGTGGTAAACCATCTCTCCATCTTCATTATTATTTGCATCATATGCTTTCGGCGTGAAATCTACTTTCTTTATAGATCTCCTTGCATTTCCATCTACCTGCTATATGAATTTACAGTTTAGACTATTAGTTTGCACATCTGAACAAATGGGAGTCCGGCAGCAGGTCAGAAAGGGTAGTTTTAAGTGCAGGTCAGGTCGACCGGCGGGCACTTCTTTTTGGTCATTTTCAGTTTATTTATAGATGAGCATGTTAAAATGATTGCAAGAACTACACTATAACATTTAATTATTTAAACTGTTTGATATAACAATTTGAGAGGTTGTATGCATTAGAAATATGTTCTTGGCGACTTCCAGTTTGAATGACCCATTTGGACCCGTTTTCTTAGCTAGTTATTTTATTTGACTCTTTAACAGATAAAAAAAACTCAATTCAGCCCATTCACAAGTATATCGATCAAAAATAATACTTCTTCTATTATGTGACACCACATAATTCGATTATCAGAATGCTTGTGCACAGAGAAGGCAATCCAATGAACACATCACTGGACAGTGTGTTGTGTATGTAAATGAAAATATAAACATAACTAGATTGTTGATTTAAAAAAAAAATAAAAAATAAAAAAAATAGATTGCTGATTTTTGGTCTAGCCTTACCTTGTTAATATCAGGTTTCAGGTCTTCTAGTGTTCTTAGGCTTCTTCTTCCTTGTAGCGACATAAGTGGATCTTTTGTTGAGCAATTTGTGAATTGGGAGACAAAACAGACCCCTAGAGTTGCAAAAATGAAGAACAAGGGGATAGAGTATGCAAGTCTCATTATGTAATATTGGATGCTCTCAAACTTAAAAGATATGGGGAGTGTGTCTGTTATTACATTATGCCTGCCCTATATATATATGGAGGTGGGGTGGGTTGTTTGAGTCAATTATTGGCTGAAAAACTGTGTAGTCGTCCTTGCCCATGCTTATGGGACTGAGGTACAAAAATGCCAAATGTTTATCAGCTTTTTACTATTAATTTTTCTTGGTTACATGCATAAAATTTTGCCCAGTTGAGTTCAGACAGGTGTACTGACCTTGCTTAGGTTGATTAGGTCTGTTGAAGTGTTTAATAGGAGTCTGAATAATCCGGGCTCGGAAAAAATGAGCTAGCACCGTATTGCACTGAACCTGTACTATACTCGGTAATTGGTTTTCGGTCAAGTTTAAACATGGTTTTCTTTTTCTCTCACCTCCAAACGACATTGTTTTAGTGAAAGTTTAGGCGTAAATCACTATTAATACAGTTTGGGATGGAACCAGTTTGAAACCAATAGTCAAGCCTTCAAAAGTTAAAGGCTCCAGTTTTCTTAAAATTAACAAAAGCACGTGGTGGTTTGTGTTGTAAAGCATTATATCTTACATGAGAACAAAACAACATATATAGAATCTGAATGTCTTTTATTAGAGGCTTGCACAATGATTGGTTACTTAGATTTTAAGCGTGTGACAGATCGAATTTATCTATCGACTATCGTACCACATGAACAATAGTGGTCAGTGTTGTACTATGCCTAAATAAATCTTAAGGACTAAAAATGTGCACACCAGCTTCTTTCATCTCTCCAACATTGAGATGGTAAATGTGAAACAACTAGTATTGTAGTATATTCCGTTTTTTTTTTTTTTTTTTAATAGCAGAACATAAATTCAGTTAAATATACTAACCTCATGTAACAGTAACAACCATGTTAGAGATATTTTTAAATTGGGTTTTTGTGTTTTAATTGGGTATGGTAAGTTGGTGTTTTGGCCTTGAGTTATTAGGGAGGGGGTTTTGTGTGTGCACATGATAAGGAAAGTGAAAAGAGAAAATGCTTAGGTAACATGACGTGACATAATTTTTGGGATTTGGCTCAAGGCACTGCACTTGATGCTCTAACCGTGATTTAGTCTAAAGAACTCGGTTACATTAGCAACTAATAGTTGACTCTCAATTTAATAGATGCATCAAAGATGAAAGATAAAAGAAATCTAAATCATAAAAAAGGTTATCAAACTGTCAAATTAATTCCAAAATCAATTTTTTAAGTTTAGAAATTATGAATAAACTTTTAAAGGTCTAGTATCATAAATTAAAAGCAACACAAACAAACACAAAAATATTTGAGAAAGTCTATAACATAAGCTAAAAAATATCAATATTATTATTAACATGGAACAGTTATGATACATCAACCGGGGCTAGACATGATTCTAATCTATGCGGAGCCATCAGTTTAAACGCAATATTAATGAATTCCAAACTCACACCGTAGACACTTAAAGATCATGTCGTACTCCAAGTCATAATTGCATTTTGCACATCGACCATCACTCCTAAGTCATTGAACAAATGAAAGAGGGTGTGGCCCCCAAACTTTATATTCACGTTTATTCCAAAATCAATTTTTGCAAAGCTTACAAATATTTTATACTACTTAATTGAACTTTTAAAGATGTAGCATTCTTAATTAGAAGCAACACAAACAAGTTTACTAAATCCTTATCGATAATATTAACTCGGTACAGCTATGATACATTATTACAGATGAAAACACAAAAGCAAAATAAATAAAAGATAAAAGCGGCGCCACACACCCCTAGACATCGTCAATATATATGCGCGCCACCTACTCACCTACACAATCTATACTACTTATAATGGAGATTTGGTCAACAAGTCAAGATGTGAAAAACTGAAATTAATGTATTCCCCATTTTACCCTTGTCCTTCTTAACTACATATGTGCATTAACTACAATCAATCCTCATTTAATCAACCACTATCTACTTTTTTTTTTCATTTAATTAAATCTGCTTCTCCAAATTTAACTTACACTCTCTCTCCCTCTCAAAATTTATTATATCATCACCATTTACCCATTTAGGGTTTGTGTTTCTTCCTCCCCCTTGTGCAGCCGACACACACACACACACCGCTGCCTTTGACCGGCCACCACCACTCCACCGCCGGCCACCCTTGCATACCAATACCACCATCTTAATCCCGACATTATTATCTTTCTTTTGGTTTACTACACGCGCCTCTAATCCACCAAAGACACACGAATCTAAATCATTTTCATCTCAAATCATCACCATCTTTATTCTTGTTGTTGGATCCGTAAGTTTTAAAGAAAAAGAAGGTGAGTAGTATCGAATGTATGCCATTTTTGGTCTCGAAGTGCACTAAATCCGTGAACACATGGATGAAATCAAATGGGTTTTGATATTTTCTTAATAAAACTTGTGGGAAAATAATTTTTATTGATAAAAACAAGGGTTGGTACCATGTTTGTGATGATGTCGATTGGTTTGGGTCCAAATCGTGAGCCTAGGCTCACGGCCGAGTGGTTTTGGGTATGATTAATTCATGGTCGAGTCTTGATGTTGTTATTCTTTTTGTTCATTTTATTTCTTTGTTAGATTTTGAGTTTCTTGGACTTTAGATTGGATTTGGTAAAGAGTAATGGATGATTGGATTGTTGTGGTGATGATGAATTATTGTTGTTGTTGTTGTGGAATCCGGTCAAGTGCCGAGGGGTTGGTGGCTGCTCGTTAAAGAAGATAAATGTTTTTATATATTGTTTGATAGATGTTTTTGAATTTTTCTTAGACTTTAGTTATCGTGTGTACAACCGTTTGCAATTATCTTATGATCTGTTCACGATCTATTTTGCATGCTACACAAAACACTCACCACAATATCACAAATCGTTAATTATCTGTCGCTAGGAACCGTTGCTATGCACTGGTATTCGTCTAGTCGTAATGAATTGCAAACTCACATTCTAGACACTTTAAGATCATCTCAAAGTCCAACTCACGACCACGCTCAGCACTACATTCACCAGCACTACATTCACCATCGCTCTTAAGCCCTTGAACAAATGAAAGAGGGTGTGGGTGTGTTTCAATGTTATGTCGCCCCCCAAACTTTATATTCACATACCCATGAACAATTGTATAATAGGATGTGACTGAAGACGACCGAGGAGTGGGATTTTTGTGGCGAAATATCGGCATAGAGCAGGCAGGATGCATAGACTGGACACACTTTTCACAATGATAGAAACTTCCCTCCCGCTCCGGAATAAATTGCTCCTCGCAAATATCACAAAAGTAATCACCCTTATGGTTCTCAATTGGAAAGTAACTCAGCTTATAAGGGTGTTTGTCGTACTTGTGTCTAATTGTCTCACTCACTAACAAACCACAAGAAGGATGTATATGAAAACCACAATCTTCACAACTGAATGAAAACGAATCCGAAAAGATATGCCAGAAGCACAAACGACAGCCATTGTATTGAACTCTTTTGGTAAGTACTCTTGAAAGGAGGTGATTTGGGTGGACCTTATGAGTGATCTTGTCAGGTATGAACGCACAACACACATCAACATTGTATTCACATTCGACACAACAATAGACAAATCCATTGCAATGGAATTTGCAAACATCACACCTGAAAACGCCAAAAGGCTTATAAGGAACCTTTGGCATGAAGACAAGGGTATGTTGTGGGTGACCTGGGTGGTCTTTAATTTCAGAAGGCAGTCGGGTGCACCATTCATGGAGTGCAAAGTTGCAATGATGCTCATCCTCATCGGCACATGTGTAAAATGGCGAATCCATAATTGGTCTCACACATCCGTTACATATAAGTTCGACCTTTTTCATTGGGTCATGGCATGAAAGTGTCGAGGATGTTGGTTTCGTAGGATCCACGAGAATTAGTGGATGCTGATGACTAATGTGTGTTTGCTTCACTTCATCAGTTTCTGATGTACTACACTCAATTTGTGTAGAAAATAAGTGTTTTATTAGGTTCATGGTTTGATCCGGAAACGGAAGACGAACAAGATGAGGATAGTCATCATCTTTGAAGTTTTTAACGAGTCTTCCCATACCTGATAAACCATTATTATAAAACTCAATCACTAAATTATAAAAGCACCTCTAAAATGAAACCAATTCATACACGAACAAAAGTGTCATTTGGTGGAAACACCCAAAAGTGTCACAACAATTCAAAACTCATATTTACCGCCCAAGTTTTATTTCCACAACTATTCAAACTGAGTTAGTTAAATGAAGCACTTATTAAACTTCGTGGTTATTAAGTAAACTTTTTCTGTAGTAACAGTCTAGTAATATGAAAATTGAATGACTTAAATGATAAAATAGTTCAAATTTAGTGCTGTTGAGTTGATTCGGCCAAAATCCAAACTTATTCGTCTTTCTTGCACTTTCTAAGAAGTTGAAGTAGAAAAAAGACATTTTACTACTCTTTAGCATGTGTGTCACTATGCATTTATGTAGTGATGATAAAGTATAAATTTGATATATGTACAGTAGTAGTCTTACCAGGAGACATGAGGATGGACATGAACGGCTCGTGTCTAGCTGTTGCACAATCTAGATGAGCATAGTATCTGCACTTGTCGCATTTATAAATCCATAGAGACTGATCATTATAATCATCAAAACGACGATTGCATACCCTACACTTAGTATATTCTCTAGCTATTTCATCTTGAATCATTATGGAATATGCAAGGGTGAGTGGGTGAGAATGAGAAAAAATATCATGTGTAGTTTGTTGGATTAGGATGTTTTTTGGTAAGAATGCACAATCACTGTGGAGTAACGGGATTGGACAGGTAGCACACTGATAAAAGATCCCTTCATGTTTCTTCCCACACGCATCACACTCACATAAAATTTCTTTAGCAACGCTAACCAGTGGGTGCATGTGGCTAGGGTGATGAATGATGTTGGTTTTTAGCCATTTCGTAGCACAATGAACATCAATGTAAAATAAACATTCAGGGCAACGATATAACAGCGCATGTCCCTTATGCCTGGTTTTGCATACATCACAGTTCCAGCTGTCTCCCAATCGGTGAAGGATAAGATGATGATGACGGCGACGACGACAAACATGGGAATGGTGTTGCAACGTTTCTGGAAGCTCTGCGCAGAATTTGTGGATGGAATATTGACACTGATCACACTTGTAATAATACCTATGAAACCAGTTGATTTCTTTGTCACACCGATCACATTGACAGCGGAGGTCTTGCTTTGTGTAATCCACATCGTCATCATCAACATCATCATCTTCATCTTCATCTTCATCTTCATCAGTTTCTTCTTCATTGGGTTTATTTTTCAACCATAAATCTATGAGACTCAATGGGTGTTCATGCTCAAACATTATGTATTTTTTTTAAGATCTAAATAAGGGGAGAAGAAAGACACAAAGGGCAAATGATTTAGGAAATGAAAAGACGAGGAGGAAGTATGTGAAGGTGGAAATGGGTAAAGCTATTATATAAACATCAACTTTATGAAATCATTCCTTTCTTCATGTTGGAATATTCCTTAACTTTAAAAAAGAGACTTATTATTATTATTATTATTATTATTATTATTATTATTATTATTAGACTAAAATACACTATTGGTCCCTAAACTTTCCACAAAGTATCGCCATGCACCATAACTTTCAAAAATCATCGCCATACGTTCAAACCTTAGGATTTTGAGTCCGATTGCGTCCCTTGACCCATTTGGGCTGGGTCAATGCACGTTCTATGTTTTAGTTTCAGGGGCATAATAGTCCAATCACTATTTAACTTGATCTAACCCAAGCTAAACCCGACAGTCAACTTAAGGGACCAAATGTGAACACTCAACTTAATAATTGGCGGGAGTTTAAGTATCACAACGGGAACATAGACAAAATGAGAGACCAACAGCGAAAACAAAGTCATTAAAACCTTGAACGTCTCTTCTATGAGACTATAGTAACTTTTGTGCTTTAACCAATAAACCCATCCAACCGGCCAAATTTCTCACACATTTACCAATGGAAGATTTCCCTTTGTTGGATGAAGTAATGGAAGTTGGTGGTTCACACCGCCTACAAGATCGTATGGGGTTGTCTTTTGGTTTTTTGAAAATTGAAACAATCACCCTTCCAACTTCCTTGCATTCATTTCGCACACCCTATATTAACCCCTTATGATTCATGAGGTTAGCATCCAAAAAATAAGTAGAAACACAAATACGTAGTAAATTTCAAATGACAGAATCATCTAATGCATCTGTGGCTAACAATGTTGAGAGGCGTAAAGATAAAAAGCTTGCAGAAGCCGTTGCTTGGTATTTTGAAGAAAAAGCAAAGGCTTATGTAAAGAAAAGGAGCGAGTGGGAAGCAAATGAAAAACGATGCATGAAAGAAAGACGAAAGACTACAGCGTTAAGGTGTAAAGTCAATCAGACAAGAAGAAAATGGGAAGATCTTCAACAAGTGGGCATCGAGCATGACAATTCAGAAGTCGACCACGAGGATATCTTGGAAACATTAGAATATGATACTTTACATTTGGCATATGATCCAGAATCATCCACATAGTTTAATTGTTAGATATGTGTTGTCACTTTATGAGTTTATGTTAATGTAATTTTATGATCTTCCCTGCAATGCACTTTATTTACTATAATAGTTTCAATTATTTTTGTCTTTATTTATTTATTGGAGCAATAAACAACTTGGGTCAGATTCGTTCTTTCCTTGCTATCTTCTTATAAATACATGGTTTTTACATAAAGGCTAAATCTCATATCCATGTACTTTCTTGATAAACCAAGTAGTCTCGGTTCAAGATAAGAAAGGCTATGTCTTAGGTGTCGGTTTTGAGGATACTAATATTGTTTGATGCTACAACAATGCTCCAAGAGTGCAAGGTGCATCAACTTCGTCCGATGCACCAAGAGTTGTTGAGCAATAACAACAACAACTTCATCTGGATCAGTTTCGGCTAAGTTATGAAGAACATGGGGAATGGAACGACGAAAAGGACCGGGACCTTAACAGGTTGGAAGCAGAGTTAGACGCAGAGATGCGGATGCTATCCAAGACAAGGAATTGACCAAAAGACCAACTACTGAAGCAAATGTGGCAGCAGAAAACCCTGTATCTAACCAACAACAGTCGGCCAAAGTTGAAGGTGATGAAAGCTGGTACTATCATCTAGAAGCTGCGTTGGAACAGGAGGAAGATCAAAAGGAGAAGGAAGAAGGAAAGGAGGAGGCAGAAGGAAGCCATGCTGAAGTGAAACAAGGAAGGTGTTCTGCAGCGGCAGAGGAGCATTGGAAAGAGAAGGCTGTACTTAGGAAATTAGAAAAAAAATGGATAAAAAAATAAATGATGAAACTGAAGAAGATGAACGTTTAGAAATATTCAGTTATGATGATGCATATTTGGCATACGCCTCGGATTAATGTCATTATGTAACAAAACATATTTTAAATGATAATAATGTATACAAAAATTTATACAAAACTTGTATAAAATCATATAAAAATTATATAATAATGTATAAAAAATATCTATAATAATGTATACAAAAACGTCTATAATAATATATATAAAGACGTATATAAAAAGTATATAATAACGTGTAGAAAAGTGTGTATAAGAACATTTTTGTAGTAACGTATATAAAAACATATATAAACAGTATATAAAAATGTATACAAAAACGTATATAATAACGTATACAAAACTTCTACAAAAACGTACAAAAAGTATATAATAACGTATTTAAAATCATATATATAAACGTATATAAATATGTCTATAATGACATATACAAAAACGTATACAAAACTTAAATAAAAAATAGAAAAGTATATAATAACGTGTATAAAAACGTATGATAAGAATAGTTTTGTAATAACATATATAAAATAAAAACGTCTATAATAACATTTTTGTAATAACGTATATAACAAAGAAAAACGTATACAAAAGCGTATCAATAAGTATATAAGAACGCATTTAAAAACATATATAAATACGTATATAAAAGAATATAAAAACGTATATAAAACGTGTATTTGTTTTTATAAAAATCAAAAAACCTTAAAGAAATCAAAAATTAAAAAAAAAAAAACGACCGTTAGTTAAAGGGACGGACGCTGCAACTATCGCGAGCCAAAAGAGCTACGTGTAAATTCTAACGAAATCCACTTAACGCCGGTTAAAATCAGGGACCAAAATTTGCTCAAAGGTTTCCCACAGGGACGGTTTCCGCACTTTCGAAATGGTTGGGACAAAACATGCAATCTGACCAAAGTTCAAGGACGATTTTTGCAATTAACTCTAATTTTCTTTTCTTCCTTGTTCTTTTATCTTTTGATTAATTTATTTTTGTTTTGTTCTTGCTTTTTTATTTATACTTTACCTTTTACTTTAGTATTTTGTTTGGCACTTTTAATGATTAGTATCATACTTTAATTTAAATTTCAAATATTTAAAATGTGTGATTAGTAAACTGTGTGTTGGGCATGAAAAGTCGAGGATAAAGATGAGATTCTTGAACTTTTTGTGTTTTACAATTTAAACCTTTCAGATTATAAGATGTGTAATTTTATCTTAACTTTCACTCATAAACACAACCTAATGAAAACTAGATTTTCATCTTTTAACTTTCATCAGATTAGTGATGACTTTTATCATATCTGACCATATAGTTTTGTGGTGTAATTTTAGTCTTATTGGTTGTTACTATTAAACTAGAAAATCCAATTGCTTTTTTCATGTTATAAAGTTTAGTGACTGCTTAGTGATGACTCTTTTGTCATCATCACTAATATTGAGGCAGTGACTAAACTCAATGACGACCAATTTTTTTTTTCACTATTCATGCTATTTGTGAGTTGTGACGTTTCTTGCTAAAACTGTGTGCCGAATGCAAGAAATAAAGCATAACAAATGTCTTGTCTCATTAATAGCAAATAGTTGCATTATTTAGAGTGTTTGGGAGAGTCTCCTCATATAAGTTGTACGAAATTAAGAATTATTATTATTATTATTATTATTATTATTATTATTATAAATTTTTCTTTTTTTGGCTCTTTTGGTTAAAAGGATAACTAATGTTACTGTAATTGTAATTGAAACTTTCATTATTCAGAAGAAAAATCCTCATTTAGTGACAAATTTATAGTGATGACTGATAGCGTATAGGGCCTTCAGCACACTTGACTAAGGCTCATACACTCTAGACTCGGTCCAAACGTTAAGGCCGACAAAGCCCAAGTCTGATACGAGCCATGGGTAAATACTTCTCCAGGTAACACTAAGGTATAGCCTGCCTGACAAGTGTGTCCAGGCAGACGGTACGCCTGCCAAACTCGCCAGGACCTTCAGGACGAGCACCACATGCTCTCCTCGCTTCCCTTCTCGATGGCCACCACGTGGACCATCAAATTCCCTTTATGAGTTCTCACAACCCTAAAAGATTCCCTATAAATACTAGGCCATTTCCTCGAAATGGCCCAAGCTGATCTAACTAACCCAAGCTAAGGACTAACCACATTTCTCAGGTCAACCCCGGGAACTCCACACCTAAGTCGATTAGCCTCTCGGATAATTGACACAACTCAATCAAGTCGACTCGTGATCGATACCCCAACTCGTGACTTCGGTCACCTTCGGGGCTTTATGATAAGGATTTATTTGATACATTTTTAAAATGAAGATTTCTTAGAAAAATTCAGATGGGTATGTCATCTTGACCAAAAAATGTCCGCAATGGGGATGGAAGACATCTTTCGTCTACTAATTCACCAAAAGGACAAAGTTGAAGCTACTTTCATGGAGGTTAGGTCTAAGTTCTGTAATGATGTTGTATTTGACGACATAGCACATCATTATAATGTGCTACTAGAAAAAAATAAGACCACACGAAAACAATACATGAATGGGATGCCAGCTTTAAATTGCATTTAACAGTACGTGTCTACGCTGTGCAATTGATTTTAATCTAGAGGAAACTTTTCTATTGAGTTTTATTTTGCATAGAATTGTAACCAAGTTGGTTATTTTTTATGCAGTTAGTGGTAACAAATATATATAATCCATATTACCAGTATTTCTTTTGTTGAACCTATTCTATGCAGAGAAGGTGAACGGTGAACCTCAAAGAAAAACCGAGGATACAGAAATGTATGTCATATTGAAATTGTAAAATTATTATATGGTACAATGGTATAATAAATTCTAGATTTTGGGCTCACTGGTGGTGTGCTTGACCAAAGATGGTACATTGTGGCTCAACTTTCATGGATGCTTCGGAGTCGGACTTGGGTGAGTTTTCACTCCTTGATAATCAATGTGGTAAACCATCTCTCCATCTTCATTATTATTTGCATCATATGCTTTTGGCGTGAAATCTACTTTCTTTATAGATCTCCTTGCATTTCCATCTACCTGCTATATGAATTTACAGTTTAGACTATTACTTTGCACATCTGAACAAATGGGAGTCCGGCAGCAGGTCAAAAAGGGTAGTTTTAAGTGCAGGTCAGGTCGACCGGCGGGCACTTCTTTTTGGTCATTTTCAGTTTATTTATAGATGAGCATGTTAAAATGATTGCAAGAACTACACTATAACATTTAATTATTTGAACTGTTTGATATAACAATTTGAGAGGTTGTATGCATTAGAAATATGTTCTTGGCGACTTCCAGTTTGAATGACCCATTTGGACCCGTTTTCCTAGCTAGTTATTTTATTTGACTCTTTAAGAGATAAAAAATCTCAATTCAGCCCATTCACAAGTATATCGATAAAAAATAATACTTCTATTATGTGACACCACATAATTCGATTATCAGAATGCTTGTGCACAGAGAAGGCAATCCAATGAACACATCACTGGACAGTGTGTTGTGTATGTAAATGAAAATATAAACATAAATAGATTGCTGATTAAAAAAAAAAAAAAAAAAAAAAAAAAAAAAAAAAAAAAAAAAAGATTGCTGATTTTTGGTCTAGCCTTACCTTGTTAATATCAGGTTTCAGGTCTTCTAGTGTTCTTAGGCTTCTTCTTCCTTGTAGCGACATAAGTCTTTTGTTGAGCAATTTGTGAATTGGGAGACAAAACAGACCCCTAGAGTTGCAAAAATGAAGAACAAAGGGATAGAGTATGCAAGTCTCATTATGTAATATTGGATGCTCTCAAGCTTAAAAATTATGGGAAGTGTGTCTGTTATTACATTATGCCTGCCCTATATATATATGGAGGTGGGGTGGGTTGTTTGAGTCAATTATTGGCTGAAAAACTGTGTAGTCGTCCTTGCCCATGCTTATGGGACTGAGGTACAAAAATGCCAAATGTTTATCAGCTTTTTACTATTAATTTTTCTTGGATACATGCATAAAATTTGGCCCAGTTGAGTTCAGACAGGTGTACTGATCTTGCTTAGGCTGATTAGGTCTGTTGAAGTGTTTAATAGGAGTCTGAATAATCCGGGCTGGGAAAAAATGAGCTAGAACCGTATTGCACTGAACCTGTACTATACTCGGTAATTGGTTTTCGGTCAAGTTTAAACATGGTTTTCTTTTTCTCTTACCTCCAAACGACATTGTTTTAGTGAAAGTTTAGGCGTAAATCACTAGTAATACAGTTTGGGATGGAACCAGTTTGAAACCAATAGTCAAGCCTTCAAAAGTTAAAGGCTCCAGCAGTACAGCTTATATTTTACAGGTTCCAGTTTTCTTAAAATTAACAAAAGCACGTGGTGGTTTGTGTTGTAAAGCAGTATATCTTACATGAGAACAAAACAACATATATAGAATCTGAATGTCTTTTATTACAGGCTTGCACAATGATTGGTTACTTAGATTTTAAGCGTGTGACAGATCGAATTTTTTTATCGACTATCGTACCACATGAACAATAGTGGTCAGTGTTGTACTATGCCTAAATAAATCTTAAGGACTAAAAATGTGCACACCAGCTTCTTTCATCTCTCCAAAATTGAGATGGTAAATGTGAAATAACTAGTATTGTAGCTTACATATATTCCGGTTTTTTTTTTATTTTTATTTTTTTTATTTTTATTTTTTTTTTTATAGCAGAACATAAATTCAGTTAAATATACTAACCTCATGTAACAGTAACAACCATGTTAGAGATATTTTTAAATTGGGTTTTTGTGTTTTAATTGGGTATGGTAAGTTCCAAACAGGGTGTTTTGGCCTTGAGTTATTAGGGAGGGGGTTTTGTGTGTGCGCATGATAAGGGAAGTGAAAAGAGAAAATGCTTAGGTAACATGACGTGACATAATTTTTGGGTTTTGGCTCAAGGCACTGCACTTGATGCTCTAACCGTGATTTAGTCTAAAGAACTCGGTTACATTAGCAACTAATAGTTGACTCTCAATTTAATAGATGCATCAAAGATGAAAGATAAAAGAAATCTAAATCCTAAAAAAGGTTATCTAACTGTCAAATTAATTCCAAAATCAATTTTTATAAGTTTAGAAATTATGAATAAACTTTTAAAGGTGTAGTATCATAAATTAAAAGCAACACAAACAAACACAAAAATATTTGACAAAGCCTATAACATAAGCTAAAAAATATCAATATTATTATTAACATGGAACAGTTATGATGCATCATTACAATCCAAGCCGGGCCATAACATCTTGACAAGATATATAGCATCAACCGGGGGCTAGACATGATCCTAATCTATGCGGAGCCATCAGTTTAAACGCAATATTAATGAATTCCAAACTCACACCGTAGACACTTAAAGATCATGTCGTACTCCAAATCATAATTACATTTTGCACATCGACCATCACTCCTAAGCCATTGAACAAATGAAAGAGGGTGTGGCCCCCAAACTTTATATTCACGTACGTTTATTCCAAAATCAATTTTTGCAAATATTATAATTGAACTTTTAAAGATGTAGCATTCTTAATTAGAAGCAACACAAACAAGTTTACTAAATCCTTATCGATAATATTAACTCGGTACAGCTATGATACATTATTACAGATGAAAACACAAAAGCAAAATAAATAAAAGATAAAAGCGGCGCCACACACCCCTAGACGTACATCGTCAATATATGCCCGCCACCTACTCACCTACACAATCGTAATGAATTGCAAACTCACATTCTAGACACTTTAAGATCATATCATAGTCCAAGTCGATACGATACTTGGCACATGGACCATCGCTCTTAACTCTTAAGCCCTTGAACAAATGAATAAACTTTGAAAGGTGTAGTATCATAAATTAAACGCAACACAAACAAACACAAAAATGTTTAATAAATCCTCATCCGATTCTCTACGCGTTACCAAAAATATTTGACAAGGTTTAATTCAAGATATTTAAATAAAGATAATAAATTAAAGATATAATAACATAAGCTCAAATATCAATTATATTATTAACATGGAACAGTTATGATAATTACAATCCAAGCCGGCCCATAACATCCTAATTTATGCGGAGCCATCATCAGCTTAAACACAATAGTAATGAATTACAAACTCACACTCTAGACACTTCAAGATCATCTTATCCTCCAAGTGATAATAACATTTTTTTGCACATTGACCATCATCACTCCTAAGCCCTTGAACAAATGAAAGAGGGTGTGGGTGTGATTCACTTTTATGTCGCCCCCCAAACTTTATATTCACATACCTATGAACAACTGTATACCAGGAAGGATTGGGATTTTTGTGGCGAAATATCGGCATAGAGCAGGCAGGATGCATAGACTGGACACACTTTTCACAATGATAGAAACTTCCCTCCCGCTCCGGCCAAAATTGCTCCTCGCAAATATCACAAAAGTAATCACCCTTATGGTTCTCAATTGGAAAGTAACTCAGCTTATAAGGGTGTTTGTCGTACTTGTGTCTAATTGTCTCGCTCACTAACAAACCACAAGAAGGATGTATATGAAAACCACAATCTTCACAACTGAATGTAAACTCGTCCAACCAGATAGTACGGAAACACAAACGACAACCATAGAAGTGAACTCTTTTGGTAAGTACTCTTGAAAGGAGGTGATTTTGGTGGGCCTTATGAGTGATCTTGTCAGGTATGAACGCACAACATACATCAACATCGTATTCACATGTGCCACAACGATATACAAATCCATTGCAATCGAATCTGCAAACATTACACTCGAACACACCAAAAGGCTTATAAGGAACCTTTGGCATGAAAACAAGGGTATGTTCTGGGTGACCTGGGTGGTCTTTAATTTCAGAAGGCCATCGGGTGCACCATTCATGGAGTGCAAAGTTGCAATGATGCTCATCCTCATCGGCACATGTGTAAAATGGCGAATTCATTATCGGTCTCACACATCCGTCGCATATAAGTTCAACCTTTTTCATTGGGTCATGACATGAAAATGTTGACGATGTTGGTTTCGTAGTATCCACGAGAATTAGTGGATGCTGATGACTAATGTGTGTCTGCTTCGCTTCCTTAGTTTCTGAGGTACTACACTCATTTTGTTTAGAAAATAAGTGTCTTATTAGGTTCATGGTTTGATCCGGAAACGGAAGATGAACAAGATGAGGATAGTCATCCTCTTTGAAGTTTTTAACGAGTCTTCCCATACCTATCAACCATTATTATAAAACTCAATCACTGAATTATAAAAGCACCTCTAATATGAAAGCAATTCATACACGAACAAAACTGTCATTTGGTGGAAACACCCAAAAGTGTCACGACAATTCAAAACTTATTTACTAAAGGAGTGCAGGTGTTTATACCTAGTCATTAGTGTTTGCAGGATTCAAAGAGTGCGATATTTAATTTTAACTTTTTTTTGTGACACAATTTTCATTAAAAAACGTGAAACGTTGAGCTAGTAACTAATTTTCAACTCTCATTCACTCCTATATATTTACCGCACCAAGTTTTATTTCCACAACTATTCAAACTGAGTTAGTTAAATGAAACACTTATTAAACTTTGTGGTTATTAAGTAAACTTTTTCTGTAAATGTTTCCTGTGGTAACAGGTCTCTAGTAATATGAAACTTGAATGACTTAAATGAAAAAATTGTTCAAATTTAGTGCTGTTAAGTGGATTCGGCCAAAATCCAAACTTATTCGTCTTTCTTGCACTTTCTAAGAAGTTAAAGTAGAAAAAAGACATTTTACTACTCTTTAGCATGTGTGTCACTAGGGGTCTAAAAAAGCTAAAAGCCGACCCGACCCGGACCCGAACCCGATTAAGCCTATTCGTGTCGGGTTACTCGGGTCAATGATTTTATTCGGTTTATTCGTGTCAACCCGAGTAACCCGAATACTAAATAGGGTCACGTATCGGGTTAAAACTGTTTGGCTAACTCGGGTTGGGGTCGACCCGACTGACCCAAATAAGGTTATTTATTTATATTCGGGTAGACCCTATCCTGAATTGACCCGAACCAGATTAATCCAAATTTAAATAGGGTCGGGTTCGGGCATGTTATTTTTTAGCCTTGACACGACTTTGACCTGACCTGAATTGACCCGAACCCGACCAACCCGACTCGGTTAACACCCCTATAAGTGTCACTATGCATGCATTTATGCGGTGATAACGTCTAAATTTGATGTGTACAGTAGCAGTCTTACCGGGAGACATGAGGATGGACATGAACGGCTCGTGTCTAGCTGTTGCACAATCTAGATGCGCATAGTATCTGCACCTGTCGCATTTATAAATCCATAGTGACCCATTATATTCATCAAAAGGACGGTTGCATACCCTACACTTAGTCCAATCTCTAGCTACATCATCTTCAATCACAAAGGAATAAGCAAGTGTGAGTGGGTGAGGATGAGAAAAAATATCATTTGTAGTTTGTTGGATTGACAAGTTTTTGGGTAGGAATGCACAATCACTGTGGAGTAACGGGAATGGGCAAGTAGCACATTGATAAAAGAACCCTTTATGTTCCTTCCCACATGCATCACACTCACATAAAATTTCTTTAGTAAGGCAAACCAGTGGGTGTAGGTGGCTAGGGTGATGAATGATGTTGGTTTTCAGATATCTCGTAGCACAATGCAAATCAATTTTAAAAGAACATTCAGGGCAACGATATAAAAGCTCATGTGGGCTATGACTGGTTCCGCATATATGGCAGTTCCAGCTCCAATTGATTCGTTGAAGAATAAGATGATGATGACGAAGACGACAAACGTGGGAAGGGTGTTGCAACGTTTCTGGAAGCTCTGCGCAGAATTTGTGGATCGAGTATTGACACTGATCACACTTGTAGTAATACCTATGAAACCAGTTGATTTCTTTGTCACACCGATCACATTGGCATCGGAAGTCTTGCTTTGTGTAATCCAGGTCGTCACCGTCATCATCAACCTCATCTTCATCAGTTTCTTCTTCATTGTGTTTTATTTTCGACCACAATTCTATGAGACTCAATGGGTGTTCATGCTCAAACATTATGTATTGTTTTCAAGATTTGTATAAGGGAAGAAGAAAGACACAAAGGACAAATGATTTAGGAAATGAAAAGACGAGGAGGAAGTATGTGAAGCTGGAAATGGGTAAGCTATTATATACAACATCAAACTTTATAATATTCCTTAACTTTAAAAAAGACTGACTATATATTACAAGTTAAGTATCAATTCTTTGGAAACAGTGGGTGCTCTTTTTTTTTTCTTTGTTCATTTATCCCTTGATTCAATTCTTTTTAGTTTGTTCTCGCTTTTTCTCGTTTATACTTTTCCTAATACATAAGTTGATAAGTATTTCGTATACACTACTAAACGTATCATAAAATGATTCAGATTTTGATTGATGCAACATGCAGGATACTGCTAAATAGAGTATAATTCTTTAGCATGCCAACACATTTATATACGCTTTTACCTGTTTTGTCTTAAGAACGTTTCTTGTTAAACTTATGTGGTGACTCGTGAATGCTTTTATCTGTTAAATTATCTCTAATTACATCACCAACTAATAGTTTGATTTTTCAAAAGTTGCTAATGAATTATTCGGAGCAATATATGATTTCGTTGTACTAAAAAAAACCCTTAATTGTTGATGAAAATACAATCCCAATACTAGAGTATTTTTCACGGATGTAGACATACATATTCGTATTGGGTCACAACCAAACCACGAGTCTTATATGAGTGTTATTTTAAATAATTCCATGAACATAATTGATTATATTATTCTAAGATGTTAATATTCATTTCGAAAAGCTTGTTTAGTTGGTGCAATTTCATTTCCATCCGGGACTGAAGGCTGGATAAAGACTCACCAGCTTTCAACATTCAGTCATTTGCTCAGCAGAGTTGGTTCTGACAGTAATTTCAATGATGTTATTTTACAAGATGTAGCATAATTCTTCATACTTGAGCTATAGAGAAAAGTTTCAGTTACAAAGAGCTTGCATACTTCTTCAGTAGAGGTTTTATTGAACATGTACCAAGTTCAAAAAAGATATTTTTCAAACCTGATGAAAGGTTTTTTTTTTTTTTTTTTTTTTTTTTTTTTTTTTTTTTTTTTTTTAAATGTGTGTTTGTGTATGTGTATTGTAATTTTTCAAAAAAGATATTTTTCAAACCTGATGAAAGATATTTTTAAATGTGTGTTTGTGTATGTGTATTGTAATTTTTTTTCTTCATTATATTTTTGTTTAAATAATTGAAAAAATCCCCCTATGGCACCACATTTTCTCTGGAGCCAATGGTAACGGTCAAAATGTGGTGTCATAAAATTTCTAGTGCCATAGAGAGTTTTGATGACGTGACAACACTTTTTGGCTATGGCACGAGCCCTACGACACCACTATACCCACCGCTCTAATACTTCACTTTTATGAAAATGTCATAGTTTCATCTTAGAGATTATAATATTCTTAAATGTAATAAAATCGATAATAGTTTTAAGTAATTAAGTTAAGTATTAATGTTTTGGATTGTAAATCATCCAAGGTTATTATTATATTTAGATAGCGTTTGTTATTAAAAAGATACTTATTTAAAGTCTATTAGTTCGACTCATTCAAATGCGAAAAGATATTTGGGTCATTAAATGGTTTTTTTTTTGGGTCAAAGTCTCAAATCTTTTACCCTACAAAATATGGAGGGTATGTCGTGTTATCTCTTAATATCTTTTAACTCTTTTTTCTTTTTCTTTTTTTCCTTTTACTTTTATACTTTTTTTTTCCGTTTTGTATTATATATTTTATCGACTTTTCCTTAGTATTGATAATACGTTTAAAGACAATCGTCGTTATTTTTATTTTATTTTTTTCCTAAACGAAAAATATTAAAGATGATAATATGATGATGACGAAAATGCTCAAACACGATTCTTTCAGACAACAATAATATATAACTAGTTTGTAAATTCAAATTATGACATGCGGATTTTGAGCATAAATTTGAAAATATTTTTTATTGTTAGAATTGACAATCTTAAGTATGTTATAATTTTTTTTTCGCAATCTTATCATCGTAACTTAATTGATAGGTGAAGATGTTTAACGACATGACATGAGAGTATCATATATCAACAATATAACTACTTTATGAGATCAAGTTTCGACACAATATCATTGAATATTTTGTTTTAACATATTTTATTTTCACATTGCTAGGTTGTGTCATTTTTATGACTCAGTTGTTTCATGTTATGTTTATAAACGTTAATAAATCGTAAGAATAAAATTGCTTAGTATTTAAATCATCCAGATATAGTTTATAATAAAACAAACAATATTATTTTATTAAGATTTAGACATTTACACATCATATTTAAATTCAGATGTACAAATTAGATTCAAAATCTGAGCTTTAAACAAACACCACCTTATTATTGGATGTGATTTTATAATTTAAATGATCTACATGTAATCTGATCCTTTACTAATAATAAGTGAAATTAATTATCACTATCTCTGCTAAACTATAAGGGTGGTGGCAAACCTTGCGGTTTGTTCCATTCGGCAAGGCATGCCGTTCGGTAACTATAAATGCCAGTTCAACGGTAAGCAAAAATCGGCAACCAAATCGGTATACCATACCGAATCGGTATGGCTATTCCAAAAAAAATGAACGTTGCATATTAAATGCAATCGAACGTTAGGCAATTTAAAAAAAAAAAAAAAAAAAAAAAAAAAAAAAAAAAAAAAACCTTTATATACTCACTTTCACATGTTAAATATACACACATTCATTTTAAATTTACCTACTTATTCCACTACTTCACACTTGCAACTATTTCTTTCATATAAAAAGAATGGATCAACAAAAATTAAAACGTGGTTCAAACTCATTCAAAGGTCGAGGACGGGGTCTCGATCACAACTACGTGGTGTTGAAGAAAAGGCTTTTTTACGAGCGATGAAGTTCTACAACGACCCGCACGATAACATAGCTGATCCGGCTATGCGAGAGACTACACTTGCAACAAAACGTGAGTACGCGACGAAATATGGATGGCCTTGCAATTTTTAGAAATAATTATTTTTTTTCATAAGTATTATGTAATTTTCTATGAATTATTAATAAAATTTAATGTTTTTATTAAATTGTTTAATAAAATTATATATATATATATATATATATATATATATATATATATATATATATATATATATATATATATAGGGGATAGTTTAGCTACAATTTTTGTAGCTAATTGGCTACAATCTTCCACTAAAATACACTAGAAAATGAATCAGGGACCCACAGAAAAAAGTCAGAACCCACAAAATGGCTCAGGGACCCACAATTTGAAGCACAAATTGTAAGGAGTTGGCTACAATGTAATTGTAGCCAATATATTCCCATATATATATATATATATATATATATATATATATATATATATATATATATATATATATATATATATATATATATATATATATATATAAGTTGTGATCCTATAAAAGGACTCGATTTACTACAAATTCAAAAAGAACGATAGGCATGACGCGTGCACTTTGGTAAGAACATACATTTGCAACACAAGACTAAAATATAAATAAAAAGAAAAATCAAAATAGATGAGTGATAAAATGATTAAAAATCATATAACAAATATTTTAAAATATGAGTCAATTTCATATCTTCTATTATTAAATTTAGAAATTTCACGTACATCTAAATAAGTTTTAAAATCATTGTTCATTATATATTGAATAATTGCACTTTAAGTATATATGAAATTAATCATTAAAATAAGTTGATATATGAAATTAATTCTTAAAATATTATTGATTGGAAAAATTTAACAAAAAAAAGTTAACTTTTTAACTTTTTAACTTTTTTTTTCTTTTTTTTTTAACTACTCAAGTATACATATAATGTTCTTTTCTTCCTTGTTAGGTTATCTTTTGATTATTTTATTTTTGTTTTGTTCCTGCTTTTCTATTTATACTTTACCTTTTACTTTAGCATTTTGTCGACACTTTAATGATTGGTATCATGGTTTGATATAAATTTCAAAGAGTAAAGATGGTTCTTGTGGTTTGTCAAAAGTTCCAACTTTCATCCTTGATAGTTTAAAGTTGTATGGACAGTCTCTATTTTTGCAAAGAATAACAGTAGGGGTTTTTTTTTTTTTTTTTTTTTTTTTTTTTTTTTTTTTTTTTTTTAACTGGTGTTAAGTAGTTTCTGTTATCATTTACACGTTAACCCTTTTGGCTAACGACTATTTGCATTGTTTATCCTTTTTAATAACGATCGTTTATAATTTAAAGTTTTATGTCCGTTCTATACGTTTTCGTATGTTTTATACGTTTTTGTCTGTTTTTATACGTTTTCATCCGTTTTTATATGTATCATCTGTTTTTATACGCTTTCGTTCGTTTTTATACATTTTCACCATTTTTCATGCATTTTCTTACGTTTTCATATGTTCTTGTCCGTTTTTATATGTTTTCGTCTGTTTTTATACGTTATCGTCCGTTTTTATACGTTTTGTACGTTTTTCTTACTTTTTATCCCGTTTTCACAAGTTTTTTTTATCCGTTTTAATACGTTTTCATAAGTTTTCTTATGTTTTCTTACAATTTCATACGTTTTTGTCCGTTTTTATACGTTGTTGTCCATTTTTATAAGTATCCATTCATTTTCATAAGTTTTTATACGTTTTCATATGTTTTCATCCGTTTTTATAGGTTTTATCTATTTTCTTACGTTTTCATCCGTTTTATATGTTTTCGTTCGTTTTTATACATTTTCGTCCATTTTTATACGTTTTCATACTTTTTATCCGTTTTTATACATTTTCCGTTTTATACGTTTTGCCCATTTTTCTTACGTTTTATACGCATTTCTTGTGTTTTTATCCGTTTTCATACATTTTTATTTGTTTTTATACGTTCTCATCCGGTTTTATATGTTTTTTTAATGTTTTCAACCGTTTATGAAAACATAAAAAACTGGATGAAAATGTTTAAAAACGGATGAAAATGTAAGAAAACGTAAGAAAACAGATGATAACGGATAAAAAAACCAATGCATATAAAAACGGATGAAAACGAATAAAAACGGATGAAAACATATAAAAACGAACGAAAACATATAAAAATGGATAAATGCGTATGAAACGTATAAAAGCGTGTTAATACAAATAAACCGTAAAAACGTTTATTTATTCTTACGATATTTTTATGTTTTGTTGATAACAATCGTAAAATCATTTTAAGGAAATAAATAAATACGTAAGCTTTCAAGCCAATAGCTTTCTAACTCATTTGATTAAACAAATAAACTACCAAATATTTCTAGTTTACATAAAGTCAAAACCAATTTTATAAAACACTTATAAGTAACATTTGTGTTGACATAAATAATGTCTAAAAACATTGTTAGTATATTAACAATATCTCTATGTTTTGATGATTACAAAGCATAAACTCATTAATCTACAACTTATGACGTAAACAAGTTTTTAGTGCTTAATATTTGTCTTTGCATCCATGTCACTTAAGGTATGAATAAACAAAGTGTTTATTGCATTTCATGATCAAAGGAAATTTTTCTAATCACTAGAATTTTTATAAAATGTATTAAACATTCTATATCTTTTACAAAATTACTTTTGGAATTAAAAGAATATGTTTAATTCATTATAAATATATGATTTCAAATTTCCAACCAAAAATGGCAAATTTTATCCAGAAAAATATTTCCCGCTAGAAGACAAGAAAATCCAACGTTCTGAATGGGCGGCCCCCTTAATTCCTTAGGCGGCCCCATTAATCATTAAGGGGACCGGCCTCTAATTAAGAGGATCGGCCACGCTCCAGAACAGTATATTTTCTCCCTATAAATACTGGTTCATCCCACAGAATTTTCTCACCTTTTGCACTTCTAAACTTTCTGTTCTAGATCCCCATTTCTATTCTCTTAATCCTTTGATCATAAATACATAATTCTTTGTTTCAAAGTGATTCAAACATCATCCTCTCAAGTGCAAGAGAAGAATACTTCTATCCTCCAAGACAAGAAGTATTACAACTTGTTGTGATCTCCACATCCAAGTTGTTGGTACATCATCAAGATTATTTACATAATTCTTTGTGAAGATTGTTGTGAATATTTGATTGTAGATAGTTGTGCTAGGTATATTGATTGTGTGATTAGTTAGTTGTTTGGTGTGAAGAAGAAAAGTTAGGAATTAGATTGTAGTGAAGAAGCTAGGTGTGAAGTTGTTAGTTGTGAAGAAAATTGGTGTGAAGAAGATAGGCGTGAAGTAGTTAGTTGTGAAGTAGATTGGTGTGAAGAAGTTGTGGTGTGTAAATTGGTGTGTAAGGTTTTCTCCGCCATAAGGGAGCTTGTTGATATAGTGAAGAAAACTCTCGAGTTAGGTGCTCGGGGAGTGGAGTAGGCCAAGGAAGGTGTCCTTGTAGTCGAACCACTATAAATCTCTTGTCTCGCGGTTCGATCTTTCCATCTCTCATTTATTTCCTTACTTATCATTGCTATATCTTACTTATTGATAGTTGTTTATATTGTGCAAGACTTGAGATCATATATCATCGAATCTAAATTTTAAAAAACTAAGAAAACACTAAAACTATCTTTTATAACGAATTAAAAAGACGTAAAACTATTCAACCCCCCTTCTAGTTTTCCACCATTGGTATCAAGAGCCACATCGAGCAAGATTTTTAAAATATATTGTATTTTAAAACTTGTAACGATCTATGGAATCTAAAAAATATTTAGAAGGTCAATCTATGCAAAGACCACCACTATTTGAAAGTGATGAATTTTTATATTGGAAAAATAGATTCGAAACGTATGTGAAATCAAAAGATCTTGATCTTTGGCATATTATTACCTTTGGTGATTTTTCCCCTATTCAATATAATGTTGAAACTAAAATGGATGAAATTGTATCTTTTGAAAAACAAAATGATGATTTGAAAAAGAAACTAGTAAAAAATAATGAGGCTAAAATGGTCATTTATAATGCGTTACCACGCAAAGAATATGAAAGAATTTTTATGTGTAAAACCGCAAAAAAAATTTGGGATTCTTTACTAATTACTCACCAAGGTAATAGCCAAGTCAAAGATAATAAAATAGATCTTCTTGTACAACAATATGAACAATTTATGATTCCGGAAGAGGAATCAATTGATAATGCTTTTGCTAAATTTAACACTATTATCACAAGTTTAAAAGCACTTGATGAGACATTTTCTAGTAAAAATTGTGTTAGAAAATTTCTTAGGTCATTGCATCTGAAATGGCGAGCTAAGGTCACGGCAATTGAAGAATCAAAGAACTTGATGACGTTATCACTAGATGAACTAATTGGCAACTTGAAGGTTCATGAAGAAATTATAAGAAGAGATTCGGAAACGGTCAAAGTCAAGAAAGAACAAACCAAATCCATTGCTCTAAAAGCCAAAAAGGAACCTAGTGATGATGATGATTCAAGTGACGAAAGTGAAGACGAAGAATATGCAATGGCCGTAAGAGAATTCAAGAAATTCTTCAATAGATGAGGAAGATTCACTAGATCATCACGAGACGAAAGAAAACCATTCCAAAGAAATAGAAGTGACAACTACGGGAAAAGAAAATGCTTTATATGTGGAAGTCCAAATCATCTCATTGGCGAATGTCTAAAGCCACCGGGTTATGAAAATCAAGGCGCATTTGTTAGTGGAACATGGAGTGATAGTCACAAAGAAGAAGTTGAAAAGCCAAGAGACGAAAAGTGTTTTATGGCAAAAGAAACCGACGAAATATGTTTAGGAATTGACTTGGAGCCTGACGAATGGATCAAAGATAGCGGATGTTCGAGGCACATGACGGGGAACCGCAAGCTATTCTCTACATACAAGGCATACAATGGAGGTAACGTTATTTTCGGTAGTGACTTACGTGGAAAAATCATTGGCAAAGGTACGATTTCTCAAGACTCACTTACTATTGAAAATGTAGAGCATGTAGATAATTTAACATATAACTTGCTTAGTATAGGACAAATATGTGATAATAAATGTAGAGTCACTTTTACAGAAGAGGATAGCGAAATAGTTAAGAATGGAAAAATTATAGGTAGAGGAATTAGGAAAGGTGGCATATATGTTATGAAACTAGGAAACAAGCCTGAGGATAGGATATGCCTAACGACCCTAGATGAAAACTCTACATTGTGGCGAGATTAGGACATGCTAACATGCAACAAATACAATCTTTGGCCTATAAGGAATTAGTTATAAATTTGCCTAATCTAAAATATGACAAGCATTTTTGTGATGTAAAATTGGAAAACAAGCTCATGCTAGTCACAAAGCTAAGAATATAGTATCCACTACTAGGTGCCTAGAATTATTACATATGGATCTTTTCGGTCCATCCGCTGTGCGGAGCTATGGAGGAAACAAATATACCTTAGTAATAGTAGATGACTACTCACGATACACGTGGACTAGGTTTTTAAGTGACAAAACCCAAGCCTTTGAAAATTTCGAAATATTTAGTAAAATGATTCAAAATAAATTAGGATGCACAATAGTTGCCATTAGGACGGACCATGGTAGGGAATTTGATAACGAAGTACAATTCGGAAAATATTGTGATTTAAATGGAATATCTCACAATTTCTCCGCTCCTCGTACTCCTCAATCAAATGGCGTAGTAGAAAGAAAAAATATGTCACTACAAGAAATGAGTAGAACAATGTTAAATGAACAATCCATCCCACAAACATTTTGGTGTCACGCCGTAGATACATCGACATATATTTTAAATAGGGTATCAATTAGGAGAATTCTAGGAAAAACCCCTTATGAGTTACTAAGAGGTAGAAAACCAAACTTACGCTACTTTAGGGTATTTGAAAGTAAATGTTATATTCTAAATACTAAGGATTACCTCACTAAGTTTGATCCAAAATCATATGAAGGAATATTTTTTAGGATATTCACAAAATAGTAAAGCATATATAATACTTAACAAACACTCCATGAAAGTAGAAGAATCACTAAATGTAACATTTGATGAAACACCACCACCTCCTAAAACATTACCTTTAGAAGATGATGACTTAGTCGAAGATGAAACTATTGAGGTTAGTAAAACAAAACCCATAGGAAATGATAATGAAGACATTCACTTAGGAAATAACGAAATTGTTAATGTTAAAGAATCTAGATCACATCCATTAGATAATATAATAGGACATCTTAACCAAAGAACCCTTAGGTCACAAGCCCAAGATAAAAACAATTTCTTTTGTTTCCTCTCAGCAATAGAACCTAAGAATATTAATGAGGCTTTAAAAGATGAAAGTTGGGTTATAGCTATGCAAGAAGAATTAAATCAATTTAAGGCAAATGATGTTTGGGAATTAGTCCCAAATCCAATGAATATGACCATCATAGGAACTAAATGGGTATATAGGAATAAATTAGATGAAAATGGAGTAGTTACTAGGAATAAAGCTAGGTTAGTTGCCCAAGGCTATAATCAACAAGAAGGAATTGATTATGACGAAACTTATGCCCCCGTAGCTAGATTAGAATCAATTAGGATACTACTTGCCTATGCATGCGCCCTAGATTTTAAGTTATTCCAAATGGACGTGAAAAGTGCATTCCTTAACGGTTTTATCAATGAGGAGGTATATGTGGCACAACCTCCAGGATTCATTGACTTCGCAGAACCTGATTATGTTTATAAGTTAAAGAAAGCTTTGTATGGACTCAAACAAGCTCCCAAAGCTTGGTATGATCGATTAAAAGCTTTCCTTATTAAACATGATTATTCCATGGGAATGGTAGATAACACTCTTTTCACTAAAAGGAAAGACCCAAATCTCATCATTGTTCAAGTATATGTTGATGACATTATATTTGGATCGACTTGTCAAGACATGTGTGATGAATTTGCCAAAATCATGCATGATGAGTTTGAGATGAGTATGATGGGTGAACTTAACTTCTTCCTAGGATTACAAATAAAACAATTAGAAGATGGAATATTCTTTAACCAATCTAAGTACATTAAGGAAATGCTTAAGAAATTTGGCCTAGAAGACTCAAAACCCATGAAAACTCTCATGTCTACGGAAGTAAAGCTCACAAAGGATGATGAAGGTGAGTCCGTAGATAACACCAAGTATAGAGGAATGATAGGTAGTTTACTATACTTGACGGCAAGTAGACCCGATATCATGTTTAGTGTCTGTCTTTGTGCCCGTTTTCAAGAGGATCCCAAAACCTCTCACCTAGAAGCGGTTAAGCGTATCTTCCGATACATTAAAGGCACTATACACTTAGGATTATGGTATCCTAAGGGATCCGGCATAGAAACCATCGTCTATGCGGATTCGGATCATGCGGGAGACTACGTAGATAGAAAAAGCACTAGCGGTATTTGCACGTTTATGGGATGTTGTCTAACATCTTGGTTTTCGAAGAAGCAAACCGCTCTTGCTATTTCTACCACCGAAGCCGAATATGTAAGCGCTGGAAAGGCATGTCAACAAGCACTATGGATGAAACAAGCTATTATAGACTATGGCATTAGGTTAGAAAACGTTCCCATTATGTGTGATAACAAAGGTGCGATAGACTTAAGTAAAAATCCGGTGCAACACTCTAGGACTAAACATATAGAAATACGCCACCACTTTCTTAGAGATAATGTACAAAAAGGAAACATATCTATAGAAAAAGTTGCATCGGAAGATAACATTGCGGATATATTCACAAAACCCCTTAAGCATGAATTATTCAACCACTTGCGTCTAGGATTAGGAATGATGGAACAAGTTGACTAAATTATATTGAACTAACACAAATTTATACTTGCATATAATTTACTTTTCGTCCACTTCTTCACTTCTGAGTCTAGGAATCCATTTTGCACAAAATTAATGATTGGGAAACCTCACTTTCATTGCATATACTCTCTTGTAAAACCCAATCAAAATTTCTTGAAAACTATTCTCACATCTAGGAATTACATGAAAATCATTTTCCTTGCATTGTTGACAAACGCTAAAAACTTTTTCCTAAATCATGCATAAACTCTCACATAAATTGTCAAAATATATAATCTAATATATATTATTGACATTCATGAATCGAGCAAAAATTGAATCAAGGAGATCTTTTGGATTGTTTCTTAGGATCGTTATCTCTCTTTGCATTTAGGAGTCGAAACAATCACAACTCCACATTTGTTGCATATAGACACACACTAGGACAAATTCACTAATAATATTGTCATCTTGCTCCATTACTAGTTTTCCACTCACTAGTTACCTTTGCCTTTAATCTAAGATAGTTGCTCTAGGAAGATTAAGTGCCCTTGCATTTGTTTACCTTCTCTTGCTTATTACTATTTGCTTGATTGCTCTTTTACTTAAGTGTTGTTGCATGCATGCTATACTATAGTTAGATTAGATGCTATATTGTCTCAAGGAGTTGAACTTGCTTGAATTCTAATCCAAACACACAACCTTTCTGCAAATTTTCTGCCAAAAACCAAATTCTGGCAATCTGAAAATCACCAGATGGGCGGCCCCCTTAATCATTAAGGGGACCGCCCCCTAATTAAGGGGACCGGCCATCTGATGGTCGGGTTTACAGAATCTTTTCTGCTTTTTAGCCCATTTCAACCTACATTTACCATTTTTTACCAACACATTTTGTCATAATCTCCCAAACAAACTTTATCCATCCATAAACACACAAATCTTACACTATAAATATCCCCAATCTTCCACCCTCTCCATTCATCCCTTCATGACTTCTCCAAACAAACCAAAACCAAAAGCCTCAAGGCTTGCAAGAGTGACGGAAAAACCCGTTTGGCGAAGAAAAAGCCCTCGTAACAAATCGATCATAACCAATGAAGTTGGAAATCACTCAACACCTCCAACCACTTACTTCCCAAACTTTACACCAAATTCACAAGGACATTCATTTGATCCTCTTTACAAACCATACAACATTGGCCAAACATCTTCCTTTATGCCAAACCACTCATCTCATCCTCCAACCATTTATAATGATCCATACAAGTTTGATCAACCATCCAACTACAATTCCAACTACACAAACCCAATTCATCCATATCAACACAATGACTCTCTCCGCATTGCCACGGAAAAGCAAAAGTTCCGTGATGAAATATCTCAAATCCATGATCTTAGTGATCTCAATGCCATGCATCTTGCACAACGCAACAAAGGGCAACCTCCATCATCACCCTACAACAATTGCCTACCTCACTCTCTCAACTTGGATCAAGTTACAAACCACACTCACTATTGCCCTTATTGCATCTTCCTTAAAAAACAAATCCTATACTTGAGTGAAGATATTTCTTGGATTGAATATCTCCTCACTCGTCCTCATCCCATACCACCCTTAACACGACACAACATCGTAAGATCCACCTCTTCCGCTCCATACCCCACTCCATATCCCTCTCCATCTAACAACTAAGCCTTATGCTTATGTTCTCCTTCAAGCAAATAAAACAATCAACCATGGGTTGCAAGCAAGTCCAAGTGCTCTCTTAGGCAATATAGGACTATGTCTTTTCTTTTGTTTTATTGTAATCAATATGCTTTAAGCATATTAAATGTTGTAATGCTAATCATTTCTATGATGCTTGAATGAATCTATTTTTATTTGCATAATTATTGCTTTGCATGTATATGTGTCTTGTTCTCTTCAAATATTTTGTGTAGCCAAGATTTCCGTATCTCATTCCCTTGGTGCTCTCAAATGAGGGGGAGCATACATCAAGGGGGAGCATTTTACCCGTTTAATCTTCTTTTACGAAGCTTACTCGGCTTAACCTTTTTGTAAAGGGGGAGAAGAGAATGTTAAACTCTAATAATACTTGTCTAAAACTTATTTTTTAGACCTAATGAGTTTAAGGTTTTGTAATCATCAAAAAGGGGGAGATTGTTGACATAAATAATGTCTAAAAACATTGTTAGTATATTAACAATATCTCTATGTTTTGATGATTACAAAGCATAAACTCATTAATCTAAAACTTATGACGTAAACAAGTTTTTAATGCTTAATATTTGTCTTTGCATCCATATCACTTAAGGTATGAATAAACAAAGTGTTTATTGCATTTCATGATCAAAGGAAAATTTTCTAATCACTAGAGTTTTTATAAAATGTATTAAACATTCTATATCTTTTACAAAATTACTTTTGGAATTAAAAGAATATGTTTAATTCATTATAAATATATGATTTCAAATTTCCAACAAAAAATGGCAAATTTTATCCAGAAAAATATTCCCCACTAGAAGACAATAAAATCCAACGTTCTGAAGGGGCGGCCCCCTTAATTCCTTAGGCGGCCCCCTTAATCATTAAGGGGACTGGCCTCTAATTAAAGGACCCGGCCACGCTCCAGAACAGTAAATTTTCTCCCTATAAATACTGGTTCATCCCACAGAATTTTCTCACCTTTTGCACTTCTAAACTTTCTGTTCTAGATCCCCATTTCTATTCTCTTAATCCTTTGATCATAAATACATAATTCTTTGTTTCAAAGTGATTCAAACATCATCCTCTCAAGTGCAAGAGAAGAATACTTCTATCCTCCAAGACAAGAAGTATTACAACTTGTTGTGATCTCCACATCCAAGTTGTTGGTACATCATCAAGATTATTTACATAATTCTTTGTGAAGATTGTTGTGAATATTTGATTGTAGATAGTTGTGCTAGGTATATTGATTGTGTGATTAGTTAGTTGTTTGGTGTGAAGAAGAAAAGTTAGGAATTAGATTGTAGTGAAGAAGCTAGGTGTGAAGTTGTTAGTTGTGAAGTAGATTGGTGTGAAGAAGATAGGCGTGAAGTAGTTAGTTGTGAAGTAGATTGGTGTGAAGAAGTTGTGTAGAAGTTGTGGTTTAGTTGTGAAGAAGTTGTGGTGTGTAAATTGGTGTGTAAGGTTTTCTCCGCCATAAGGGAGCTTGTTGATATAGTGAAGAAAACTCTCGAGTTAGGTGCTCGGGGAGTGGAGTAGGGCAAGGAAGGTGACCTTGTAGCCGAACCACTATAAATCTCTTGTCTCGCGGTTCGATCTTTCCATCTCTCATTTATTTCCTTACTTATCATTGCTATATCTTACTTATTGATAGTTGTTTATATTGTGCAAGACTTGAGATCATATATCATCGAATCTAAATTTTAAAAAACTAAGAAAACACTAAAACTATCTTTTATAACGAATTAAAAAGACGTAAAACTATTCAACCCCCTTTCTAGTTTTCCACAATTTGTTAATTACATTTTTATAAAATACATAGTTAAACTAGTTAATAAACATGTAAGTAAAATAGAATGGGTTATACATGATCCATAGCCAAAACCCATGACCCATAACCCATAACCCATAACCCATAGCCCATATACATTACATCATGCATGACATCAAGATAGATAAAGTCTGTTGGGAATTACATTAATAGTTACCACGGCTAGTATGAAGAATACAACTGCTGAAGAATGCACTAGCAGTGAAAACTCATTACCACTGCTAGTACATATTATTATCACTGCTGTTAGGATAACTGTTAGGAAACTTGTATAGATAAATATAGAATATATTTGATGTATATCTTATTCTATTATCATTATACGTATCTTGTAGAAGAGGACTCCTTGTGCTATAAAAAGAGGTCCTAGGTTAAGGTTAGACATACGTTTTTCTTAGAGCTTCAAGGTTGTAACCCTAGTGATACAAAGATCACTCGTATTATTATTCATAATAATATTGGAGCTAACAGTTTGATTCATACATTATTCTCATTCATATACAACTGTTTTCATTCACATACAAACTTCTAAGTATTACTAAGTAGATTCCGCATACTTAGTGGTATTATTCAAAGTATCATTCTAACAAAAATCAAGGTGTTTAGATCCATCAAGTCGTATCAGAGCCAGGCTTTGATACTTTGATTTAGAAGACCCCAAGTACACTCAGAAGATTCAATGGAGACAGAGACCAGCCAGTCCAACATTGCTGCTAAGCTTCCTAAGCTTAAGTAGAATGACTATGAGATGTGGAGGCTAATGATTGAACAATTCTTTATGGTGAAAGACTATGCACCTTGGGAGATCATTATGTTTGGCAATTCCTTTGAACCTGGTACTACCTCAGAAACAATTGATGGCAAGGTAGTACAAAAGATTAACACTGGACCAGTCACAAATGATGAAAGACTTCAGATGAAGAACGATCTGAAGGCTAGAGGCTTGCTGTTGATGACCCTTCCTAGAGATCAAATTCTAGCATTCAGCAAGTACAAGACTGCACAGACCTTATTTGAGGAGATCTGCAATGTTTTTGGTGGGAAGACAAGTGTTGCTGTGTGGGAAGACAAGCCAGAACTGGAGACTATGAAGCTTAATGATTTGTACAATAACTTTAAAGTTATTGAACAGAGGTTGAAGAAGGCTGGCAAACTAAGTTCAGGATCAGTGAACTTAGCACTTATATCATCATCTGTTGATGATAGTTCAGATGAAGAAAGTGATAGTGATGATGATGATGCTAACATTGTTGTTTCCACTGGCAGTGGAGGAGTTTCCACTGCTAGTTCAAAAAGGCAGATTGTTGGTCTTGGAGATTCTACTTTTTATGCCTTTCTTTCAAGTCAAATGAATGGTTCAATTCTGACACATGAAGACTTGGATCAAATTGATGAGGATGACATGGAAGAGATGGACATTAAATGGCAAGTTTCATTGCTAAGTTTAAAAGCAAAGAAGTTCTGGAAGAAGACTGGTAGGAAGATCATCATTAATGGCAATGAAACTGTAGGTTTTGATAAGAAGAAGGTGGAGTGCTACAATTGTCATAAGAAGGGGCACTTTGCCAGAGAATGCAGGAAACCAAAGAAGCCTGATAACAGGTCAACTTGGTATAAGCAGGACAAGAAGAAAAAGCCTACAACTGAAGAACCAAAGGTGCTTTTGGTCATTGATGGAGTAAGCTATGATTGGAGCTATATGGCTGAGGATGAAGAAGAAGGTTCAGAGTCTGCAATGTTTGCTACTGAGCTTGCACTTATGGCTTTTTCTGACTCTGAGGTACAAATTAATAATGCTTGTTCTAAAACTTATAAGGCTTTAAAAGATTATGAGAAAATTAAAGAACAATATGATGAATAATTGCTAGAGTTAAATCAAACTAATTATAACCTAGCAAATCATAAAAGAGGTCTTGCCGTGTTAGAAGCACAATTAGAGCATTATAGAGCCAATGAATCTAAGTTCAATGATAATATTGCTATTTTAAAAAGAGACTTAGATTATAAGATAGCTGTGAATGAGGCTCTTAGGGAAGAGTTAGAGAAGGTTAAAAAGGCCAATGAAAATATACAGATAACTTGTAATACACTAGATCATCAATCTAAGTGCATTGACAAATTTTGGGAGGCCCAAGTTGTAAACAAAGCCAAATCAAGAGTAGGATATAAATCAGTTCCACCACCTCTAAGAGGTGTTTCAACACCTCCTGGTATTGACTTAGCACACACTGGGTTAGAAGAGTTCCAGGAACCAACAATGACCTATGGCCCAAAATTTGTTAAAGAAGTTGCTATTGAAAGGGTTCAGGTCGAGGTTGATACATTTGATAGTGCTAGTGACTCATCTCTTAAAGATGAAAGTATGAATGTTGAGTCTAAAACTAGTGTTCTTGAGAGTGTTCAAGTGGAAGTTAAAAAGAGTATTCCTGAAGTTGTCAAAGAGAAGCCTAGGACACAAGCTAATAATACTAGGCCCACTACTAGATATGCTGAGATGCACAGAAGTAGGTCAACAACTCTTAGAGGGAACAAAAGGAGTTGGAATCATGTCAAATCTAGACAATTTGGTAGTGACTTTGTTAACAACAAACCTTGTTACATATGTGGTAGTTTTGAACATCTTCATTATAATTGTAACTATCACATGGGTAGAAGGGAAGTGTTTAGGAATACCAGGGTGAATGGGAACAATGCTAATAATATTACTCACCCAAATCCACTAAGCAAGATGATTCCCAGGTCTGTTTTACTTAACTCTGGCATTAAACCTCTTTCCACTGCTAAACCAGCAGTTGCCACTGCCAGAAATATAAACAGAGTTTACCCTAAGTTCCCTGTTAAGAGTGCAAAACCCATTATAACTTTTGTTAAATCTGCACAAATAGGGAAAAAGACCTATTTTGAAAAGAAAGTTTACAATAACCACAAGTGGACACCTAAAATTTCAAAACCAACAGTTACCACTGCCAAGCCAGCAGTTACCACTGCAAGGCCAAAAGTTTCCACTGGTGGTTCTGTGAACAATAAAAGGGTAAATGTAGGAAATTCTGTTAAGGCCTCAACACGTTGGGAATGGAAACCAAAAGGAACTATCACCTCAAACAATCCCAATGGTGTATCAATGACCTTTGACAGATATAATTATATTGATACACGAGGCAGATCCAAGTCATTTGTGGCTTGGGTCCCCAAAAGGAACTAATTACTTTATTTTATGTGCAGGAACATTCAAAGCCTATGGAAGATCAAGGATATTCAGACAGTGGATGTTCCAGGCACATGACTGGCAATAAGTCCTATCTTTCAGATTTTAAACCTTATGATGGACAATTTGTCAGCTTTGGAGGTGGTATTGGTGGAAAGGTTTCTGGCAAAGGAACTATCAAGGCTGGAAACTTGGACTTTGAGAATGTGTATTATGTGAAAGAACTCAAGTACAATCTCTTCAGTGTGTCACAGATGTGTGACAAGAAACATAGAGTTCTATTCACAGAAGATGAATGCTATATCTTATCTAAGGATTATAAGCTACCTGAAGAAAGTGATATTTTGCTTAAAATCCCTAGAAAAGGCAATCTATATAGCATAGACATGAAAAACATAGTGGCTAAAGATGATGTTACTTGCTTGCTTGCAAAAGCCACTTTGGATGAATCCATGCTTTGGCACAGAAGACTTGGTCATGTTAACTTCAAGACCATTAACAAGATTGTGAAAGATGGTCTAGTCAGAGGTTTACCAGAGAAGAGATTTGAGAATGACCAAACATGTGTTGCCTGTCTTAAAGGCAAGCAACACAGAGCTTCATGCAAGACCAAGGCATATAATTCTATTGAGCATCCACTTTACATGCTGCATAAGGACTTATTTGGTCCTACATCTGTGAGCAGCATAAATTTGAAGAAGTATTGTCTTGTTGTCACTGATGATTTTAGTAGATTTACATGGGTTTTCTTTTTAAGAACCAAGGATGAAACCACTGGCATCCTTAAGACTTTCATCACTGAAGTTGAAAACCAAGTTGATAAGAAGATCAAGATCATCAGGTGTGACAATGAGACAGAGTTCAAGAACAAAGTTATGGATGATTTCTGCAGAGACAAAGGTATTAAGAGAGAATTTAGTGTTGCAAGAACTCCTCAACAAAATGGAGTTGGTGAAAGAAGAAACAGAACACTAATTGAGGCTGCTAGAACCATGTTAGCTGATTCCAAGCTACCAGTGACTTTTTGGGCTGAAGCAGTTAACACTGGTTGTTATATTCAGAACAGGGTTTTAGTGGTGAAGACAAAGAACAAGACACCTTATGAGCTATTTAGAGGAAGACCCCCAATTTTGGATTTTATGAGGCCATTTGGATGTCATGTCATAATTCTCAATACCATTGATCATCTGGGAAAGTTTGAAGAAAAGTCAGATGAAGGCTTCTTTGTTGGATATTCTATGGTCAGCAAGGCTTTTAGAGTCTATAACTTAAGAACAAAGAAGATTGAAGAGAATTTGCATGTTGAGTTTCTTGAAAATAAAACTAACATAGCAGGTTCAGGACCATAATGGTTATTTGATCTTGAAACTTTGTCAAATACAATGAATTATGTACCTATTACCTCAGGTACAGGAGATAATAATCTTGAAGAATCAGAAGAATTTATTGATGAAGATGAATCTTGCAAAGATGATGAAGATGATAAAGATCAAATTGTTATGCCACTTTGGGACTTTGTTGACAATAATGCAGACTCACAACCTTCAAAGACTTCTGAAAAGGAAAGTGATGCAAATGTTGTGAATTTTGATGTTTTGAATAAATAAATTCCTGCTAGCAGTGGTAATTCAATTCCCACTACTACAACAGAAGTTTCCACTGATGGTCCAAATGTAGAAAGTTCAACTCAGGAATCATCTAGTGATGATGTTGAGATCACTAATATGCCTACAACATATGATATTCTTAGCACATCACAGACTTCAATTCACAAAGTGCATCCACTTGAAAATGTAATTGGTGAGCTACAATCAGGTGTGAAGACAAGAAGGCAGACAAAGAAGGATGATGCTCATTGGTTCATTAGTGAAGCTTATGAGTCCAAGAAGCACAAAAACAAGAATGAATGTTTGTTTTTCTATTTTCTATCACAAGTGGAGCCTAAAAATGTTTTTAAAGCTTTAGAAGAATCAAGCTGGGTTGAAGCAATTCAAGAGGAGTTGTTGCAGTTCAAACTTCAAAAGGTTTGGGTTCTTTGTGATTTGCCTGATGGAATGAAGGTGATTGGTACTAAATGGGTTTTCAAAAACAAGAAAGATGAAAGAATTATTGTTATCAGGAACAAAGCTAGATTGGTTGCTCAAGGATACACTCAAGAGGATGGTATTGACTATGAAGAAGTTTTTGCTTCTGTTGCAAGGATTGAGGCTATTAGATTGTTTCTAGCCTATGCATTCTTTATGGGCTTTACTGTCTATCAAATGGATGTTAAGAGTGCCTTCATGTATGGAAAGATTGATGAGGAGGTATATGTCTCTCAACCTCTAGGCTTTGAAGATCCTCAACACCCTAACAAAGTGTATAAAGTGGTTAAGGCTCTTTATGGCTTACATCAAGCTCTAAGGAAGTGGTATGAAACCTTAGTGTTGACATAAATAATGTGTGAAAACGTTATTTATATCTTTCGATATCTCTATATTTTGACGATCACAAAATGTAAAATCGTCAATCGTATAATTACTACGTAAACAAGTATTAAGCTAGTTTATATCACTATATCCAACTTAATCACTTAAGGTATGGATAAACAAGTGCTTAATACATCTCATGATCAAAGGGGTATTTAATTAACATACACAAAGTTTATTTAATTATATAAACATATTATATATTTTTTTTTGAAAAACACTTTTGGTAATAAAGAAAAATGTTTTATTCATATTAAATATATGAATTCAAATTTTTAACCAAAATCAGTTAGTTTTTCACCAAATAAACTTTCCCCACTAAAAGACAAAGATTCTGGCCGTTTCAGCTGGGCGGCCCCCTTAATTATAAGGGGCGGTCCTCTTAAAATTAAGGGGACCGGCCACGCTCCTCTGTCAGAATCTTTTACCTATAAATACCACCTTAAACCTGAATTTTTCCTCACCTTTTGCACGAAATTTTCAGATCTATAACTCTCTAAACATCCTCTAAAACCCTTTGATCATTTGTATATTAATCCTTATTTCAAGTGATTCAATCCCTCATCATTCATTCTCATCCAAAGTGCAAAAGAAGAACACTCTTTCTACAACCAAGTTCAAGAAGTGTTGAAGAGTAGTTGTGCATAGTGTATATATACATTCATTTGTGAATATTGTGTTGTGCTTGATATATATTGTTTAGAAGATATAGAAGTTGTATAGGAAGTAGAAGTTGATTAGTAGTGAAGTAGGTTAGTTGTGAAGATTGGTGTGAAGTAGAAGATTGGTGTGTAGAAGATTGGCGTATAGAAGATAGGTGTGAAGAAGATTGGTGTGTAGTATATTGGTGTGAAGAAGTTGTGTAGAAGTAGTGATCAAGTTGTGAAGTTGTTGTGATGTGTTAATTGGTGTGTAAGGTTTTCTCCGCCAAAAAGGGAGTTTGTTGACATAGTGAAGAAAACTCTCGAGTAGGTGACTCGGGGAGTGGAGTAGGAACAAGGAAGGTGTCCATGTAGCCGAACCACTATAAATCCTTGTGTTGTGGTTTGATCTTTCCAACTCTTCTCATTACTTATTTATTTACCTTTACTATATTAGCTTTGTTAGTTAAGTTACCATACAATTGTTCATATAGTGCAAGTATTGAGTTCACATAAACTAGAATCGAAGTTTTTAAAACAAACTTGTGTTTATAAATTTAAAAGGACGTAAAACTATTCAACCCCCCCTTCTAGTTTTCCACAATTGGTATCAGGAGCCACGTCTAGCAAGATTTTTAAAATATATTGTATTTTAAAACTTGTAACGATCTATGGAATCTGAAAAATATTTAGAAGGGCAATCTATGCAAAGACCACCACTATTTGAAAGTGATGGATTTTTATATTGGAAAAATCGATTCGAAACTTATGTGAAATCAAAAGATCTAGATCTTTGGCATGTTATTACCAATGGTGATTTTTTACCTATTCAAAATAACCCTGAAACTAAGAAAGATGAAATCGTACCTTTTGAAAAACAAAATGATGATTTAAAAAGAAAACTTGCTAAAAATAATGAAGCAAAAATGGTTATTTATAACCCACCAAGGTAATAATCAAGTCAAAGATAACAAAATAGATCTACTTGTTCAACAATATGAGCAATTCACGATTCCGGAAGAGGAATCAATTGATAATGCTTTTGCTAGATTTAACACTAGCATCACAAGTTTAAAAGCAATTGATGAGAATTTCTCTAGTAAGAGTTTTGTTAGGAAGTTTCTTAGAGCTCTTCACCCAAAATGGCGAGCTAAAGTGACGGCTATTGAAGAATCAAAGAATTTGTCAACACTACAACTTGATGAATTAATTGGTAATTTAAAAGTCTACGAAGCAATAATAAAGAAGGACTCCGAAATGGTTAAAGGGAAACGAGAGCAAAGCAAGTCAATCGCCTTGAAAGCTAGAAAGGAATCCAACAACGAAGATAGCTCATCTTCCGAAAGCGAAGACGAAGAATATGCCATGGCAGTAAGAAATTTCAAGAAATTCTTCAAAAGGCGAGGAAGATTCGTTAGACAACCACACGACGAAAGGAGAACACCTCAAAAGAATAATGATGACAAGTATAACAAGAATGAGAGAAAATGTTTCAAGTGTGGTGATCCAAATCACCTTATTGGAAAATGTCCAATGATGACAAGAGATCAAAATCAAAGAGCGTTTGTTGGAGGAGCATGGAGTGATAGCGATGAAGATGAGAAAGAAACAACAAAGGAAGAAAAGTGTCTCATGGCTAAAACGTCAAGTGAGGTACGTTCCGAAACCGAATATTTTAGTGATGAAAATCTATCATTAGATGAAAAAGATTTAGATAGTGAATACAATAGATTATGCAAACTAGGACAACAAGTTATGGCTAAAAACAAATCACTAAAATACATAAACAACCAATTAGAAAATGAAGTACTTGAACTAAAAATTAAAATACATCAACTTGAAAAAGGTAAAGAAATTTTTGAAGAATGTAAATCGTGTCAAGAGCTTGGAAGTGAAAACAACAAACTTAAGGAAGAAATTTGTAAACTTGATAAATTTGAAAATAGTAGTAACTCACTTAGTAAAATTATAAGTATTCAAAGAATATCCGGAGATAAAACCGGTCTAGGTTTTAACTCAACCGAAGCCTCAACAAGTGAAGTTAAAAATGTTAAATTTGAAAGTGAACTCAAGGAACTAAAACCTTCAAAATCTAATCCTAAGTATATACTCATAAATGATAAGAAAATACCTCTAGTTAGTGATGAAGAAATAAAACCGTTTTATAAATCATCTTTAAAAACCGAAGTAGGATTTTCCAAAACTCAAACAAGATCTAAAACTCCACCACCTAGGAAACCGAATAATTCTTACCCTAGACCTAAAACACCTCAACCAAGAGTAAACCAAAATAGACGAAACTTTAACAATAATCAACAAATGTGGAACTTCAATCCATGGGGAATGTTTCCACCATATATGCACCCAAGTCAAATACAAAACATGTTCGGGGCAAATAACTTTGGTCAAATGAGACAATGGGGACCAACGTAAAAATTCTCGCCATTCAAACATGGAAATCTTTGATATCACCTCTTGTTCGGACTATCTCTTGAAGATTTTGAAGTTAAACGCATTGAAGACGTATGGTACACATTTCCTTTTATTTCCTTGTCAACAAATGCATGCTTAGTTTAGTATCTAGTTTTCATGTGATTTTAATTGGTTCATTATTCCCTCTATTTTTTTTTATTTCTATACATATATATACACTTATCTACTGATTCGCCTCAAACGGTCAGATAATTATTGATCAGCCACTTGTGAATGGCCAACTGTAATAGTCAAACAGCTGAGGCAAATGCTTCCGTGAAATACAGTGTTTTCCCGGGTCGTAATGTCCCAACGAGGTTGTGATGATTTAAAAACGAATCTGTGATCAGTGAATGTGAACAAGAAAGGTATAAAAGTGTGTGTGTATGTGTTTACACTAGGGTTTTATAACTTAAAATGACTTAAATAAACTAATAAGAGTGATTACGTAAAACTTAGATATCTAAAACGTTTAAACGTACACCAATTTAAAATCAGACGCGACTGCGTACTGAGAAAAAGGTGAGATTTAAGAAAAATAAACTACAAGGGTTTAAAAATTAAAATTCTATAAACTTAAACTTAAAATAAAATTAAATTAAAAAGAAAACTATTTTTTTGATTATTATATTATTTATTATTAATTATTTAATTAAAAACTATTTAACTATTTAATTAGAAAATTATAAATACTACAAATTAAACTAAAAACTTATAAAAATATTTTCTAAACCTAAAATAGAACTTGAAGAAAGTATAAAAAATAAAAATAAATGTTTTTGTCTTTTTATAGATTTTCTATTAATTAAAAACTATTTATATTAATTAAACTATTTAAACTATTTTAAATTAAAAATAATATTAAACTAACTTAGAAAATTATGAAAAATTTTATATATCTAATTAACCATCATGGGAATCCTAAAAAATTATAAAAACTTTATTTTATATAATTTTAAACTAGTTAACTAATTATTATTCTATTTATTAATTAATATCTAATTAAACTATTTAAATTATGAAAACTATTAAATGAACAGTAAAAATTCTAGAAAAATTACTAAAATTATATTATGACTTATAAAAGCTAGGAAAAATATAAAATATAGGTGTTACTATATAAAAACTAATTATGCTATTTATAATTTATTTATTGATTAATTACTAATAAAACTATTTTAAATTCTAATTAATACTAAAAGACAAAATTAAATTCTGAGAAAATTATTATAATCACTTTAACTTAAGATGAAATTATTAAAAATATAAAAACACAACTTACTTAACAAAAATGTAAAAATGAAAATTAAAATTAAATTATATTAAATAGAAACTATCACTTAATTTTATATTGTTTTTTTCTTGAATTTTCTTTTTCCAAACTATATTATACCTAAATATAACTAACTTTTGTGAAAACAGTATTTCTATAACTTAAAAATAAGCTAGTTATAAGCTAAGAACTTAAACAGTTTACCAAAGTTGACCAAACAAGCTAATAAGCTAAAACTGATTCATGTGGGGCCCACCTTGGTTTATTCTGGTACTAATAAGTGAGTTGGACTTGTCAAAGCTTAAAATGGCCAAATAAGCTCAGTAGATAAGCTGGTAAGCCACAATAAGCTAATCCAAAACTTAGTTTGAACACAGAAATGTGACAAAGTATGAGGTCTGAATCAGGTGGGGTCCACTAGGTTAGAAGTCAAGAAAAAGGTCAATGGCAACTCCCTGGTAGGAGGGGGTTGGGAGGAACTAATGTTATGGTGTGGGGCCCACTGTGGTGGTCACAAAACCACCACAAAGTGGTGGTGATGGCTGACTGATCTGCTGCACAGGGCAAGGGTTCTTCCCTGCAAGTGTGTTTGGGGGTCTGTGGGACCCAGTAGAAAATTAGCAAAAATGAAAAACTTGTGGGAACTTAAATATGGGCTGGTAGACTATAACTAGGAACAAATTTCAACTCCTAAAACCTTCTCCTAAATTCAAAACAATTCTCCCAAGTTTTGATAAAATCTGAGAAGTGCAAATTTTGACTTTTGATAATAACCTAAACTTTGACTTTATTGAACTTTGGATGGATCCTAGTTACTTAATATGATGTAATATGTTATTTAGGAATGAAATTATGCTAGGTGACCAAGTTATGAGCTGCTGAAATGAAATTTGAACAAGCAATCCTTAACAGTGGACTGTGGAGATTGATCAAAGAGTGATTTGACTTTTTTGTATTAAACCTACTGTTTTGATGCATGAAATGTTCTATCCTACTCCATAGTGATATACAGCAACAAAGGTAAACATAAATAACAACTAGAACCTAGTTGATCAGTTTAAACCAAACACCCCCTTAACAGATTGTCAAGGTGAGTTTCAAAACAAATCAATGTTTAAACCTCAATTCTGTATCATAACCTTATATTATCTTTAAAATAAGATCTAATTAGCAGAAAACAACAACCATAACAACTTTAAATTAAGAAATGAATAAAAAGACCTATTTGACTGTTTTAACTAAGTTTTTATAGCAACTATGAAAACTCATAAACAAGCTATTCTTATTCTAGATAATGATTAACCAATACAAAATAAGTATCCTAGAATAAGATTTACCAGTTAAACAATGATGAAATAGTAAGTTGCAAAAATTATGGATTAAGCTTACAAATGGAGTTGACTGAGAAACAGTGAACCATGGATCATTCTCACTTCCTAAAACCTCCCATAAGGCTCTAATACCAAGATCATCCAATTTCCATCAAGCTCCTTTGCACAAATCAGCTTGTAACTTGAATTTTTTATTTTCTTAATATTTAATTTGATTTTTTTAGTATTTTTGTTTTATGAACTAAACAGAAAACTGAGGTGTATAAAAGCTTAAATAAGCTTTGTCAAGGCTTAATTTAACTTTATAAACCCAAAATGATAACTAGAAACAACAATAAAGCTTTTGTAATTTTTTGAAATAAAGAAAAATGAACACCAACTGAGAATCAACTTGAAACTTAAAATTACTTTGAATTAAAGATTGCAATACATGAATTTAACTGAGAACAAGCTGTTTTAATTGAAATTACAACTAATTTAGTGAATTACAATACCTACGACCTAATAAAACTAAACCTAATCTAATAATCTTTATCTCTGGTTCCTTGCTTCTTTATATTGACTTCTAAGGCTTTGTGGGACCCACTTTGACACTTCCCACCATATCTGAACCATTGAATTAGTCCAAGTTATCTCCACCGTTTAAAAACCTTTTTTCGCGCCAAAATATCTTTTGTCAGTTGTGGGTAACGTACGAGGGTTTTAAGGGTTTAATGGGAGTTTGGAGTGTTGTATGAGGTGGAGGGACAGGTGGGAGAGGTGGTTTGTGAAAACTATGGGTGAGTGGTGGTTTGTGGTATTTGCAGTGGTGGAGGAAGGAGAAGGAGAAGAGAAAGGGTGAGTGGTTTTGTGGGTTTGACCGGGGTGTTGACCGGGTTTAATATTAAACGGGGATGGGCTTTTGGACTTGGGCCAGAGAAACAAAAGGGTAGGCTGGTGAAAGTTGTGTTTGGTTTATAAAAATAATAAGGTCCGTTTGGTTTTATTAGGTGTTAAATCACAAGGACCAAAATTGTAATTAGGGAAAAGTTGAGGGGCTGATGTGGTATTTTCCCAAAGTTCATATAAGGATTAAACTTGCCAAGATGTGAATAGTACAAGGGCATTTTTGATATTTTTTAATTTTTTAAATACCCAGGGACTAAAACTGACAAACTGCCAAACTTGAGGGACCACTTATGTAATTTCACCAAACTTCAAACCAAGGACCATTCCTACAAAAGATTATTAGTACAAGGACCAAAATTGATTTTCTCAAAGTTTTTACATCCCAGGGACCATTTATGTCAATTTCCAAAGTTGAGGGACTAAACTTGTAATTTTATGAAACTTTGCACCAAAGGACTAAATATGTAACTTTATGATTAAAAAGGACCTTTGATGACTTTTTCATGTTTTTAGAATGACCAGGGACTAGTTTTGCCAATTTATGAAACTTGAGGGACTGAAACTGTCAATTATGCAAACTTTGTACGTTTTTAATCTGTTTTTGCATATTTTGTATTTGAAACATATAAAACACGCCTTTAAGATATTTTAAGTATTTTGATACATATTTGAGTGTTTTTGTATGTTTTAGCAGCTCAGATTAGTATAAAATGATGAGTATTTAGACACTCATCAATCCCCCACACTAAACTATTGCTAGTCCCTAGCAATCTATTTGAGAAAAACTTAATGGATTTGAAAAACTCTTTACCAAAAGCCATCACTTCTGGAGTAGCCAGGTGTAAGAACTGTGGCACACCTGATAACCTTGTGATTTTGAGCAAATCACCAGCTGTCAACGGATTTGATTAGTCTTTACCAAAAGCCGTTTGCTTCTGGACTAGCCAACTCTTGATGGAATAGTCAACATCTTGGTGAGCTGATTACCAATTATGGTTTTTCCACGGCCTTTACCACAAGCCATAATCTTGCGGGCTAGCCAACTCATTATCTTTTGAGGATGATGGGGAGTTGAGGAACCATACAATTTTTGGCAAATTGCAAGCCATAAACGGGTTTGAGTTATCTTTACCAAGAACCGTTTGCTCCTGGATTAGCCAATCCTGTTGTGGGTTAGACATGGAGGATTGATACCATTTATTGCGTTCTAAGTGAGAAAAAAAAATTTTAAAATTTTGGCTAAAATGGGGGTTCTTGATGGAACATGTGTTTAAATTCGTTAGAATAACGAATCTCCCCCCACACTTAGAACTGAATATTGTCCTCAATAGTTAAAGTACCCGGGCGAAGCCACCATTTTTTTTTTTTTTTTTTTAGAGATATATATATATATATACAACATGTGGGGCATTTCTCCCACACTAGGGTGGTACACACGGGTGAAAACCCATGTTTTTGCTAATGTTTTTGATTCCCGAGTCACTAGCTTGACTCGACCCCGAATTCATTTGTCCATGGGGAAGTATGATGTGGAAGAGACAATCTCAATCGGACCTTCATTCAAGACGTTTGGATAAACATTTTGAAGCACGTGAAAGTTCCACACCGATGAGACATAATGACACCCGGCTCATAATTTATAAATGAGAATGCCGGGGTCAAAGATAATATCCTCACTCCCGAAAGAGTGAAGAACAGGATATGGTACAGAATATATGAAGAAAAGAAAGAAAATCATGATGAAAATCATAACTAACTCCTCGTCATCAATAGGAGAATTCATTGTTTCATGAATCTCCTCATTTAAGCTCGTTTGATCAAGACATATTATGGGTATGTCTAGATCAAAATAGAATTTATCATACTCCGGTGGAGATATGATATGAGTGAGTTCACAGGAGAACTCCTCAAAGGTGAATGATTCGTATTCGGGATTGATTTGAGTGAGTTCATTGGGGAACTCCTCAAAAGTAAATGATTCATAAACGGGAAGAGAATTATAAGAATGAGAAGTGGTGATACCACTTATCTTCTCTTCCGTTTGATCAAAATGGAACGTTTGCAATTCCGGAATAGAATCATTGATCAAAACCTCACTATCCTTGACGGGGATATGAGATGAAATAGGCTTTTCATTAAAAGCCTCGATTCTAGAAATGAGAAGATTAGCATTTAATAATGTAAGACGAAGAGCTTCGTCTTGGATTATTTCTTCCTCATTCTCTTCTTCTGAGTTGACAAGCTCAGAAGGTAATTCCCCCACATAACTTATGTCTCCACAAGATAAAGAATAGTTCTCATCAGAATCAGAGAACATCTCAGTATGATTATTTGGAAAGACAAGAGGGGGAGGAATATCACCCACATGATCAAGAATTCCCTGTGACTCACTTGGGATTGGGACAAGGTTCTCAACACTAGACTTTATGAATTCGTCCGATTCCTTTTCAGGAACAGTGTCAAGATGCTCGTCCCCCATGTTCAGAGAGTGAGTGGGAACCTCGGGTGTGATAACATCATACTCAGGGAGATGAGAAGGACTAGCAGTAATGGAGTCTACAAGTTCCATTATTTCTACTGCTGGTGATTCAGTTATATTCTTTTCTCCCTGTATATGCATGGAAGGAGTCTCAACTGATGAACTTGATGAATCTTTTTGAATGATAACAATGTTATCATCATCATCACTGTCATCATCGTCCTCATAAAAAGCAGCATAGCGAATATTGGCACGTATTTTGGCTACTCTTTGCTCAGCAATTAAATCTTCCATGCTTTTCCCAGAATCTCATTCTTCAGCAAGTAATTCTACGATAGATTTATCACGAGAATTTTGAATGAGTGGAAATTGTGGAAGTGTGGATGTGTCAAAACCGGAAGGTTGACATTGATCATCATTATGAGGACCCCCACAATATACACAAGAAGAACTTGGATCATGGCGAAGCGACATATTAGCTAACTCCTCCCTAATGTTTTTAAGTTTTTTAAGAACCTCTAGACAAGGGTCTTGCTGGTTTTGAGGAGTTGCTTGGTTCATTTGGTATTGTGGAGGTGGGTCTTGAAACGTATAGTCGTAATTGTTACAAGGAAATGGACTCCTTTTTTGACAATCAGAGCTAAAATGTGGACCTCCACTGTACTCACAACAGTAAAACTGTTGAGTCTGGCTTGGTGTATTTTGATACGAAGCATCATTGATATTTGGATAATATGATTCTTGCTCGTATGAATGTGATGGGTAGTTTGAAAAATTTGAGGAGTCGTTGAATGAGTTTTGATTAGGATCATAAGCAAATGAATTACTCGATCCACAAAACAAACAACTCCCGTTTTGAATATCATTACCACATTGCACACATGTACACCAACGACATGGAAAACCGAAAAGAGGCTCACCACAACCGTCACAAGGGACAAAATCTGGAGATGGGACAAGTGGTGTGCTCTTAGAGCTAGGAATTTCCACCACTTCCGTTATGGTCTCGGGTTTTTGTTTTTGATAATTGTGAAGATTAGGCAAATCGTTCTTTTCAGTTACTGCCCTAAGCTCTGTACGTTTGCTTGACAAACTTTTAACCGTAAACCGTGAAAGATCAGGTTTAGGAGCATTTGTGAGCTCAGGTTTTTGGACAACCGTGGTTTGGACGTATTTAGCACCTCCATCGTCAGAGGAAAGTACAAGGTCCTTTGTCACCTCGGTTTCATGATCTCTTTCCCTCACAGGAGAGGGAATAGGAATCGAAGGTCCATCATAATCAACATAACATCTCGACATTTTTGACAAGGCCGTAAGTTTTTCAACTTCGCTTATAAAGGCCCTTTGTTTAAAGAAATTGTCATTGAGAGATGCCATTAAAATCAATTATGGGACAAGTGGAAGAAGGTAGAATCAAAGGGTTTTGGGGATGAGAAATGAAGAATCAAATAAGTAGGGGTGTAAAGGTGAATATTTTTGGGTTTTGAAAATTTTTGTAGTACTAATAAGAAGGAAAATGTTTTTGGTTTTTTTTTTGTGTTCGTTGAAAACTGATTTTGAAAAGTTTTCGGGAACTGTTTTTGGTTTTATATGATAATAGTATGAACAAGGATGGATAAATATACAAATGAATGTGTATTCAGATTCACAAATATGCAAAATCGTTAGAATAAGCGCACAACCTCCCCGGCAGCGGCGCCAATTTTGATTCGCCTCAAACGGTCAGATAATTATTGATCAGCCACTTGTGAATGGCCAACTGTAATAGTCAAACAGCTGAGGCAAATGCTTCCGTGAAATACAGTATTTTCCCGGGTCGTAATGTCCCAACGAGGTTGTGATGATTTAAAAACGAATCTGTGATCAGTGAATGTGAACAGGAAAGGTATAAAAGTGTGAGTGTGTGTGTTTACACTAGGGTTTTATAACTTAAAATTACTTAAATAAACTAATAAGAGTGATTACGTAAAACTTAGATATCTAAAATGTTTAAACGTACACCAATTTAAAATCAGACGCGACTGCGTACTGAGAAAAAGGTGAGATTTAAGAAAAATAAACTACAAGGGTTTAAAAATGAAAATTCTATAAACTTAAACTTAAAATAAAATTAAATTAAAAAGAAAACTATTTTTTTGATTATTATATTATTTATTATTAATTATTTAATTAAAAACTATTTAACTATTTAATTAGAAAATTATAAATACTACAAATTAAACTAAAAACTTATAAAAATATTTTCTAAACCTAAAATAGAACTTGAAGAAAGTATAAAAAATAAAAATAAATGATTTTGTCTTTTTATAGATTTTCTATTAATTAAAAACTATTTATATTAATTAAACTATTTAAACTATTTTAAATTAAAAATAATATTAAACTAACTTAGAAAATTATGAAAAATTTTATATATCTAATTAACCATCATGGGAATCCTAAAAAATTATAAAAACTTTATTTTATATAATTTTAAACTAGTTAACTAATTATTATTCTATTTATTAATTAATATCTAATTAAACTATTTAAATTATGAAAACTATTAAATGAACAGTAAAAATTCTAGAAAAATTACTAAAATTATATTATGACTTATAAAAGCTAGGAAAAATATAAAATATAGGTGTTACTATATAAAAACTAATTATGCTATTTATAATTTATTTATTGATTAATTACTAATAAAATTATTTTAAATTCTAATTAATACTAAAAGACAAAATTAAATTCTGAGAAAATTATTATAATTACTTTAACTTAAGATGAAATTATTAAAAATATAAAAACACAACTTACTTAACAAAAATGTAAAAATGAAAATTAAAATTAAATTATATTAAATAGAAACTATCACTTAATTTTATATTGTTTTTTTCTTGAATTTTCTTTTTCCAAACTATATTATACCTAAATATAACTAACTTTTGTGAAAACAGTATTTCTATAACTTAAAAATAAGCTAGTTATAAGCTAAGAACTTAAACAGTTTACCAAAGTTGACCAAACAAGCTAATAAGCTAAAACTGATTCATGTGGGGCCCACCTTGGTTTATTCTGGTACTAATAAGTGAGTTGGACTTGTCAAAGCTTAAAATGGCCAAATAAGCTCAGTAGATAAGCTGGTAAGCCACAATAAGCTAATCCAAAACTTAGTTTGAACACAGAAATGTGACAAAGTATGAGGTCTGAATCAGGTGGGGTCCACTAGGTTAGAAGTCAAGAAAAAGGTCAATGGCAACTCCCTGGTAGGAGGGGGTTGGGAGGAACTAATGTTATGGTGTGGGGCCCACTGTGGTGGTCACAAAACCACCACAAAGTGGTGGTGATGGCTGACTGATCTGCTGCACAGGGCAAGGGTTCTTCCCTGCAAGTGTGTTTGGGGGTCTGTGGGACCCAGTAGAAAATTAGCAAAAATGAAAAACTTGTGGGAACTTAAATATGGGCTGGTAGACTATAACTAGGAACAAATTTCAACTCCTAAAACCTTCTCCTAAATTCAAAACAATTCTCCCAAGTTTTGATAAAATCTGAGAAGTGCAAATTTTGACTTTTGATAATAACCTAAACTTTGACTTTATTGAACTTTGGATGGATCCTAGTTACTTAATATGATGTAATATGTTATTTAGGAATGAAATTATGCTAGGTGACCAAGTTATGAGCTGCTGAAATGAAATTTGAACAAGCAATCCTTAACAGTGGACTGTGGAGATTGATCAAAGAGTGATTTGACTTTTTTGTATTAAACCTACTGTTTTGATGCATGAAATGTTCTATCCTACTCCATAGTGATATACAGCAACAAAGGTAAACATAAATAACAACTAGAACCTAGTTGATCAGTTTAAACCAAACACCCCCTTAACAGATTGTCAAGGTGAGTTTCAAAACAAATCAATGTTTAAACCTCAATTCTGTATCATAACCTTATATTATCTTTAAAATAAGATCTAATTAGCAGAAAACAACAACCATAACAACTTTAAATTAAGAAATGAATAAAAAGACCTATTTGACTGTTTTAACTAAGTTTTTATAGCAACTATGAAAACTCATAAACAAGCTATTCTTATTCTAGATAATGATTAACCAATACAAAATAAGTATCCTAGAATAAGATTTACCAGTTAAACAATGATGAAATAGTAAGTTGCAAAAATTATGGATTAAGCTTACAAATGGAGTTGACTGAGAAACAGTGAACCATGGATCATTCTCACTTCCTAAAACCTCCCATAAGGCTCTAATACCAAGATCATCCAATTTCCATCAAGCTCCTTTGCACAAATCAGCTTGTAACTTGAATTTTTTATTTTCTTAATATTTAATTTGATTTTTTTAGTATTTTTGTTTTATGAACTAAACAGAAAACTGAGGTGTATAAAAGCTTAAATAAGCTTTGTCAAGGCTTAATTTAACTTTATAAACCCAAAATGATAACTAGAAACAACAATAAAGCTTTTGTAATTTTTTGAAATAAAGAAAAATGAACACCAACTGAGAATCAACTTGAAACTTAAAATTACTTTGAATTAAAGATTGCAATACATGAATTTAACTGAGAACAAGCTGTTTTAATTGAAATTACAACTAATTTAGTGAATTACAATACCTACGACCTAATAAAACTAAACCTAATCTAATAATCTTTATCTCTGGTTCCTTGCTTCTTTATATTGACTTCTAAGGCTTTGTGGGACCCACTTTGACACTTCCCACCATATCTGAACCATTGAATTAGTCCAAGTTATCTCCACCGTTTAAAAACCTTTTTTCGCGCCAAAATATCTTTTGTCAGTTGTGGGTAACGTACGAGGGTTTTAAGGGTTTAATGGGAGTTTGGAGTGTTGTATGAGGTGGAGGGACAGGTGGGAGAGGTGGTTTGTGAAAACTATGGGTGAGTGGTGGTTTGTGGTATTTGCAGTGGTGGAGGAAGGAGAAGGAGAAGAGAAAGGGTGAGTGGTTTTGTGGGTTTGACCGGGGTGTTGACCGGGTTTAATATTAAACGGGGATGGGCTTTTGGACTTGGGCCAGAGAAACAAAAGGGTGGGCTGGTGAAAGTTGGGTTTGGTTTATAAAAATAATAAGGTCCGTTTGGTTTTATTAGGTGTTAAATCACAAGGACCAAAATTGTAATTAGGGAAAAGTTGAGGGGCTGATGTGGTATTTTCCCAAAGTTCATATAAGGATTAAACTTGCCAAGATGTGAATAGTACAAGGGCATTTTTGATATTTTTTAATTTTTTAAATACCCAGGGACTAAAACTGACAAACTGCCAAACTTGAGGGACCACTTATGTAATTTCACCAAACTTCACACCATGGACAATTCCTGCAAAAGATTATTAGTACAAGGACCAAAATTGATTTTCTCAAAGTTTTTACATCCCAGGGACCATTTATGTCAATTTCCAAAGTTGAGGGACTAAACTTGTAATTTTATGAAACTTTGCACCAAAGGACTAAATATGTAACTTTATGATTAAAAAGGACCTTTGATGACTTTTTCATGTTTTTAGAATGACCAGGGACTAGTTTTGCCAATTTATGAAACTTGAGGGACTGAAACTGCCAATTATGCAAACTTTGTACGTTTTTAATCTGTTTTTGCATATTTTGTATTTGAAACATATAAAACACACCTTTAAGATATTTTAAGTATTTTGATACATATTTGAGTGTTTTTGTATGTTTTGGCAGCTCAGATTAGTATAAAATGATGAGTATTTAGACACTCATCATCTACTTATACTATATCTAAATAAATATATATATACATATATATACACTTAGATATATATAGGATCTTATAACCTGGAAAATTCATTTGTTGATTTTCTAGAACTAGAAATTGTTCGTTTACGAACCTTTTCTTTTCCCCATTTGCCTTATCGAATTTTTTTTTTGTTCAACGACACTCATGCTGATGAAGAGAGATGAGTCGAAAAATCTATGGATGAAACAAACTCCCGGCTTCCATTGCATACGTCTCCCTCCTATATTCTCGACTTATAAGCCATTACTATATAAATATGTATATATATACTTATGAACCTTCCACAACTTTCTCGTTCACTTGACAACTTGATATATTTCATCCGAAATGATCAAGAAAAGTTTATTGACAATATGTCAAGTAAAAGTGTCAAGTAATTTCCTTCGTGCGTACACTCTCCAACATATGTTTGATTAAATATAAATCTAATATATATATATATATATATATATATATATATATATATATATATATATATATATATATATATATATATATATATATATATATATATATATATATATATTTCTTGTTTGTTCCAGAAACCAAAACTTGAAAAATAAATTTTTGATGGGCGGCCCCCTTAATGTTTAAGGGGACCGCCAGCCAAATGAAGGGCGGCCCCCTTAATGTTTAAGGGGACCGGCCATCTGATAGCTCAAACCCGTTTTTCCCTTTGTTCCTTTTGCCAAACACTCCACTTTTTCATACTCTCCTTCCCCTGGTTCTGCTGTGACGAAAACCAAAACCCAAAAACATCTTAAATCACTTCCAAATCACATAATTCGGGTTAATTCGCAAAGGGCAAATTCATCTAACACAATCACCATTACGTATTGTAAGTTTTTCATAACACATTTCATCCAATTTCATCTTATTTGGTCATACTCATGATTATGCATATTTTATAAAATTCTTCAATTTCACAATTTCTTTCGAATTAAGTCTTAAAGCTTCATAACCAAATGCTTCCCCTAGGATTAGGATGATTAATCAACACTAGAAACTAGTAATTATAAACTATCATGTCGAAATTTTTTGAAAAACTTCATACCCTCCTTTTCAAATTTTTTAGTAAACTCATTGTTGAATAATGATTCGAAAACGTGTTAAAACTAATCACATTATACTTTTGTAACTTGTAAAACTTGAAATCACATTTTTCGACCAAGAAAAATTATATTGGTTCACAATATAGGGGTGTTTGGATTATGTCCAAATAATATCGAAACCTAGTCATTATAGTTTTTATAAAACTTTGTTATAATTATAAACCTAAAAATTACTAATCGGACTAGTCAAGATATATAATTCATATATATATTGACATACTAGTGGTATAAGTCACTAGTTAAGGAAGCGTTTGGTTTATTACTAAAAATAACATTTTTAAGTAAAAATACAAACCATCTTTTTCAAAAACAAATCACATGCATAAGAAACTCGCAAGAAATAGCTAGTTTTACAATCTAATGTAAATCTAGTAAATTTCATGATATACTAAGATGTTTAAAAGGGCGTATGGATTTGTCCATAACTACTTATTAAACATCGTAAAGTATATCTAGAACGAGTTAAAAACAATGTCACACCCCCAATTTACCTGACTTGCAGCGGAATGGAATACCTGGGGGTGTCTGTCATAGCACCACAGTTACAGTTACATTGAACGACCTAAAGTGTCGATTGGAAAATACTGCATTTGATCATTGAAATAATCCAGAGTTTACAAAATGAGGTCCCCAAAATGTGTTGCATGTTTATGAAAAACAAGTCATACTAGATCAAACGTTTACATAAGTGCATGAAATAATGATGAGACGCGTCGACTCCGCGACTTCATGAAGGTCCAAATGCATGTCACATGAGCTACCTTAATAACCTGAAATACATTGCTAAAACGTCAACACGAATGTTGGTGAATTCCATAGGTTTGTAAAATGTAATGATGTACGGCCACCACAAGTAAAAGTGCAAGATAAAAATCTCATGAAAATTGTACAATAGACCTTAAGCTCATGACACCGAAGCTATGACTGATGAAACTATGCCCCTCCTGAATGTTCTGCCGAAACACTCAAATGTAAAAGACATGAAATGCATCCGCTTACGGTTGGTAATCACTACCACGGATGGAGGCGTCACCCTCGATAGATCTATCCACTCACTCTCGCTTACCGGTAAATTAACGGTTCATGATGTTACAGGGGACTTATCACATGGCAAGGTAACTTAAGCAATGTACATATGTTTGAATACTTGGGCTCGTACTAAAATGATTGATGCAATGTATTCCCCCCGTGGGATTTGAAAACAATCAAAAATGTTGAATTGAAAACGGGGCTATGAAAACTCACCTTAACTGATGAAACTGTGATGAAGTGAAATGAACAACAATGAACAATTAGCTGCCGCAACCCAATATGATGGTACCATGAACATGTAATGAGCTGAAAAACAAGGCGCGCACACTAGCCGCAACCTAATGTGAATGATGAACGATCTACTTTAGATCATGAAATGATGTTATGAATGTCCATGCACATGTTTCCTATACCACTCTACTCTTTGAAAAACACTTGTTGTTATCAAAAGTATATATTCCAAGACTTAGGAAAATATGGCTATTAGAAAAATAAACTAGTTGTAATATATATACTTATATATATATCGTATGTACCAATATTTGTGTTGAAATCCTCGGTTTGAAATCCTTGAAATAACGCCTTGTGGTGATGAAAATATACTTGTGTTCACTAATACGTCATTAGTTATGAATTTAGGTACTTGGTTAATATTTCTAGAAAATCTAGAATTTAGTACGTAGAGTTATTATTATTTCTAAAAGCTGCCAATTATAGAGGATTTTTGCCGATATGGAAACGTGAATATCTTTGTCGTTATAAGCCCGTTTTACTTGTTCTTTATATCCACGGTTACGTCTTAACATGTAGTAATATATTTTAGAAAGCTTGACCCCTCCGGGTTACGTCTAAAGTCTCTTTTTGTCCGACGAAAAACGTCCATCAGCATGTATTTTTCCGGAAAATACTTTTCGTCAATAAATTTGCAAAAATCATAACTTCTTCGTTATAAACTCTTTTTAATCCGTTCTTTCGCCTACGGATTCGTTTTTGAAAGTATTTTCTAAAAATTTTGCCAAAGTTTCATTTGTGTTTACTGATTTTCCAGATTTTACCAAAATGGGACAGCATGTTTATAAACTTGTTAGAAATCCATTTCCAAGGTTCAAAACTAGTTTCTACTTCAACCAAATCTCTTGCAAACTTCACAAAACTATACTAATCTTACCATACACCTTCTTAGGGTGTCATGGGTTCCTAATGACTAGTAATCAAGTTAATTTAACAAAGGAACACCTAAATCACAATCTAGGGTTTGTATGTTCAAAAAGTCTTCAAAAATAAAGTGGTATAACTAGTTTGTGCATGAAATTAAGCATGAATACCATAAGATACATATGTTAATTTGATGAAATCATGAAAATAAATTTGAATACTCACTTTGAAATAATAGGTGATTAAAGGATGAGAAATCTTGGATTACTTGTGTTTTTGTTGGATGATTCTTGATTAGAATGATGAAATGAACAACTTTGTAGCTTTGATCTTTGAAAAATAATGGTTTGATCATGGTGTTTGGTTTTGGTCGTGGGTTTTGGGGAAGAACAAGAGAAATGAGAGCTTTTGGCTTATGAAAAAGTTATGTTATGATTCTTGTAAGTTAGTATGTTTATGTTTTGGTGGTTTATGTAAATAAGTAACTAGTTATAATGTATAATACTACATAATAAAGCATGAGGTTAAAAATTACTACTTGTGGTCTTGGATGGTTTAGGGGGCCGGTTTTCAATGTATAAAAGAGTAGCCAAATCGGTTTTGATCACTTAGGAAATGTAGTGTATTATTAGTTGTAGTTTAGTGTAAGTATTAATTATAATCGGGTACCGGGTTTGCTAGAAATAAATGTTAACAAAGTTGACCGGGACTTAATAAAGTCATAAAAATGTTAAAAATATGTTGGGTACAATTACTGAGTGTTCGGGTGATTATTGTTTAGTTTTCACGAAAACCGTCGTAATATTCATAAACTCGCGTTATAAATAAAATAAATTTCCAAAATACTGGGTAACTGAATGTTATAACTTTTATGATGATAAAATGGATATAAAAATATGTCGGGACCATTGTGGGAATATTTAGATATATTCGTCGTGTATAAACCGTGTGTTAACGTTTATTTATAAATAATTATAAGGAAAACGTTAAATGTATCAAATATATAAATTTGAAAATCCTAAGAGTGGTATAACATGTAAATAACCTACTGATGATATGCAGACTATCTCCAGTCCGTATGAAATGTTATTACTGATAATGCATGAATTCGCACCTGAACCAATACGGTTACGCGAATTTGAATACCCGTAAACTAAATTTACGATGAAATGTGTAATGCACGTGAATGATGAAATATTTTCCCGCAATGAATAGTATTCCGTGAATAGTAAAATTTTTGCATGCTTCTCTGAATGTCAAACTGACACCAAAAATGATGAATAGTAAACTGATGAATAGTGTTTGATGAATAGTGTTTTTCCAAAGTTCGGGAAATGACCTGAAATGGTGAGTTGTGACATTCTTCCCCTCTAAAAGGAACTTCATCCCGAAGTTCAGTTTATGTTGGTTTCTGAAAACATATATGTGAAAAGGTGATGATATTCGAGAATTCCAGCGAACTCTAACGATAGGAATTCAATTCTGATTCAACTGTTTGACCACACAGTCCATGGTTTCTGTTGGTTCTCTTACAAGGTCTGAGATTGTCATTTGGGATGGATCCCTTCCAATGGAATCATGAGTGACTCATCTGAAAGTCATTTCTGGGGATCTGAAAATGTGAAATATGTTCGTGTTATTCTGTTGTTCTCTGACAATGTTCAAGTCTGACGGCCACTATGCCTTCTCTGTCAAAATATAAATGGTCCAGTGTATATTGGTGTAACTTTCCAAGTTTTCTGAACGATAACATGTCTTTCCTAGGCAGAACTTTCTGCATAACTCTGCAGAACTTGAAGTTTTAATGGTTTACGACTTATTGAACTTGTAACTGATTCTTGACTTGTAGAAAATTTCTGGTTATCTCATGAATGCCTACTGAACTAGTGAGTTGAGCTTTTTCCGAGTTTAGCCCATCAATCGATGGTCTGCGCTTCTTAATGTTTTAAATGTGATACTGGTAATATATACTGCTGAATTCTGCCAGAACTCAAGTTTGTATGCTAGTTGGTCGATTCTAAAATGAATCTTAAATGGCCCAATTTGCTAAAGGTTCAACTTCTCTTGTTATTCAATTTGTATCATGCCAATCCAAGGCAATGTTTTTAACTTAGTTTGTTCTCCTACCTGAATCTGGATGGTTTGTTGTTCAGGATATCCAATCCAAATGATGTGTGTTATGTACCAACCTAACTTCTGCCAGTTTCCCGTTGTTGGTGTGATAACTATTGTTGTAGATGAATTTGATTTATGTTAAATGATTGTTCCAACCATTTCTAGGGTCAATCACTCATGCTCTGAGCATACCTTCCTATGTTTGAATTGTTCTCTCGCTTCGACCATCGGTCTGAGGATGATAAGTGATGTTTCCATCTAAATGGGTTTCTGAAGGAAATCCTGAATTGATTACCTGAAGTCCAAGTTGAAACGGTTTCCTTAACAGGAAAAACTGAAATGGGTACAATAAACCTTTGTGACTAATTCCACAACGTTCGGTCCTTCGAACTTGGCGTTATCTGAAAGGGATAGAATATAGGTAACAACTTGATTCCTTGTATTTTGTTCCAACGGATGATAAGACATATGTCCTTCTTTGTCTATTGGGTTTGGTCTCCACTACTGAAATTCGTGATTAATTTGTGATGTCCTTCCTAATTCCTTCATCACATATTCCAAATATTATTTATTGTCAAGTCACAAATCCTAAATGCATAAGCGATGTTGTAGGGAAATTGGTTCTGGAAATTTGTCTCGCGATTATGAGTTTTGGTTGAAATCCTTTTTCTGAATAAACGAATTTAGAAAAATGGAGCAAATGATTTACTAAGTAATATTTTTCCTGATGATTCAAAATTTCAGTAGTTATGAAGTAGAAAAATGTTTTCAAACATGTTGTGATTAAAACTGCTTACCAAAGTTTGATATCTATGTATATTTCTCATTGTACAATAGTGTTGCTAAAGATTTATCAAAAAGAATCGTACTTGTTCAGAATAGGAATTTCAGAAATCATTTTTCCACAAGGTATGTGATTTATGTAAACGCATCAACTTTATTTAAAAGTGAAAACACTAACAAGGATAAAATGGTAGAATAGGAAATGTTCGCTTAAATGCATAGATGTCTAACATTTAGTTCCTGAGGTTGGATAATGTCTATTGGTGATTATCTGGCATAACTACAAGCATAGGTATTTAGACTAACTTAAGTCCTGAAATATTTTATCGTTGTAATAGACAAGACGAAGGTATCACTTGATGTTGTGTCGATGAATGTCTATTCTGTTTTCCCATGTAGATGAGGAGATATGTTCTGGTTTGATCCCTTGATTGGTATGAAGGTGAGGTTATCTGAAATTTCTAGTGACATAAGGCCTTAGAGGAAAATACATCGATATTCTTAATTCAAACAATTGTCCTTTGTGAAAACTTACTGCAGGAAAGTTTATGTATGGATGAGGCCATGTTTAAATGAAATGCTCTACAGTCTCAATTAGAAGCTTGGTTTATTTCTTTTGTGTTGTCCTGCGGACATTTATATTGAGTTCAATCCTGTAGCTCAGTCTAGCTAGTACCCTTAAACGATAGAATTTGACAACTAAGTCAGAGATGGTGATTCGGATAGTCTCGCAGTATCTTAGGATTGTTGTTGAGTTATGAATTCTCTCACTATATACTTCTAGTCCTGGTTAGTAGTTCTGTAATCCTTTCGTTGCTTCTATTGTATAGAGGAATCCTGCATGTAATTGATATGGAAAGTCTCTTCTAGGGAAGTCAATGGGAAAAAATCCATCTTAATGGCTAAGTGAGTGACGGGTGGGGTAAGTATCCAGGGATAGTTCGGCAAAAGGGATGTTTATGGAAAGGTTCCTTTGTTTACAAAACTTTTACATGAAGATTGTTATTAACAATCCTTTGAAAAGGTAATTATTTCCTTCATGGCATAATCCTTCCTGAATTTTACATAGGTGATCAGGCTATGTACAATTGAGGACTAATGATGCGATGTTAGATTTTTGTCAAAATATCATAACTTTCCTCAAAAGTTTTAGATGGTGTTCAACGCATTGTTATTAAAATGGTATCCTGATGTTTTCTTTCAAATAACATAAAAATTGCCTCGCGTAATAATAGTAAATACTTGGTGTAATGACAGAAAAATCAATTTATAGGATGGAAATAAAATAGCTTACTTCAGAAATTTTTCTGTAAAACAATTTCCCCATATGATAGTAAAATAGCTTGAATGGTGTATTGGATACATGGGTGAATCTTGTCGAATGGTAATAGTCTACTAATTCGTCAAATACGAAATCAACCTAATCCCTGCTGAGACAATGCTAAAATGTTGCGAAACGATTGAAGTCTGAGCAATTGGGATAGAAAATGGAGTAAACGAAGGTTATGATTTTCACCTAGGTAACAAAGGATAGATACTACATTGGATAGGAAAGTGCTTAATACCACTAGGTCATGTCATCGTACCAACAGTAAGTACAAAAGGAAAGATACAACCCTAAAGGCTCGAACTACGGTTTATATATTGAAACAAAGCTCCTGCTACTGAAGTATTGTTGTTATCCTTGATGTTGCTAATATCCTGACTGTTCTCTTTCAACAGCTCACGCTATTCCTCGAGCGATTTAGTCTCGATTCCAAGTTCCTGATTTTTCCTTGTTCCTTAGTTCCGGGCAGTCATTTTTGAAATGCCCTAAGTTTCCACATTTGAAGCAACTCCCTGGGATTTTCTGATTTGTGAGTTTCCTACAATTTTCAGTCTGATGACCCCGCTTCTTGCACACTCCACATGTTTTACTGCAATGACCTCGGTGATGTTGATTACACAGGTTGCAGTAAGGTAACTTTCCAATATACCTTCTCTTTGTGTGCGGTTCTGCAGCAAAGGCTCTATTTACTTCTTGTCCCTTGGGTGTTTGTTGAGCAGCATTGCAACCTAGATTGTTGTTCCACTTCCTTTTATTGTCACTATTGTTTCCTGATGTCTCGGCGTGAACTATGAATTCCTTTGCCTCGATCGCCATTTTGATAGCTTCAGACATGGCATCAGGTTCCCATGCGATGACCAACATACGAATTCCATGGGAGAGTCCCCCAATGTACCATTCAAGTTTCTTGCTTTCCGATTCATCCATTGCAGAACCTAGTCGTGTTAATTCATAAAAATGAGTAGTGTACTCGTCACATCATTTCCTATCATGATAAAGTTTAGTGTTTCCTGTTCCCTTGCTCGTAATTCACTTCTTACACAAAATGTTATACCCATCATCCTTCTTAGTTTCTCCCAAGAGTGTGAGTAGGCAGCATCAACTCCTACCATCTTAATATGTTTGGTCCACCATTCCTGGGCATGATCCTGAAAAGTGCATGTGGCGAACTTAACCTTGTATTCCTTACGACAGTCGCCACATTGAAATATTGTTTCTACGTCTTCGAACCATTTGAGAAATTCCTTTGTGTTTCTAGTTCCGCTAAAGGAGGGAGGATTGCACCCCATAAATTCCACGTGAGTAAGTTCCTTAGTGAGGGCGGTGACTATGTTCTTGACAATGACTTGTCCAACAGCAGCTTGCGTCATGCTTGGAGTGGTTTGCTTAAATTTCTCTTTATCAAATCATAAGTGACCATGAGGATATAGTTAATCAAAGTCATCATATTCACAACACATGAATATAATACATGAAAATTTCGGTCTACGTGAACCGGTATCACAAATAGCACAACCATTTCTTACATAGTAGAGTCACACTTGATATATTTGTTTGTACAACAATCAAAAGACAACAAGTTCTTTAGACTATGTCCCACACCTTCTGTGGCTAGAATAATAGTAAAAGCTAGTGGGGATATAAATCTGGTCTAGGGACTTCCTGGTGTCCCTCTGTGTGAAATCAGGTTTGTGGCATCATAAGGTCGAGATAGTCCTGAAGTGGTGTCTGAAGTTGTGCATCTATCAAATCTTAGATAATGTAGGTTCTGAACCATTCCTGAAGAATCTGCGGATGTTCCTGTTGAGTCCGTGATATTGATATTATCTACTAGGTGTTATCTAGTTCATGGCAAGTGGGAATGGAAAAGGAAAATGACAATGATGGTACCAGTGAATGAAATACTACCCTCTTTCGCGCTACCTCGCGACATCCAAAAGGTAAAACTAAAGTACACACTGTGGGAAGGCCAATAGTGTAATAAGTAACTGATGGTGGTGGTAGTACCTGAGTAGTAAGTGCCCTACTAGTGATGGAAAGAAAACACACTATCTTCCTTGCAATAAGCATCCTAATAAGTCCATTAAGATTAATTCTGAATACACTACCAAAAGGCATTCTATGTACGGGCTGAATGATAGGAAGACTCTGTTCCTATGGCAAATCAATAGTACTAATGGTGGTGTAAGTGCAACTGATGGTATAATGGTAGTGGAAGATGACAAGGCATCTTCAATGTCGGAATCCAATAAAAGGATGTCAGGGTGAGTATCTGAAGACATGTCACTTGTGAACCAGGTCAATAAAATGATATACATATACGGATATGAGTATAAATAACTCGCACAGGGTATGTATGAAACAACATGTATCATGATTATGCACTTATGATGAAATGATGAGATGCTATGCTGATGTGGTTATAGTCTAGGGTCCAAGATACATCCTAGTTCGCTATAACCTTAGCTCTGATGCCAATCTGTCACACCCCCAATTTACCTGACTTGCAGCGGAATGGAATACCTGGGGGTGTCTGTCATAGCACCACAATTACAGTTACATTGAACGACCTAAAGTGTCGTTTGGAAAATACTGCATTTGATCATTGAAATAATCCAGAGTTTACAAAATGAGGTCCCCAAAATGTGTTGCATGTTTATGAAAAACAAGCCATACTAGATCAAACGTTTACATAAGTGCATGAAATAATGATGAGACGCGTCGACTCCGCGACTCCATGAAGGTCCAAATGCATGTCACATGAGCTACCTTAATAACCTGAAATACATTGCTAAAACGTCAACACGAATGTTGGTGAATTCCATAGGTTTGTAAAATGTAATGATGTACGGCCACCACAAGTAAAAGTGCAAGATAAAAATCTCATGAAAATTGTACAATAGACCTTAAGCTCATGACACCGAAGCTATGACTGATGAAACTATGCCCCTCCTGAATGTTCTGCCGAAATACTCAAATGTAAAAGACATGAAATGCATCCGCTTACGGTTGGTAATCACTACCACGGATGGAGGCGTCACCCTCGATAGATCTATCCACTCACTCTCGCTTACCGGTAAATTAACGGTTCATGATGTTACAGGGGACTTATCACATGGCAAGGTAACTTAAGCAATGTACATATGTTTGAATACTTGGGCTCGTACTAAAATGATTGATGCAATGTATTCCCCCCGTGGGATTTGAAAACAATCAAAAATGTTGAATTGAAAACGGGGCTATGAAAACTCACCTTAACTGATGAAACTGTGATGAAGTGAAATGAACAACAATGAACAATTAGCTGCCGCAACCCAAATGGTACCATGAACATGTAATGAGCTGAAAAACAAGGCGCGCACACTAGCCGCAACCTAATGTGAATGATGAACGATCTACTTTAGATCATGAAATGATGTTATGAATGTCCATGCACATGTTTCCTATACCACTCTACTCTTTGAAAAACACTTGTTGTTATCAAAAGTATATATTCCAAGACTTAGGAAAATATGGCTATTAGAAAAATAAACTAGTTGTAATATATATACTTATATATATATCGTATGTACCAATGTTTGTGTTGAAATCCTCGGTTTGAAATCCTTGAAATAACGCCTTGTGGTGATGAAAATATACTTGTGTTCACTAATACGTCATTAGTTATGAATTTAGGTACTTGGTTAATATTTCTAGAAAATCTAGAATTTAGTACGTAGAGTTATTATTATTTCTAAAAGCTGCCAATTATAGAGGATTTTTGCCGATATGGAAACGTGAATATCTTTGTCGTTATAAGCCCGTTTTACTTGTTCTTTATATCCACGGTTACGTCTTAACATGTAGTAATATATTTTAGAAAGCTTGACCCCTCCGGGTTACGTTTAAAGTCTCTTTTTGTCCGACGAAAAACGTCCATCAGCATGTATTTTTCCGGAAAATACTTTTCGTCAATAAATTTGCAAAAATCATAACTTCTTCGTTATAAACTCTTTTTAATCCGTTCTTTCGCCTACGGATTCGTTTTTGAAAGTATTTTCTAAAAATTTTGCCAAAGTTTCATTTGTGTTTACTGATTTTCCAGATTTTACCAAAATGGGACAGCATGTTTATAAACTTGTTAGAAATCCATTTCCAAGGTTCAAAACTAGTTTCTACTTCAACCAAATCTCTTGCAAACTTCACAAAACTATACTAATCTTACCATACACCTTCTTAGGGTGTCATGAGTTCCTAATGACTAGTAATCAAGTTAATTTAACAAAGGAACACCTAAATCACAATCTAGGGTTTGTATGTTCAAAAAGTCTTCAAAAATAAAGTGGTATAACTAGTTTGTGCATGAAATTAAGCATGAATACCATAAGATACATATGTTAATTTGATGAAATCATGAAAATAAATTTGAATACTCACTTTGAAATAATAGGTGATTAAAGGATGAGAAATCTTGGATTACTTGTGTTTTTGTTGGATGATTCTTGATTAGAATGATGAAATGAACAACTTTGTAGCTTTGATCTTTGAAAAATAATGGTTTGATCATGGTGTTTGGTTTTGGTCGTGGGTTTTGGGGAAGAACAAGAGAAATGAGAGCTTTTGGCTTATGAAAAAGTTATGTTATGATTCTTGTAAGTTAGTATGTTTATGTTTTGGTGGTTTATGTAAATAAGTAACTAGTTATAATGTATAATACTACATAATAAAGCATGAGGTTAAAAATTACTACTTGTGGTCTTGGATGGTTTAGGGGGCCGGTTTTCAATGTATAAAAGAGTAGCCAAATCGGTTTTGATCACTTAGGAAATGTAGTGTATTATTAGTTGTAGTTTAGTGTAAGTATTAATTATAATCGGGTACCGGGTTTGCTAGAAATAAATGTTAACAAAGTTGACCGGGACTTAATAAAGTCATAAAAATGTTAAAAATATGTTGGGTACAATTACTGAGTGTTCGGGTGATTATTGTTTAGTTTTCACGAAAACCGTCGTAATATTCATAAACTCGCGTTATAAATAAAATAAATTTCCAAAATACTGGGTAACTGAATGTTATAACTTTTATGATGATAAAATGGATATAAAAATATGTCGGGACCATTGTGGGAATATTTAGATATATTCGTCGTGTATAAACCGTGTGTTAACGTTTATTTATAAATAATTATAAGGAAAACGTTAAATGTATCAAATATATAAATTTGAAAATCCTAAGAGTGGTATAACATGTAAATGACCTACTGATGATATGCAGACTATCTCCAGTCCGTATGAAATGTTATTACTGATAATGCATGAATTCGCACCTGAACCAATACGGTTACGCGAATTTGAATACCCGTAAACTAAATTTACGATGAAATGTGTAATGCACGTGAATGATGAAATATTTTCCCGCAATGAATAGTGTTCCGTGAATAGTAAAATTTTTGCATGCTTCTCTGAATGTCAAACTGACACCAAAAATGATGAATAGTAAACTGATGAATAGTGTTTTGATGAATAGTGTTTTTCCAAAGTTCGGGAAATGACCTGAAATGGTGAGTTGTGACAAACAATACTAAGGAACATGGTAATCTACTTCTTAGGATTAGTAACGAAGTATGTTTACGTTCCAACATAAGCCTTAACAATACACATATACTTTTATCTTTCTTTATATTTATTTTGGTCTTTCTGTATTGTTGATGTGTTTAGGTGAAAATGCCAAAAAGCAACTACCGAAGATCTTTCTCACACTAAAAACTACATTCCTAAAGTTTCCCAACTCCCTACCACATCTCCTTCCATTGGACTTATATATCGTCAAATTGAAGTTAGAAATGTTCATGAAGGACGTGTAGTAGATCTTGCTTTTGCTCAATCCGACTACATAAATCGCGTGTTTACAAGCATCAACTTCAATTGTCTTTATGAAATAAACGAACCTATCATTCCTCGCTTCATAATGGATTTCTATAGCCAAGTCACCGTCCAAGCCAATGATCTTGGTTTCATCACCATCTCTTTCATGATTCAAAATGAATTTATCACCCTAACTCTCGAACAATTTGGTCATATCCTCCAAATTCCATTTAGAGGTCAAGCCGTTTTCACAAACGAGTGGGACCTCGAATCTCTTAATCGCTATCGACCAACCTTCGGTCCCTATTTCGATGAAATTCCTCATCCCGACGAAATTCGTCAAATCCTTGGTGTGGAACGTGCCACAACAAGCCGAAAAATAAAATCCAAAAACGTTCAAATCTCTCCATACCAACTTCTCCTCAAGGAATTAAGCCCCCACATGAAGCGTTGGGAAGAACTCATTCGTGAGAATGCGTTTGGTACTGGAGGTCACCGGGACCATCTCCCGGCGTGCCTTGCTCACATGTTGTATTGTATAGCTGTCGAAAAGCAGTACAATTTGGCCTACTTCTTTATCAAACGGATTGAGTGTGCTAGAAAAACTCCCAAAGCCAATCTTCCATACGGAATGTTCCTCACTCGTCTCTATCATCATGTTATCGAGTACTACCCCGATCTTGACAATAGTATCTATGAGTCCATCTACCCCACTTTACGTCCTCTCGCTCTAAAACAAGCTCGACGAACTCGAAGTGACAAGGGTAAATCTCGTCGTCATAGCTTTCATGGATCATCTTCAAGACAAGACGATGACGATGAGGATGAAGACATCCATGATGCTAATACCCCTTCGTTCTCTGAGTTCGTTGACAATTTAGAGAATCTTGACTATCCCGACTATTCTACCCCATCTCCTAGTGATCAAAACGAAGAAGTGCTTCATGAACGAACTACCGAAATGCTTAGAAGACAAAAGAGCTTACATGAAGAAGTTAGAGGTGATTTCAAATCGATCGGGAAGACTTTGAAGGGTATCTTCGGGAAGAAAAAGAAATGATATGCTTGGATTATGCTTGTTGAACAATATTTATTTTTATGTCTTGTGTGCTATTTGTCCGAAGTTTATTCGGAAGTACTTGTTATTTTCTTGGATAATTGTTTTGTGCACTCGATTAGGTTGTTAACTTGCTTATTTATGTTTTATTTATGCTTATGAATGCATGCTTTAACTCTTAATCTATATATATACTTTCATGATTAGCTTATATATGTATATATATATATATATATATATATATATATATATATATATATATATATATATATATATATATATATATATATATATATATATATATATATATATATATATATATATATATATATATCATGTATGCTTATAAAAGACCAAAACAAATGTGAAATGTCCAAATGGTGCTTGCTGCAAATACAAAACAGAACACAACATTTTTCCAGAAAATTTTTTGAAAAATTTTGGTTTCTGGGTCGTCAGATGGGCGGCCCCCTTAAAATTAAGGGGACCAGCCTCCATTTAAGGGGACCGGCCATCTGAAACAGTTTTTACACTGTTTTCTTTTGCATCATGTGATCCCTTTTGCTAGTCCCAGCTACCATTTCCCTTAAAAACTAAACTGATTTTGGAATATCACATTACAACTTCAAATTAATTCCACTTCTAAACATGTTTTCCCACTATATAATCCCCATGCATGTTTAATTCACATTCCATCATCCTCAAACATTCATCAAACATCATCATGTCATCACCAAGAACCACCTATTCAAACAATGCCAAGAAACAAAAACTTGTCATCATTCCACCCAAACAACTCTTCATTGATCTTACAAATGAAGACAACACCACTCCATCCCCACCACCTCAATGTTCATCTCCTAGTGCACCTAATGCACCCTCCAAAACACCTTCAACAAATGGAAACTCTACTTCCTCCATACCATCCACTTCATCCATTAATGACTACATTAACACCCACTTATCTCCTCCACCAATAGTTCAACCATCACAACCTACCAATGAAAACACAACCCTTGCATTAACTCTCTCACTATCACCATTAACACCTCTTGATGCACACTTCTCATCATCCCCTATCAATCCACCAACCTATAACCCCGTCCCATGGAGCTTACTTGAAGCTCATGGTGACACTTGCCTTTGTTGCATCCACAACCGAACAATTGTGTTTGCACTAAGAGATGAAATGCAATACATGTTTTCTCACATTGAAAACTTGTTGCATCCACCACCAACAACAAACTCAACTCCTCCACCACCATCAACAAACACTCCTCCTCCATCACCATCTCCATGTTCACCATCCATTCCTCCCAATTAAACATGCTTGGTGTCTCACAAATAAAATTATATTAAACCATTTTGGATGGCAAGCTCTAGAGAGGACTTTCATATTTGAGCTTTGGTTTATTATTTCAATGATGATTGTAAACCTTTAAAGGCTTTTGTTAGTTGCATTACCTATTTCATTGGTTGATGTAATGCTTGATGAATTTATTTCACTTGATTAATGATATGGTTATATTTAGTTTACACTTTTGCATGCTATATACATATATATGTTGCTTGCCACTAAATATTTTTGCAAGATATCCATATCTCGATTCCTTTTGGCCTCAAAACGAGGGGGAGTATACTTCAAGGGGGAGCTTCCATTAACATGGGATAACCTTTTTATTGCTAACAAAAAGGGGGAGAAGTGATATAAACTCACAATAATACTTGAATATATACTAATTTTCGATTAATGAGTTTAAATTTTGTAATCATCAAAAAGGGGGAGATTGTTGACATAAATAATGTGTGAAAACGTTATTTATATCTTTCGATATCTCTATATTTTGACGATCACAAAATGTAAAATCGTCAATCGTATAATTACTACGTAAACAAGTATTAAGCTAGTTTATATCACTATATCCAACTTAATCACTTAAGGTATGGATAAACAAGTGCTTAATACATCTCATGATCAAAGGGGTATTTAATTAACTTACACAAAGTTTATTTAATTATATAAACATATTATATATTTTTTTTTGAAAAACACTTTTGGTAATAAAGAAAAATGTTTTATTCATACTAAATATATGAATTCAAATTTTTAACCAAAATCAGTTAGTTTTTCACCAAATAAACTTTCCCCACTAAAAGACAAAGATTCTGGCCGTTTTAGCTGGGCGGCCCTCTTAATTATAAGGGGCGGTCTCCTTAAAATTAAGGGGACCGGCCACGCTCCTCTGTCAGAATCTTTTGCCTATAAATACCACCTTAAACCTGAATTTTTCCTCACCTTTTGCACGAAATTTTTAGATCTATAACTCTCTAAACATCCTCTAAAACCCTTTGATCATTTGTATATTAATCCTTGTTTCAAGTGATTCAATCCCTCATCATTTATTCTCATCCAAAGTGCAAAAGAAGAACACTCTTTCTACAACCAAGTTCAAGAAGTGTTGAAGAGTAGTTGTGCATAGTGTATATATACATTCATTTATGAATATTGTGTTGTGCTTGATATATATTCTTTAGAAGATATAGAAGTTGTGTAGGAAGTAGAAGTTGATTAGTAGTGAAGTAGGTTAGTTGTGAAGATTGGTGTGAAGTAGATGATTGGTGTGTAGAAGATTGGCGTGTAGAAGATAGGTGTGAAGAAGATTGGTGTGTAGTATATTGGTGTGAAGAAGTTGTGTAGAAGTAGTGATCAAGTTGTGAAGTTGTTGTGGTGTGTTAATTGGTGTGTAAGGTTTTCTCCGCCAAAAAGGGAGTTTGTTGACATAGTGAAGAAAACTCTCGAGTAGGTGACTCGGGGAGTGGAGTAGGAACAAGGAAGGTGTCCTTGTAGCCGAACCACTATAAATCCTTGTGTTGTGGTTTGATCTTTCCAACTCTTCTCATTACTTATTTATTTACCTTTACTATATTAGCTTTGTTAGTTAAGTTACCATACAATTGTTCATATAGTGCAAGTATTGAGTTCACATAAACTAGAATCGAAGTTTTTAAAACAAACTTGTGTTTATAAATTTAAAAGGACGTAAAACTATTCAACCCCCCCTTCTAGTTTTCCACACTTAGCTACTTATCTGTTGAACAATGGGTTTCATAGAGGAAAGATTGATCAAACTTTGTTCATCAAGAAAGACAAGGTTGATATTTTACTTGTTCAAGTGTATGTTGATGATATCATCTTTGGATCTACTAGACATGAGATGTGCAAAGAGTTTGAAAAGTTGATGAAGGATGAATTTCAAATGAGTTCTATGGGAGAACTTACTTTCTTTTTGGGGCTAAAAGTACAACAAAGAAAATATGGCATCTTTATCAGTCAAGACAAATATGTGACTGAGATTATAAGGAAGTTTCACTTTACTGATGCAAAACCTTCAAATACCCCTGCTGATAAGACTACTCATCTATTGTTGAAGAATGCTAGTGGAGCAGATGTTGATGTGCATACTTACAGATCTATGATTGGTTCCCTGATGTATCTTACTTCATCAAGACCAGACATTATGTTTGCTGTATGTGCTTGTGCAAGATTTCAAGTTACTCCAAAGACATCACATATGACAGCAGTAGAGAAGATTTTTAGTTATTTGAAGACATATCCTAATCTAGGATTGTAGTATCCAAGAGAATCCCCTATGGAGTTGATCACATACTCAGATAGTGATTATGCTGGTGCAAGTTTAGATAGAAGGTCAACTACAGGAGGATGTCAATTTCTTGGATGTAGATTGGTGTCATGGCAGTGCAAGAAACAGACAATGGTGGCTACTTTAACCACTGAAGCAGAATATGTAGCTGCTGCTAGCTGTTGTGCTCATATCTTATGGCTTAAGAATCAATTGTTGGATTATGGGTACAATTTCATGAACACCATTATATATATAGACAATAGTAGTACCATATGCATTATTAAAAATCCTGTGCAACACACTAAAACTAAACATATTGAAATTAGACATCATTTTATTAGAGATTGTTTTGAGAAAAAGCTTATTCAAGTTGTCAAAATTCATACTGATGACAACTATGCTGATTTGTTAACAAAAGGGCTTGATGTGGGTAGGTTTCAGTACTTGGTAACAGGTATTGGAATGTTAAACCCATAAATCATTGATGTCTAATGATTTTCAGTGTTGCAGGATAGTTTTAAGGTACTAATATTGTTTGTATATATTTGTATGGTTTTCTACTAACTTGTATGCAGAGGAATTAAAGCACAGTGGAAACCATGGTACATACAGTGGAAAGATTTGTTCTCTCAGTGGTAAAAGAAAAAGATCAAAGTACTTTCATTCATAAATCAAAAGGAGACAGAGTACAATCATTCAGAAGAGACAAACACAAACATCATATCACAAAACACAAAGCGTAACAACCTAACACCTAAATCTTCAGACAAGCTACTCCATGGGTTTCTTTCCTTTACCCTCATAGTCATGCTTGCCCTTAGAAGCTTTCTTTCTCTTGTCATCAAAAGAAAGTTACTTTCTTGGACAAGCAAGTCCCAATACTTGCTTGGGTGACTTTGTAAGTCTTGAAGGCATTTCAATTACAGGCCACTTCATGTTGACTATGGTTGACTCTAGAGCTATAGTGAGGGCTTTTGGAAGCTCCTTGGACAGGGTGTAGGTAGGATCATCATCAGAAGAAGAAGAGCTTGAATAAAATTCCAGAGATGGAGCAGGAGCAGCTGAGACCCTCTTGTTAGGCTTCATGTTGGATGATGTAGCTGTTGCAGCACTTGAAGGAAAATATCCACTCCATCCAGTTGAGAGTTCTTCTGAGTCAGAACAGTAACTGATTTCCTCATCAGATGTGTCATCGGATGAGATGTAGATCAATGGAAACCAACTCATGATGATGTTTAGGGTTTGGGATATTGAAGATTGCTTTTGATAAAGACTTATGTGTTTTGAGCCCCCTTTTATAAGCAAAGTCAAAGCCCAGGGTTAATTAATGAGAGTTATTTACTCTTATCTGTTTTAGTAGGTTGGAGGAGTAAATTTGGATATTATCGGGTTGACTTTGGAGAGATATTTTTGTGAATAGTAACTTGGTCAAAAAGTTACTTTGGGTTAAATTATATTGGTTAAGTTTGGTGTTTCCTACTTATGTAGAGTACAAACCAATATTTTTTATATGATTGGAGTTATAAGGTGTGTATCTACGACACACAACAAATGGTTTTTGATTCACCATGTCTAATCAACATAAGAATCAACTAGTCCAGAGCAAACGGCTACTGGTAAAGACTTCTCAAATCCGTTTATGGTTGATAGTTTACCAAAAACTATATGGTCATCAACTCACCATATTCCAAATGTTGAAGAGTTGGTTAGTCCATAGCAAACGGCTCATGTTAAAGACATATCAAATCCGTTAATAGATGATAGTTTTCTAAAAACTATATTTAGAGCAGCTGATTTTACTTGTTTTACTTACCACTGCTCTTTGAAATTTTGTGAAAATTTACCACTGCTAGTTCACAGTTACCACTACAAGAGTAATTTTTACCACTGGTGAACTAGCTGTTACAACTGTTGTGTCAGTAATCTTATTTTTTAACTAGCCGTTGTAAATAACCGTGTTTCCTTATTAATAGGGTAACTTTTTGTGAATTATCCACTTACCAATTTTAATTTATTCTTTTTCCAAAGATAAATTCATTCTAAAGATAATTCACATTACGCATTCTCCTCAAAACCCTATTAGTATATATTTATCATCATACGGCTTGATTCTTATTCTCGATTACTAACACTTTTATATTTCTCTCACAAAATTATGGCGATTCTCAATTTTGCTGAGGAGCACAACCAAATGGCCTATTTACAAAAGTCAAACGAAAAGAGTGGCCATGTTTTTCATCAGATTGTGGATTTTCTCATTACTACCCATATAAGGTATGCTTTAACTGTCAATCCCACAATCTATGTTTCTCATATCAAATAGTTCTGGAACACTGTGGAGTCCATAACTCTTGAACAGGGAGACACACAAGAATCTGTGGAAGCTCTTAGAGCCACAGTGGATGGGGTAACTATTGATGTTACTGAGTCATCCTTGAGGAGAATTCTCCAATTGGATGATCTCAATGGTATCATCACATTACCTAATTCAGATATTTTCAAATATATTCTTCCATGGGGTATGATACATCTGATCAAACAGTTACTTTCAGAAAAGGATGTTTCTGTCCCCATTGGAGATTTTTCATACATACTCTTTTACATTGTCTAAGTCCTAAGAAAACTTCTTATGAGCAATTTGCATCAACTATGGCTTACCCTTTGGTTTGCTTGGCAACTGATAGGACTTTCAATTTTTCAAAGTTTATTTTCAATAATATGAAGGGCAATGTAAAGAGTTCATATAAATTTTTTATGTATCCAAGGTTTGTACAAGCAGTGCTAAATAAATTTCCACTGCAAACACACAAAAGAGTTTATCCAACCCCCTGTCTTAAGCCAAAAGTTTTTCAAAATATGTGTAAGGCTTCAGAACTTTGGAATGGGGAGGTTAAACCACTTTTTCCTGAAATGCTTTCAAAGATTTCTCAAGTACAGGGTGAAGATGCAACCATTCCAGTTGTATCCCATCACACACCCTCTATTGTTGTTCCACCTATTCAACACACCCCTGTTGTTACTCATACCTATGAGAGGAGGCATAAACAGCCACCTCCTTCCATTACAACATTGCCTATTTCTGAGCCTTTTGGTTTAGGAACAAGCAGTGGTGGTTCAAGGCTTCATTCTAGTCCAACTAGAGAAGAGCCTGAATTAATGCCCTATGATTCACCTCTCCCAACAGGTAACACAGTTGGAAGTGTTGAGGGTAGTGTGCAACCAAATGAATTGATGGAATTATGTACCAATTTAGTCAAGCAGGTTAAAGCTCTGGAGACAGAACTGGCAAAGACTAAGCAACAACATGCCACAGAGCTTACCCAGATGAAAGCAGAGATCAAGAGTTTAAAGGAAGAAGTTGAGAGCCTAAAGAAGCACAGATCTGCCAACCTTGTGCTATCATCTTCTTCTTCACCCCATGATGATGACTCAGCTTACTTCAGTGAAGATTTGGGAGATTCTTCCAAATAAGGGAGGATTAAAACTGATGCAGAGTTTAAGGGGAGGAGACTTAATTTTGAACAAGAATTTGCTGAGCTTGATGATTTTAATAATGTTCAAGAGAAGGAAGATGAAGCAGTGGGATCTAAGGAAGTTTTTGCTGAAGCAGTTGAAACTCATAAAGACACAGTGGAAACAAATAAAGATGTAGTGGATGTTGCTGATGCAGAATTTCAAAGAAAGAGAATGGAAAAAGGAAAAGTTCATATTGTTGATGAATCATCTGAGCAACAGTCAAAGAAGATTTCAAAGAAAGAACAAGCTCAGATAGATTATGATGCAAACTTGGCACTAGAATTAGAAGCAGTTGAAATTGCAAAGAAGAAAAAGCAAGAGGAGGAAGAGATTGCAAGTTTCATGGAGGCTCAGAGGTTGGATAAAATGGAAATAGTGCATGAAGAACCAATTTCTATTGTTCCACTGATGCGTGGGAATTGCACCAGACTTTACCTCTCGAGGGATCTCGAGAAGCTTACAACCCCCACCAGGCAGTGTACCTGATCTTTGTAGTATAGTATAGTGACAAGTACCGGGGGGTTGATCGTTCAACTCAGGAATAGTGTCGCTAGGATTAGAATGCCTAAGAACTAGGTCTAGAGGTGAGGGATGATTCTTTTTGTATTTTTTTATTTTATAAAAGCAAGTAAAAATCTGGGGTTTTAGAGGAGTGGGCGGAATTAGTTGCTAGTCAACTAACCCAATAACTAAGATGCAATCAAAATAAAATAACAAAAATGTAAATTAAGCTAATTAAACTAGTGGTGTGAACAATAAATGGGAGAATTGTGTTTACTTAGATTTCACTACTCCCTAGATATCTTTTACAGGTTAATTGTTTGTTACAGTTGCGTGGATGACGGGTTATATTCCTTAATACCAATCGTGGGGTGGCGTACGTACTTCCCCAACTCTATAAGCTCCTAATTCACTCCTATGTCGAGCCTGCAAGAAGCTCCTAACATGGGATCACTAGAATTCGCTCATGCATTAAATACAACCATAAAAACCTAGTACGCATTGGTTCATGTTTCTTAAGACATTCAAGCATGTCACACTATGGAAGTCTGCCAGTTTTCTTAAGCCTAACATCGAAATCATTCATCCATTACAACTATAAACAAGCAATCAACCTATAATCAACATCTAGGTTTCATTACATCTAAGCAAACACACAAGAAATCTAGCCTAGCATGTTAAAATCAAGACAAGCATAAAATATATTCAAACAACACATAGACATATTGAATGAATTGAAAGGATACTTATCTCAATTGAACATGAAGGGTTTCAAGGGGTGAAAACCCTTGAAAATACTGTTAAAAACGAGCTAGGGTTTATTCAAGTCGACCCTAAAATTCTCCTCTCTTTAGAATGAAAATTACAAAGACTATATATAGATTTCCTAAGGTGACGGCGTCTAGAAGAAAGTTCTGACGCCGTCAACCCACCGCCAAAAATATAATCGGATTGCCTAGATCCAGATCTGACGCCGTCATGTGTATTATTGTTCTTGGCCGTCACCACTTTTACTCTTGACGTCCTTGATTTGACGCTGTCACGTTTCCACTGGGCCATCACCATTTTTGCTCTTGACGCCGTCACAAAAATGCTCTTGACGCCGTCAGGTACTGTTCCCAGCAAGGAAAATTAAGACTTTGCTGTTTTCTTCACTTTTATGCTCAAAAAACGTCGAAAATGCTTCCTTTTCCAGAATTCACTCCCAAAGTACCTAAAATCACAAAAGGAACGATTTAGGGCAATATTTGATCAAATAAATTCAAATTCCGGCTTAAATGACCCCCTAAAAACGGATCATTTTTCGCCTCATCATATACCCTTACACTTGAGATTTGCTTGTCCTCAAGCAAATGCGCTTTTATTCTAGTCAAAATACAAGTTAGGGGTCATTTAACACTAATATAAAAGTAATTACAACAAATAATCGTTCCACTAAAGACCAAAGACAAGCACGGAGGTCATATACTAGCACCTCACAAATAGTGTTTAGATACTCACATCTCTTGGGTGTAATAAAGTAAATATCACAATATGGAAATGGAAAATATCTCTCACTACCTGTCATAGCAAAATAGATTACCATAGGCTTGGGAAATGATCAAACCTCCACCACATGGCGTAAGCACCTAAGATAAACTATCAAAGAGGTCTTTTAAAGGGTTATAACGTTAGGTGTAGGGATATGGAATACACGGTTTTGTTGGATATAGGAAATCTTTACAGGTGGTGAGTTAATCATCTTGGTTAATTACATGTACAATATGGCGTTGCTAAGCCAAGACTCGACTCGACTTAAGCTAATAAATCAAAAATAACAAAAACATAAAATAAACATAGAATGAAACGGGATGGTAGTCCGTATGTTTTTCTCTTTTTTTTTTTTTTTTTTTTTTTTTTTTTTTTTTTTTTGCATACACAGAAGGCTAAGGCGATTTGGGTGTACATTTAAGTGGGGTGTAACAAATTCTTCCTTTAAGTAAGATGATTAAAGTTAGAAACGAAAAGGTAGGCTCGGAGGGGTATACTAGGGGTTTCATGTAGTAAAAATGAGTACAACGCTAAGGTGTGGGAAAAATTAGTTGACTTAACTAGCCAAGTAATATGACTTAAATGGTCAAGTAATTATGATACGGGTTTAACACAAGGGTGATCCTAATGCCTCTTATCATGTAGTAAATCCTACTACACGAATGTAGTCTCACTAGCATTCTCGGGATGCATCACTAACGCAAGTTCTAGAATCTAAATGCTACCGGTACACTAATAAGCACTAATAGTGAATGCTTTTCCTATCAAATCTAAAGGCGAACCTCACATATTTAGGTGGAAAATTTTTCAGAATAGTATGGTTTTGTGCTAGTCATACAATCTCCTATCCATGAGACGCTTGCTAAGGCTAAAGTTTCACTCCTGAATGTTGTAAAAAAAATTAAATTTGGCGTTAAAATTACGCTAACAGGTATTTCTCATAGTTTTATTACACACCTACCATCAAACAAACAAACTCAAGTGAAAGTGTATACTATAAGGTATCATCATTTTACGCTCCCCTTACACTTAGGATGAACATTTTCCCCAATGTTCAATTAAAGATTGTAAAAGTGAAATAGGTAAAAGAATGAAATCAAATACTCCCCTGATTAGCTCGGTATGGATAGTGTGTTAACAAGGTTAGATCTTCCTCCAAGAAAATGAACAATCAAAGCTTCCCTTCCAGAAATATAAATCATCTTCTTGTCATACATAACCTGTTAAACCTGAGAAAACAAACAAGGCAACCTCGTGTAAAATCGGCGGCAATCTATATATGATAACAAATCCTAGAAAGCAAAGTAAGATATAATGCTTGTGGAATGAATGTTTGCAGATTTCCTGGAGTTTATGGAACTAAAGAATTAACAAAAACTTTAAGACTCCGTTAGAAAAACAAAACTAGCAAAATTTCTAGATTTTTACACTTGACGCCGTCAGGAATTTCTTCCTGACGCCGTCAGAAGTGACCTGCAGAAATTCTTACGTTAAGTTTTCAGAAAATTTCTGGAAAACTTATGTCCTACTTCCTGGAAAATCCTGCAAAACATCATTATGACTCGATACAAGCATTTGACTCTAAGAAATACGAATATACATGTCCATTTAGTATTGTGGAGAATCATGATCAATTTTGTTTCTTAAAAACATATTTGGGGTTTCCCCTTACACTTATCTTTTGCGAAATACCTTTGGACGAAGTTAAGACTAAGCCAAACGACAAAATAAAGTATTTTCACCATTTTATTTTTGAAACATGATCTACCAATAATAAAAATAAAGCATGCATACGGAAACAAATAACAATCAAACAAAATAAAAATCACACAAATCATGGGTTGCCTCCCAAGAAGCGCTTTTCTTTATTTACGAGTCTTGTAGCTAGACTCAAGGTCATGGGTTACTACGTGACCTAATCGTTGGTCTCACTCTCTGATGGTAAATGTTCTTTATAGAGACCAACCACCTTTTTCTCAATTGCTCCTATAATCCTATTGGCAAATTCCTTATCGACTTTATACTTCGGTCCTAGAGTCAAGCAATCTTTGTAGAAAAGACTCTTCTTCTCCCATACATAGTCCATGCCCTTTTTCTTATTCTCTTCATTTATGTCCTCGAAAGCACCATTGTTATCCCTGTCAAATCGGGGCACAAAATGAAATTCTTTCATTCTATTAGGCATCCTATAAGTGATCCTATCGGTGTCACTAGCAAATTGGATTGTCCCTTCTATCTCATCATATTCTAACTTGGACTCTTCCACAAATGGTTTACCAAACACAACATGGGATAAGCGACAATCAATAATACTAGCTAAGTCTTCAACAACCATAAAGTCAGTGATATAAGTAAAGTTCCCAACAAAGACATGGAGACCTTTAATTCTCCCGACAAAGTTACAAACTCCACCGGGGTATTTGGGATCTCTTCTAGGTCCAAGTCTTGTTTTCACAATATCATTATATATTGACACTTGAGGACATAATGTTGATTGGGGATTTAAAATCAATGTAAGCATTGTCAATGTGTTTATACCCAATCATACATGGTATCTTAGCATTCTTAGGATCGCCTCTCTTTATCTTAGGTTCGATTCTAGTGAAAGGAGGTCGAGGATTATCAATAAGATTATTATAGTACGCAATCTCCTCCTTAGTGGGGTATAGATTAAAATAATCATCTAGCTTTGGATCGATCTCCCCTTCTTCAAGTTCCTCAACAACATCCTAGAAATCTTTAGTCCCTAGGTCCTTATTTGAATACAAGGCGGTCGCTAGGTCACTAAATGCATGGTCGAGCTCAACATTAATCAACCTATTAAGCTCTCTAAGTTCTCTAATCTCACTCTCAATTTGTTCTCGTAACAAAGCCACTTCTCTAGGGGAAAGGGGTGGATTCGCGTTTTCCATAATGGTCAACGGAATAGTTAATAAATTTATTTTACTAACAAAGGCACGAAAAAATGGATAGACTAAAGAAAACCTAAAAATAAAAATAAAATCTTACTAGAAAGGAATCTAGCAAGTAGACCTAATAAAAAGAAATCCTAACCTAGACAATAACTATTCCCCGGGCTGCGGCGCCAAAAACTTGATGCATGGGAATTGCACCAGGCTTTACCTCTCGAGGGATCTCGAGAAGCTTACAACCCCCACCAGGCAGTGTACCTGATCGTTGTAGTATAGTATAGTGACAAGTACCGGGGGGTTGATCGTTCAACTCAGGAATAGTGTCGCTAGGATTAGAAAGCCTAAGAACTAGGTCTAGAGGTGAGGGATGATTCTTTTTGTATTTTTTTTATTTTATAAAAGCAAGTAAAAATCTCGGGTTTTAGAGGAGTGGGCGGAATTAGTTTCTAGTCAACTAACCCAATAACTAAGATGCAATCAAAATAAAATAACAAAAATGTAAATTAAGCTAATTAAACTAGTGGTGTGAACAATAAATGGGAGAATTGTGTTTACTTAGATTTCACTACTCCCTAGATATCTTTTACAGGTTAATTGTTTGTTACAGTTGCGTGGATGACGGGTTATATTCCTTAATACCAATCGTGGGGTGGCGTACGTACTTCCCCAACTCTATAAGCTCCTACTTCACTCCTATGTTGAGCCTGCAAGAAGCTCCTAACATGGGATCACTAGAATCGCTCATGCATTAAATACAACCATAAAACCTAGTACGCATTGGTTCATGTTTCTTAAGACGTTCAAGCATGTCACACTATGGAAGTCTGCCCGTTTTCTTAAGCCTAACATCGAAATCATTCATCCATTACAACTATAAACAACAATCAACCTATAATCAACATCTAAGTTTCATTACAACTAAGCAAACACACAAGAAATCTAGCCTAGCATGTTAAAATCAAGACAAGCGTAAGATATATTCAAACAACACATAGACATATTGAATGAATTGAAAGGATACTTATCTCAATTGAACATGAAGGGTTTCAAGGGGTGAAAACCCTTGAAAATACTGTTAAAAACGAGCTAGGGTTTATTCAAGTCGACCCTAAAATTCTCCTCTCTTTAGAATGAAAATTACAAAGACTATACATAGATTTCCTAAGGTGACGGCGTCAAGAAGAAATTTTGACGTCGTCAACCCGCCGCCAAAAATATAATCGGATTGCCTAGATCCAGATCTGACGCCGTCATGTGTATTGCTGTTCTGGGCCGTCACCACTTTTACTCTTGACGGCCTTGATTTGACGCCGTCACGTTTCCACTGGGCCGTCACCATTTTTGCTCTTGACGCCGTCAGGTACTGTTCCCAGCAAGGAAAATTAAGACTTTGCCATTTTCTTCACTTTTATGCTCCAAAAACGTCCACAATGCTTCCTTTTCTAGAATTCACTCCCGAAGTACCTAAAATCACAAAAGGAACGATTTAGGGAAATATTTGATCAAATAAATTCAAATTCTGGCTTAAATGACCCCTAAAAACGGATCATTTTTTGCCTCATCATCCACCAACTGTGCTAAAGGAGAAACCTCCAATGTTTACTTATGTACCTACAGAATAAGAGATTGAGTTTATGATTGCAAATGATCCAGTGATTAGGAAGAAGGTAGTTGAACTTATAGCTAATACAACTTTAACTGAAGATCAAAGGTCTGCTCAATTAAAGGATTTCATTCAGATGAAGAATCAACAGGCTCTTGATGATATTATTGGCACAGTAAGAAAGGGTCAAAAGAAGCCAAGACAACTTACAAAGGCACAGATTATTGCTGAGATGAAGACCTATTGCTGTCATATTGGCAATTGGAAGATGGCACATTTTAAAGGAATGTCACATGATCAGGTCGAAGGAATTTATTACAGAGTTAAAAGGCAGGATAGTAATTTCATTCCTATGGATAAAGAACCTGAAGCAATGAAGTCAAAAAAGGTCAGGTGTGAGTCTTGAGTCCAAAGATGCTAAAAAATTGAAGACTCAGAAGTCATCTCAAGCAATGGAAGGTGTCAGCAAGTTAACTGAAGAACAAGTTACAAATATGGTGTTTATTGAAACTGATGTGCTGAATGTAGAACCTTTACAAGCAAGATATCCAGTAGTTGGTTGGGAAATTTATTCTGATGATTTTGGTGTTGCATGGAAGATTATCAGAACTGGTAATGTCACAAGTATTTGCAGAGATTTTGAAGATGTTGTTAGATCTTGTGATAGAGAAGATTTGGATACTTTGTGGAGGATAATACAAGATCAGTTCAAGAAAGATGAACTTATTGATGTCAAAGCTAAAGAGTTGTGGGTTCACTTCAGAATATTATATGAACCTGACCCTAGTGACAGGTATTGGAGATTTGAAGCTCATAATATGAATACTCTGTGGAAATTCTATGATTCAAGTGATGTACATCATGTTTCTACTCAAGATGGAGTTGATGTGTTTATGTTAGCTGAAAAGGAATATCCATTGAGAGCAGGTGTTCTCACTGTTATGATGTCAGTTAAGCTCAGATGTTGGGAAAGAAGTGAAATCATAGAAGATTTGCTACAGATGATTTATGATCAAAGTGTGAAGGCTGACAAGGAGTTGAGAAAAAGAAGATAAGTGTTTGGAAGAATTCCCATATCCTCACATATTCTGACTACTTGAAGAAACTTATTGATTTACATGGTAATCATAAGTTTAGGGGAGGATTGTTGGGAATTACATTAACAGTTACCATGGCTAGTATGAAGATTACAACTGCTGAAGAATGCACTAGCAGTGGAAACTCATTACCACTGGTAGTACATATTATTACCACTGCTGTTAGGATAACTGTTAGGAAAATTGTATAGATAAATATAGAATAGATTTGATGTATATCTTATTCTATTATCATTATACGTATCTTGTAGAAGAGGACTCCTTGTGCTATAAAAGGAGGTCCTAGGTTAAGGTTAGACATACGTTTTTCTTAGAGCTTCAAGGTTGTAACCCTAGTGATACAAAGATCACTCATATTATTATTCATAATAATATTGGAGCTAACAGTTTGATTCATACATTATTCTTATTCATATACAACTGTTTTCATTCACATACAAACTTCTAAGTATTACCAAGTAGATTCCGCATACTTAGTGGTATTATTCAAAGTATCATTCTAACACAGATCAAGGTGTTTAGATCCATCAAAGTCTATGACCCATGACCCAAAGTCCATGACCCAAAGTATGTTTTACATCATGCGTGACACCATGTTTGGTATCCATAACCCATTGTCCATGACCCATAACCCAAAACCCGGAATTGTAACCCAAAATCCGGACTGGACTTACTCAGCTGCCAGATCCCTTGGATAACACTGGCCGGATCCTTCTGCCAAGGGATCCGGCGGATTCGGCTGATCAGAGGATCTTTTGCCTATAAAGAGTGAACCATTTCTTCATTTAACCATTTCTTCATTTCTTCTTACCACTTTATGATATATATTCTCTCTATACTCTTACCTCTCTAATCTCAAATCTAAGGATCATCCATGTAGTTTTTCTTTAGTTATTCTCTAGGTTCCTCTAAAAGGCGAGATCACAACGTTTTGCATAGAAGACTTGCAAGCTCGAAGATATGGGTTACTAGGCTTTGTCATCATCACAATACCACTGAAGTGTTACTTGTAGTTGATTGATCCTAAGTATGTCATAAGAAGTGTTGTGATAGTTGGTGTTGAAGGGTTGTGATTCCTCCATTATAAAGGAACTCGGTATTTAGCTTTGTACCAGATAAAGTCTAGCGACGTAGGTTTGGTTCTACCTTGTGGAAGAACCCGGTATCTAGCTTTGTATCGGATAAAGTGTAAGAGACGTAGGTTTGGTTCTACCTTGTGGAAGAACCTGGTATCTAGCTTTGTACCGGATAAATTGTAAGCGACGTTGTGAAGGCTTCTCTGCCAAGATATGGAGCTTGTAGGTGTAGTGTTTACGAACTCTCGAGTTGGGTACTCGAGGAGTGGAGTAGAGCAAGGAAGGTGACCTTGTAGCTGAACCACTATAAATACTTGATGCAGAATTTACCGACCAGGTTTTATATTTATAATACTCTCATCTACCTAAGGTCTACCTTATGCACTATTGGGGAGTGTACCCAGTCGTGTGAGGTATAGCTAGATGGTAAAGCCGAGGTCGTCCCAAGAGCTAAGGGGCGGAAAATATCTAAGTTTTAATGTCATTAAATAAAGGGGTTTTTTTTAATGATTTAAATAATTAAACTAAATAAAACAAAAGCAAATAAATAATAAAGGGAAATCAGTAGGAGAAAGTAGTGTTAACCTAATTACTACTCTTGTTATTAACATGACAAGTTTTCTAATTAAGCATCCTATTGTTTTATTTGGGGGTTCGATTCAATAGACTCACATGGTCAAATCGCCTATCCTATCCTACATCTCGCCCTATTCTTCCAAATCGATTGAAATAGTTCGCTGGCGCGAAATGCAAGAGTCCTTAAGCACCTCTACTAACTTAGACTAGTCTAACGGGATGTGTTGTCACTTATACCTCCCCTCTAACTCCTTTATCATATTTATTTGGTAGGTGATCCTATGGTCAATTCGCACATGTATGGTGATATTTCTATCACCAAGTCACACCTTCTAATGAAATGCGGGTGGTCGCATCTTCTCCTCAAAGGACTACCAAATATCAATCCCTCTAAAGCATAGAGTGTCCTAAGACTAGCTAAGAAGGTATACAAATAAAACAACTTAAGATGCGAGAAAACTAAATCATATTAATAACAATTTAATAATAAGGCTAACACCAAGAGGTGTTTGTCACTCATGTTCATAAATGCAGGAAAACAAGTGTTTAACATAACAAATGTAAACATTGAATTAATACAAATGTAATGAATGAATAAACTTATGATTATGGCGTGAATTCTCCCTTGGAATTGACTTGTATGCTGATAGAACTTCGTTCCTCTCGTTCCCTGAATTCCTCCTGACTTCTGTGTGGTGAAAAGTGTATGTAAAAACTCAGAATTAGGGCTGGTATTTATAGACCTGACTTTACTACGTCGTAGCTCTAGGTTTTAGCTACGCCGTAGCCTTTGTTAATATCATCTACGCCGTAGCTTGATCAAGTACTACGGCCGTAGTTTTTTCAGCTGTCAGTCTGTCACTTCTACGGCGTAGTTGTATTGGTAACTACGCCGTAACTTCTTCTTTGGCCTTAATAGTTCTTTACTGCTTGATTTTGAGGTCTACGCTGTAGTTGGAGAGAGGCTACTCCGTAGAACCCTTTGATGTGCTACTACGCCATAGTTAAGGTTGAGGCTACGCCGTAGTCTTCATAGATGAGTGCTACGAAGTAGGTAGGTGGAACATCTACGCGGTAGTTACTGCAGAATCTGCATACTTCAATGATTTTTGTATAAAACCTTCCAAATCCGCGTCTTTTCGTTCCTTTGCTCATCTTTGCCCTGAAAACAGAATATAAACAAATAAGAGTATATATCCTAACATATTAACATAAAAGATGAGCAATCTAGGGAGAAATTTACACTAAAATATGGATACTATTTGATGTAATCAATACTCGTGTCACGGTTTTATCCTTCTTTACTCAAACTCGTATTATATTTTGTCCATATCTTACTATCAATATCAATACATCAAAAAGATTGACATAAGTCAAACTAAATATTTTAAAATGTAGTTTTAATTGGTAAAACTATTCAACAGCCCCCCCCCCCCCCATTCTAGTTTTATACAAAGCGGATGAAAACGTATAAAAACATACGAAAACTGATAAAAACATATGAGAACATAAGAAAACGTTTAAAACGGACAAAAACATATGAAAATGAAAGAAGCGTAATAAATGGGCGAAAACGGATAAAACCAATATGAAAACGTAAGAAAATGTATAAAAACGGATAAAAACGTAAGAAAAACGTATAAAAATGGACAAAAACGCATAAAAAGGACAAAAATGTATGATAATGTAAGAAATGTAAGAAAACGGGCGAGAACGTATAAAAACGAATGAAAACGTATTAAACCGGACAAAAACATATAAAAATAGATGAAACCGTATAAGTACGGACGAAATCGCATAAAAACGGATGAAAACGTATAAAAACATATGAAAGCGTATAAAACGAATGAAAAACTTTAAATTATAACCGGTTGTTATTGTAAAAGATAGACGATGCAAATAGTCATTAGCAAAAAGGGCTAATATGTAAATGATAACAGAATCCACTTAACACGAGTTAAAAAAGGACCATGAGTGTTATTTTTTGCAAAGATATGGACTATCCATGCAACTTTAAACTATCAGGGACGCAGGTTGCAACTTTTGACAAACCACATGGACCATCCATGTAATTTACTCAATTTCAAATGATGCAACATGTATTATTAAATAAAAGGGCTAATAGCACGATAATGTATAATAGTTATGATTTCTTTCTATATGTATCGATTTGCTATTCTATTGACTAAACTTGATTTTATTGTACTTTTTGTGTACTTTATGACAACTATGATACATATAATAGAGAAAAAAAATTGAGAGGCAAAATAGGTATAAAGTACAAAAAAATACAATAAAATCAAGTTTAGTACATATAATAGCAAAAATATTTGTTCGATATATATAGAACGAATTCATGACAACTATGATACATTTAGATGTCATTAACCCTAAATAAAACTCTTAAGCGTGCAACACATTTATATAGTTTTCTATTTTGTTTTGATTAACATGTTTCTTGCTAAAATTGTGTACTGAATGCAAGAAATAACGCATTACATGTGTCTTGCCCGATTAATAGCAAAGAACTGAGTGTTTGGGAGAGTCTCCTCATATGAGTTGTATGGAATCAAGAGTTAATATTTTTCTTTGCTCTTTTGGTTAAAAGGATAACTAATGTTATATTGTAATGGAAACTTTCATGGTATATTCAAAAGAAAAATCCTCATTTAGTAACAAATTTATAGTGATGACTTATGTCTTTGTCACTAATTAGACCATATAGTGAGGCAAAAATAAGTCATCGTGTCATTGGTCACATGCTAAAATTTAGTAACAAGACCCTTAATGGTCATAAATTGCCACTGTATGCTAGACATTTTGGTATTGGTTAGGTCATTATAACGATTTGTCATTGAGAAATTTGATGGTCACCGGGCTTATACGTGTTAATGACGAGAATAATGATCACTGATGTATGTTTGTTATTATGTTAAGTTTATATCACCCGCATTGAGATAAAATAGTACAAGGATTTAAATATCAAAAGCAAATAGTTGTTTCATGGTTTTTTATGAAATAGTCATTCTTAAATGAATTTATGTAAGAGTAGTATTAGCTATTGACATAGACTATGCTTTAGAGGTGATGGAGATGACCATGTCAACACAAACATCACTTAAGGGAAGTTTGGATGTGATCTGAAGTCCTAATAATTAAATAGTCATATGTGGAAAAGGTAATCATGATTACTACATACCCGGACTTGCTATAAGCTATGCTTTGCTTTGCTTATAATTTATTAGTCTTTATGAAAACATATCCAACTAAGACATTCACTACTTTATTCTTTAGTCTGTGTTGGGGCAACATTGATTAAGTCTCTTTATGTTTTAATGATTACAAATAAACATTCGCAACATATAAAATCACAAACGTTAGCCAAAAAACAAAACGACCCAATAACTAGGTTTGGCGCGCTCCCGGCTCTCCAGCGCATGGCCTACGCATCAGCCTCGGGTTATTTGGCGTTTCGGTTTTTGAAATTCGGCTTTCCCCTTACTCGATAAATGTGGATTTTTCATAAAGGTATGTACATGATAATAGAGTTATTATGAACACTCGAAATGGGTTTTAGACTTAGAAGGACTCAAAATCACAACCCCCCATTTTTGACAAAACGCCAACACAAGTATTTTATTAAACACCTATAGTCAAGGCTTTTCTAAATCTATAAGACTTATATCTTTTGCATAACATCAAGTGAAAGTATTCATATGACTATAATCCATGTTTACGTCTTCTCTAATCACGTAACGGGTTTACTCCCTTATTGGTCAAACAAAGTCAAAGGTCTCTTTACGTAAATGCATCCTTTCCCGTTATAGGATATGCTTTACTATTATGCAAAGCACTTAGCTTGTTTTTATCAAGATGATTATTGATTACGTTAAGTTTATTTGAACTTATGATTATCCTTTGATTTTCTTATCCAAAACACATTCCATAATCATCATTTTCTAATCTTTCCTTTCTTAATGACAATGTGATTAAACCTTAATCAATCCTTTGATTAACACCTTCACCAAATAAACCTTTAAACCATTTCAAAATCCTTCCAAATCTTATCCCCAACATTCTCTTAATATTCCCTTACACCCATTGTACTTGATTGTACTTCTTTTCTCCCAATATTCCCAAATTCTCCACAAAGCATATTTTTCACCACATTATCTCTAAACACTACAATTCAAACACATCACCATATTCCCTTCCTTCTCTATTTTGAATTTGAAACACACATACCCACCCTTACACTCAAAGATTCTATCATACACTTATCTCTCACTCTCATTCTCACTCACACACACCCTCTCTAATTCAAATTCAAAACTCTCTCTCTCACACACACACACAACCAATATTTCCCTTACACACTTTGTCAGCTCATACACTCACACTCCAACATTCAAATTTAAATCAAAGCCAAAGGCTCCCCATCACATCACTCTCACATCCATACAACTCACCTCACTCACATAATACCTTCCTTATCTCTTATATCCTCCCACATTTCAAATTTGAATTCCAAACCAAAGGCTCATCCCTATCACATCATTCTAAGTCATCCCATCTCATCTCAACTCACTTAACCTAACCATGGTTTTTTTCTAACCTAACTTATCTCATACACTTCTCTCTCTTACACAATTTGAATTTCAAATTCAAAACTTTCTCTCTCTCTCTCTCTCTCTCTCTCTCTCTCTCTCTCTATCTATCTCTCTCTCTCTCTCTCTCTCTCTCTCTCTCTCTCTCTATCTCTCTCTCTCTCTCTCTCTCTCTAATTCAACATTCACACTTTCTTTCCAAGAAAGGAATTTTCCATGGCATATTATTTCCCTCTTATATATGCCATGTGAGGAATACCTAATATACCCCAATTCAATTATCTCTTCTCTCTTTCCTTATTTGATAATTGGTACACCCCAAACATTTTTCTAAACACTTCACAAATGATTTTATCAAATGGCAATTTGAGTTGGTTGACCTTAAGGATAAATAATGGAAATATCAAAGTGTGAAGTACAATTGGGGTTTTAGCAAGGTCGGATAGTTAAAGGCCAAAGTCCCGAGGAAAAACCTTCCGGGACCCTGGCGCGCTGGTCGCGCTCCAGCACGAGGCCAGCGCGCCAAACTCGTAGTGTTTTTCACTCACTTGGGAACTTTTGCCTATAAATATCCCACCTTGCCTATTGTATTCCTCAACCCCTTGCCATTCATTCTTTCTCTCTAATTCTTTTTCTCTCTACCATCTAATTCTATGATCTAATGTTCTTAATCTTTCTCTCTTATCATCTCTTGAAAGAACACATTCTCCACAAGGGAAGAATCACAAAAACCTAATTCACTCTTGTGATTTTGTCGAGGGTCTTCTAATTTATACAATTTATATTAGAATCAAGTCTATAGGTTGGGTTAGGGCTTGATTTGAAAAATAAAACTTATTCATTCAATTTGGTTGTAAGGGAAGTCTTGTGTATTGGTGACCAAGCCTAGATCGTTGGAGATCTAGTTAGGGTTGATACTTCCGGTGAGAAGTTTTAGTGGTCTCTGTGGGAAGTCAAATCACGAGATTCTTTTGGGTGGTTTCCGAGAGCGGAATACCATTGAGAGTAGCTCTTCTTAGTGAGCACCGATCTTTGTGCATATCGATGGAGTGAAGTTGTAACGGTTTGGTGTCCACCGAAAGGATTATACCTAGTGTAATAGTATCATGTCGCGGATTCGCAAATGGACGTACGGATGGTGTAAACCCCCCATACCGAACCAGAATATATCGTGGTGTCTTCTTACTTGCTTTATATACTTTGGTTGTGATCGTAGTTGTCGTATTTGTTGTATAACCACTTCTTGATCTTTGAGGCTTGAAGTCAATAACTTGGGAGAAGCCGAAAAGACCATATTCACCCCCTCCCCTCTACGGTTCTATAGTTTGTATTAAACTATCTTTTAAATTTAACATTGGACTTTCGATTTTTCTATTTTTGTGCATTATTTCGGATAAAGTTCGATCTATTTGCGTGAATAATCATTTACAAATGCATCAAACCTTATTCGTAATGGTACACACGGTAAGGAAAAATTTTAACTTCGTATCTTAAATAGATAAAAGAGTAAACTCCAAAATACATCCTTGTGGTTTGTCCATTTTCACACCATACATTTCTGTCAGAAAAGTTGAAACATATACATCCTTCCGTGAATAAACGTTAGACATCATACATCCGTGAGGACGAATGATGCTAATGTTTTCTTGTTATCTTCTGATGGGCACAAGATTTAAGACCCAAAGACGTAGAAGTTTTGGCCTCTATGGCGTATGGGTATTTTCCTCTCTAAGCCGTAGAGCTCTCAAATAAAATTTTATTTGAGGCTTAAAGTCTCTACGCTGTAGAGGGAAACATCTGTATACACCGTAGAGTCATCGATTCCAGAATGTTCCTTTTATTTTTGTTAAGTCATTTTTAGGATAATTATTATTCGGGAATGTTTTAAATTAGGTTCTTTATTTTCATTAGGTTACCTTCTCTACATGTTTCACTTCCCTATAAATATAGGGCTTTTTATCATTGCAACGAAACTTTTGATTATTAATAAACTTTGTATTTAGAGTTTTATCTCTTGTTAGCATTGCATCAACTGACATCTATAATTTTTTAGTATCATGGATGATGAATGGTGTAGATGTTCTCAAAACACATACTGTTAGTGGGGTATGGTCTGGAGAGTACATGGATCATGGTTTTACCAAGTCCTTGAAAGAATTGACAGCTGTTAAACTATGCTAGAAATAACTACGTTATGTGATCGCAGGGGGCATTACTCATAAGAATCGTGAGGGTAGCAAACACGAAGGTCCAAGAATTCATCCAACTATTACTGATTTTGGAGGCAATTATGCAAGCAACCAATCCCCATTCAATAATAGGAGGGTTGATGAGTGGGAAGAAAAGATGAAGATGGAGGATCGATTACCTACAACCATGTATTTTCGTTTAAAAATTCTAATCAATAATTTGTATGTTCTTTATATATTGATGGTTGTATTTGGTTTCAAGAAAATTGGTAGATTTCTTAAAATTACCAACGGAGATTTATCCGATTGAAGGTTACCAAGTTTGTTGGGTTCCGGTGACCATCGAGAAGTTTTATAAAACAAGGGTACTTTGTGTTGTGGATGATATTGATGAATGCCATTTTACTTGGGAAACCATGGCAATGTGAGGTTAAGGGTAAGTATGTTCTTCAACAAAATTTCTATATTTTCTAATGGGAAGGAAGGATAGTTGCTATTGTTCCATCCAAAGTAAAACCACACTTACCAAAGCCTAAAGTTAAACTTGAAAAAAAGAGCATGAAGGTTGAAGTGTTTGAAGAGCAAGTACATGTACCAAAGCCTGAAGTCAAGATTGAAGAAAAGTTGTTGAAACCCGATATCATTATTGAATTTGATAATCAATGTAATATAACTAGTGTTGAAGTATTGACTAAAGTACCGAAAAAGACAGGATTCTAAGGTTTTGAAAAATCTTAAAGCTGAAGCTACCAAGTCTGAAGTTATTAAAGGTATAAAGGTTTGTGATTTTTATTATGGGTTAATTTTCAAGCTGATTGTCATAAATCCAATCAAGTTTTCAATGACAAGCATAGAAACTATCTTTATTGCAATTAAAGAGTTGGTGATCATTGATAAGGAGTACATAACCTGTTTATAGTCATGGGTTGATCGTTACGAGTGTGGAAGGCGTGTCAAAAAAAGATGAAAGTTCCCTAGTTAATGTGAAGCGTAAAACTACCAAAGACAAGGTTCTTCATGAGAAGATGTTTAAGGTAGATGAAGTCCTTGATGGTGAGAACTCGAGGGAAAGTTCTTTTCAAGGGGGAAGGGGATGATGGGAACAATATTCAAGACCCAAAAACATAAAAGTTGTGGCCTCTCCAGCGTATGGGTATTTTCCTCTCTACGTTGTAGAGCTAGCGAATAAGATTTTATTCGAGACTTAAAGTCTCTACGCCGTAAAGGGAAACATCTCCCTACGCTATAGAGACATCGATTCCCAAATGTTTCTTTTAATTTTTAATTCATTTTTAGGATAATTATTATTTGGGAATTTTTTAAATTAGTTTCTTTATTTTAATTATGTTACTTTCTCTACATGTTTCTCTTCCTGATAAATATGGGTTTATTATCATTGTAATGAAGCTTTTGATTATTAATAGACTTTGTGTTTAGAGTTTTATCTCTTGTGAGGGTTTTTATTCCGTATAGTTTTTATCCTCGTTATCAACTATTGAATTAGGGTTAACAAAATTCGCTTCCGCGTCCTGTGTCATCTTCTTACGTGGATCTAACATGAGGGGTATTTTTGTCTTTTTGCCTATAAAATGATGTACCTTTACTTCTATTATTATTATTATTATTATTATTATTATTATTATTATTATTATTATTATTATTATTATTATTATTATTATTATTATTATTATTATTATTATTAATCAATTTATAAGAAATTTATAAGATTTATAAGAAATTAGTGGGAAGCCGAGATACTATCTGAGCCCCCACTCCTCTAGCTATAAAACAAAGCTTTAAACATATCTTAAACATGATCTTAATTATTTATTGTTAAGGCATGTTTAACACATGATTAAATTTAAAGAAATCTTAGCGATGCAGGGCTGAATCTAGGGGATCGTGGTAGCAAGGCCACTCAGCCACTTACAATACCCCGTCGCGTTTTAAGTCGCCATCAAAACTACCAGCCACTTGATGGGAATTGTACTTCATGTTGGCATGAACGACTCATCCGTCACACGAGCTTAGCCAATGACACGTTCCAACCCAAACACACATTTATCTCCATTTTCTTCAAACAATAGAAAACCAAATCCAAACACTTCCTTACCTTATTTTCATTTTCTTCGACCTTATTCTTTTATCAACTATCAACCACTCAATCTTTTTCAATCCTATTAATTCAATCATCTCAAAACACTCACATAGATGACTGAATTAATATTGTTAGATTTAATGTGAGATACTTTTTACGGGAATTGTTTTCTGTAGGAGTAGGGATTAAAGTTTGAATTTGTCCAGTTAGAGCATACCAAGGATGTAATTGGTTTGTGGGTATAGTAATAAAAATAAGATGTTTGATATTAGAGCACACGGTGCAGAGACCAAAAATACGCCATTGGGCGATTTTGTGCACCAACGGCGGGGCCAAACTGCATCGGCCTTAGCCCCATTGGCCCACCATTGGGTCCTTTGGGTAAATCACGGGCGTTGCTGGGTTTTTTCTATTTTCTTATTTTGTGAGTAAGTGGGGGTACTTTGGGTGGTGTGTTATGGGACCCAAATGCACTAGGAATAGTTATTGTTGGGTAGAGTGTTTTAGTTATTAGAGCAGGAGGTACGCATGAGCCATGGGTGGCGTCATGGCCACCAGCCCATTTTTTCTGACGACTCACCACACCGTGGGTGGCGCCAAAGCCGCTCGCGCCGTGGTGGCCAGCCCACGCAGTTTTTTTTTTTCTTTTTTTTTTTGTGAATAAGGATGTTACCCAACGGCTAGTAGGCCAAAATAAATTGTTTTTATTTATTTATTTATACATTAAAAATTTAAATTTTAACCCTCTTAACTTATTATTTCATACTTCACACACATTTTCAAAATACTTTTTCAAACAAATGAGTAGATTTTGGCGCCAAGAAGAGGAGTATCTTTTGAAGGACTGTTTTACTCAAATATCATAGAATCAAAATACGAGTGCGGATCAACAAATGAATACGTTTTGGGATAAAGTTCTCGACGCATACAACAAGGAAGCCAAGAAGCGCAACTACCGTATTCGTACCAAGAACATGTTGATGGGAAAGTGGACTTCTTCCCTTGCCCGAAAAGCACGAATCAGGGCAAATAAGCCAAGAAGCGAAATCAAATGATTCCTTTTATTAATTCGTAGTTTATTTAATTATCGTATCGTAGTTTAATGTTTTAAATCGTAGTTTGTATTAATGTAATGTGTTTTTTTAATTAATGAAGTTTATTTTAGTTAATATTGTGTATGTTTTATTTTATGTAAAAAAAAAAAAAAAAAAAAAAAAAAAAAAAAAAACGGCACCACATTTTCTGGTGCCAAAGATTACAGCCAGAATGTGATGTCATGGGATTTCTAGTGCCATGGAGATTTTTGCTGACGTAACAGCACTTTTTCTCCACGGCACGAGGGTACCCAATGCTCTTATGATGTTATTGAGTATTTGCTGAGGTGACACACTCCAATAACATTTATTGGTGGATCAATGCACCTCACTCTAGGAGGATTGGTTTCTATGTCCTTTGAAACATGGGTTTCAGCAAGTCTTTTGCGTAGCGTTTTCACTCGATTTCTCTAGTTTTGTCTTTTAAAGTAGTATGTTTCCAGTCTATTTTACAAACCAGATGTCACCCATGTTCATGAAGTGTCATATGCTCCTCCATTAAGCATATCTTGCTAATGATACCAAATATTCAAGTTACAGTTTATTGGTGCTTCTTTTTAGAGAAATTATCTGAAGTTATATTAATAGTACTAACACACAAGGAGAATGAGATGATTGAATTAATTGAAGGAAATTAAATAATTGATACTTGATAGAAGAATGAGGTTGACGAAGATAATGATGTGGTGAGGAGGTGTTGGGATTTAGGTTTTCTATTGTTTAAAAAAAACTGAGATAAATAGATGAGAAAATTAAAACGCCGACAACGACGACAACAATAACAACGCTAAAAGTAAAGTGCAAAATATATTATTATATAAGCAAAAAGATGAAAATACCCCTCACGTTAGATCCACGTTAGAAGATAACAATAAAATGTTTGCATTGTTCGTTCTTAAGGATGTATAATGTCTAATGTTTATTAATAAAATGATGTATATGTCATATGTTTTTTGACAAGGACGTATAGTATGAAAATGAGCAAACGACATTGGAGTTTATACTAACTATAAAATAATAATAATAATAATAATAATTTTTAGACCATTGTTCCTTCTATTTGTATAAACTATTTCTACTTTTAAGTTTTAACTATTTATATTACCAGTTGGATATACGCGCATAACAGCGGTGAAAAATATAGTTACATTATAAATGTAGTGAATGAATTGTAACTCAACTTCATTGTACTTAACTTTTCTGTGATTAATATATTTTACTGAGGTAAACATTTAGCCATTAATAATTATTAACCCAACTCTCTCTGCAATTCCATGTCCGCTTAGTGAATTCGTTTCATAACACTCCGAATATATATGTGTTGGTTGTATGTGTTTGTCCGGCTTCACGTAGCTTTCCAGCAACACAATATTAACATTATCATTCCCGCATGTACAAAAACCCTCAAACTCTCTTACTCGCCAAACACTCTATCCAAAAATATATAATTTTGACGAACAAGTTTGTATTGATTCAAATTAATATTAAAGTTGTAAAAAAATTGAATCAAAATAAAATAATGCCACTAAAAGTGTAAAAAACTAAAAATTTATAAAAATATATCAAAATGGATATTGAGTTAAAGAGCACAATTTTTTTTAATGAAATTAGATGATAAAAAGGTTATTTTAATTAGAAAATAAATTTTGTTTTTTAATTGAGAAGTAACTTGTGTAACTTTATAACGAGGTTCCTACCGTTTGTGAAAAAAATGAGACGGTCAAGATCGCACTTTGTTATTTTAGTTTTTAATAGGACGGGACCCACATGATATCTTGGTTTACACTTCAAAAAAAAAAAAAAAAAAAAAAAAAAAAAAAAAGCTCCACTTTGCTAAATTAGTGCGAAATGGAATCTTTCATCGGCAACGGTCACTCTTTCCCGCCAACCCAAAGATTCCTTAACAACATCAAGTTAAGACAAACATTAACAACAAACAAGTATGTTTCCACAATCAGTTTCATACAACACAACAAACCATTCATCATTCTTTCTTGATCCTAACAACATTGCCGACTTAACTACACGATAAACATTTTTCATTACTTTATTCTTTGCACATAGGATTTGTAAAACACTTTGTAACCTCAGATGTCTTGTTTAGATCATTGTCTCAGAATACCCACCTTTTTGTTTTGGTTAATCAGCATTTTTATGAATGGTGAATAGTGATGATATCGTGAAGTTTGAAACAAGATAATGGGTCGTGTACTTGAAGGTAATTGTTTGATATTATTGTGATAGTTATTATTCACAGTGTTTTTGTGTGATTATGTGAAGGTGCTTTTTTTTTTTTTTTTTTTTTTTTTTAATTATTATTATATATTCATTTTAGTGATTTGTGTTAAGACATGATTAGGCAGTTAACATTAACTTTGTAATTCTTTCGCTTTGGTTCTAGTTTCTTACCAGAAACCTTAATCAAATCCGCCGTTCAAAAAAAATGTCATGGATCTTTAGAGTTTGGGATTGCTTAATGCTTATTCTAAGTTTCTAACTATTTTGTTTAAAGTTTAGAGTGAACAAATGTGCTTGCATTTGTAGGATGAATCTAAGATTGCTTATTTTAAACTGATTATTTTTTATGATTTCAAGATTAGAAGTTAGCTGTTTGTTTTTTCCCTCATCTTGTCTCAGATTTAATTTGTAAGAAAATTGAGTATCATACTAGAATGGTATTATCTTGAAAATGAGTTGGTTTTTTTTGTAAACATAAATATATCTAATGTCTATGGTGGTTCTTGCTGAATGTAATGCCTAACAAGTATACTATGACTATGTGAATGCAGCCACATCTCCAACGTCGTCAGTCCTTAATGAAGAAAGCTCATCGGAGAAGCACTCTTCATCGGCCTTATTCTTCTTCCTAGGAGGGTTGATCGTGCTTCTAATCTTGCTGGTTATTGTTTTTGTCTTTCGGAAGTACATTAACCCAAAAGCACAATTGAATAAGTTAAGAAAGCCTAAAAACAGCAGCAAAGGTTGTCATTTAACCATTTATCGTATATATTGTATGATATGTGATGGTTTTAGATTAATCATATGGTTGACGATACTGAATTTATCAAATTGTTATATTGCAGATTCAAAATCTTATTTCAGTGGAAATCTTAGGACAATAAGCTATTTTAGCTTCCAAGCACTAAAGAAGGCAACTAAGAATTTCCATGAGTCTAATCTTCTTGGTAAAGGTGGATTTGGGCCTGTTTATCTGGTACTTGTCCTGCAAAACCATCTTTTGTAACACTAACACCTACTAAAATCCGTGCATCATATATGTTACATGAGCTATGAGTTATTGGCACTATATATTTGTGAAGTTGATTAATATCCATATTTGGAGATAAATGACCGTCAAGTGCTTTTTGTAGGGTAAATTAGACGATGGACAGCTCGTTGCTGTAAAGAAATTGGCTCTTGACAAATCACAACAAGGAGAGGCAGAGTTTCTAGCAGAGGTGAGGATGATCACAAGCATACAACACAAGAACCTTGTTCGACTTCTTGGTTGTTGTTCTGAAGGGCCACAAAGGCTACTTGTGTATGAATACATGAAGAACAGGAGTTTGGACCTCATTACTTATGGTACATCGCTCATTTTGTTTTAAATTTTTATACTTAGTCAAAGATTTCAAATATTCATATCTATATCCATATACTTAAATAAATTTATGACGTTAACTAATGTGGTGACTTTCAAAGTATAGGTGGTAATGGGTGGGTCGGGTACTCGGGTGGATTGGTAACATGTCAAAACGGATAGGTTTCTAGCACAGGGTCAAATGGGTCAGGTTGACCCGGGACACTTTTTGCCCAAATACGAGGATTTGTGCATCAAAGATACACTTTGGCCAACTTTCAATGTGTTTGACCCGTTTTATTTTTAAACTAATTTTTATTAGAGATAAAAACATGAATTGACCCATTCATAAGAATGGGTCAGAGTTGTCGTCTCGATTTCAAAATCATAATTACCAGTCTTTTCATTGTTATCATTACCGACGATTCATGACATGGATTTTAGTCACAAAATTCCCTTAATTTTTGTTGAAAGATACTTCAGATATTCAAAAATTGGTTAAACACTTCGATGCAAACCTATCCCACACTAGGCTCGTATCGGTTCATAAGTTCATGTATAGAACTCATTCAAAAAGCTAGCTTGTAAAAGGAGGGACACCTAGACTTTATAAATCACCAGCCAATCCCATACTTGGCCGATGTGGAATCATAATAATACCCCACGCTTTGAAGAACCAACGTCCTCGTTGGTCACGGCTATGTTGGTCACGGTTGGCATCCCTCTTTTGGTCTAAGCCACCACTCCGAGCTAATTGGTGACGGCTATGTTGGTCAGTGTTGGCACCCTTCTTTCAGGTCCAAGCTACCATTCCATACCGAGTGTTGGAACCTTGAAAGGTAGGGCTAGCTCTAATACCGAATGATACGAACCTATCCCAAACTAGGCTCGTATCGGTTTATAAGTTCTAGTTTAGAACTCACTCAAAAAGCTAGCTTGTAAGAGGAGGGGACACCTAGACTTTATAAACCACTAGCCAATCCCATACTTGGCCGATGTGGAATCATAATACACTTCCCTATACTATATGCTTAATCAACCGTTTCAAGTTTCATATAATAATAAAGTATACCACATAGTTTTTTTTGGCACTACTTATCACTTTTTTGTGTTCTCTCTAATTCCGTTTGTTTCTTGAACAGGGAAAAGTGATCAGTACCTAAACTGGAACACTCGTTTCCAAATAATATTGGGCATTGCTAGGGGATTGCAGTACCTGCATGAAGATTCACACATCCGGATTGTTCATAGAGATATCAAAGCTAGTAACATTCTCCTCGATGACAAATTTCAACCAAGAATTGGTGATTTTGGGTTGGCTAGGTTCTTCCCTGAGGACCAAGCTTATCTTAGCACAACATTTGCTGGAACACTGTAAGTGTTCCTCCTAGTAAAGATACATGTGGCAAAATTAGCTGGTTGGGCTGTTGAGTAAAGGGTCAAAATGGGGCAGAATGGGATTGGGTCAGGTCCAAAGTCAAAACATGAAGGGTCAGGTCGGGCTGTCGCAGAAACACATTTTTCTTCTTATTTTTATGATTTTCAACCCTTCTAAATTTAGCTATTTAACACTATTTGGCTTGTTTGAACCAAAAATAAGCCAAATCGATATGTTTTACCTATAAAGGGTCGAATTAACATAAAGTGATAAAAAGACAGTTTTGACCCAAACCATTTTTCCTATATCTCTCTCCTTACTCATCTTGTTCGTTGATACACAGTTATTATATATACAAAGTTTCTGAATTCATCATTGATCATCATGTTTGACAGTCTTTCTGGTTTTTTGTAGAGGCTATACAGCACCTGAATACGCTATTAGAGGACAATTATCTGAAAAGGCTGATATCTATAGCTTTGGAGTACTCGTGCTAGAAATCATTAGCTGCAGGAAAAATACCAATCTTAATTTGTCAACAGAAATGCAATACCTCCCAGAATATGTAGGTCATCTACTCATCTACATTTTTTCACTGAACTTTTTTGCTTGGCGAATACTAAGTTTGTATCTTATATGCTAATAGGCTTGGAAGTTATACGAGCGGTCAAAGTTGATTGATCTAGTGGATCCAAGAATGCGAAATGCAGGTTTTATAGAAAAAGAAGTCATGCAAACAATTCATGTGGCTTTACTATGCCTTCAAGCTCATGCAAACACAAGGCCACCAATGTCAGAAGTGGTAGCAATGCTGACTTGGAAAGTCGAAATGGTTAAATCACCATCAAAACCAACTTTCTTGGATCGAAGAAATCGATGGAAAAATGAAAAGACTTCTTGGGAAACTATCTCTGCTGATTTTCCTTCAAATCTTGAAGGCGAATCGCCTTCTTTGACACCTCCTCCAAATTCAAGAGAATTTTATGCTAGCCAAAGCTTCTCAGAAACAATGGTGAATGTTTAATAATGTTTTATGGTTTCTATACATTTTTTAATTGAGTGTATTTTGATAGAAGAGTTTGTAAAATATACGTGTATAGTCATGAATAAGGAGAATTGAGGAAACTCTGTACCGGGATTTTTTAAACCATTTTAAAACTAATAAAGGATTATATATTATACGTATTTTACTCACGTACGTTGTAACGCGTGTGTATATACGTATATGTGTATTTATAAGTGCTAATGTTTGATTTAATATTATTATTTTATTATTTTATTATTTTTTATTTATTTATTTATTTATTATTATTATTATTATTATTATTATTATTATTAACTAGCAATGTGAGTTCAAAACTAATCATTAACAATGTGAGTAAAAAAAATTTCTTTTAAAAATACTTAACTAACAAAATAGGCAAAGAATATTTCTAGATCCACTCATAGTTTACAAAAAAAAACTCACTCGCTGACGTGTCAGCGAGCTGATTGGTTAGTTTTTTGTGGGCCACAAAAAACCAACCAATCAGCTCGCTGACACATCAGCGAGTGGGTTTTTTTTTGTAAACTATGAGTGGGTGTAGCACACCTCATAGGCAAATAGCAACAAAGATTCCAAATAGAGTACATTGAAAAAATCTTCCCTGTGGTTTGGCCAAATTTCAGGTTTAATCCCTGACTTTTCAAAATTGCAACGACCGTCATTTTGTGGAACTTTGGGTTGCATATTCAGTCCCTAGTCAAAGTTAAATGACTAAAATACCCTTCATCTTTAGCCATTTAAAGGGTGAAGATGAGGGCATTCTTATAATTTAATTTTGGCTAGGGACTGGAATGCAACAAAAAGTTCCCCACATGGATGATCGTTGCACTTTCAAAAGGTTAAGCACTGACCATTTTTGCAATTTCTCTTCCAAATATGTTACTGCTGAATAATGAGCATTAATTGGGATGCCTAATAATATGTCTAAACATATGTGTCAGCATTTTATTGGGGATGGCAGGAGACCCACTTCTTCACAAACCAATAATTTATTGCCGCATCTATTAAGCACACAATTAGTCACATATTTTAGGCCTCCCATTATTTTCTCTTAATAATAGCTTTGTGTAAGTTCACAATAAAGTTCATATGTAACATGCATTTTAATGAAACAAAAAACAGTTTTTGTCAAGTTCTCATAATCATTCGCAACAAAACAGGGCACATGGTGAAGAATTATATTACTGTGCATGCTTATAGTTATCTTTTTGTTTGACAAATTATTATTATGAAACAAAAATCATGTTCTATAGAATAAGAACAAAGCAAAAATGGGCCAATATTTTCCATGTGACTTCAAATAAAAACTCCAAAAAAGAACAAAAGAAAACTTAAATATACGATAAATACAATGTGTCATTGTCTTTTCGATAATTTAAAAATCTGAAAAACATTTTTGCAGTCAAATTGTTTATTATTATGAAAGACATCCAATTATCTCCATAAGTTAGAACTAGTTTATGTAATAAAACTGTAAACACATTGTAAACCTTTTGGCATTAACTCATTCTAACACTAATGTTGCATATTTTACTACATCTAGTTTAGGGACAACAAACCATCACCAAAGTGAATTAGTGGTCAAAGACATCCTAAAGGTCATCACAAGAGGTATCGTGTTTAAAACTCATAGAAAGGGTAAAAAAGAACACGATACCTCGAGTTGAGTCAATGACTCAACCTTCCCGATCACCAAAACAATAACCTCGTTCGTTTATCCATTTAATTTCTTGAAGAAAAAGAAGACTTAACTCAATATATTACTTTTGTCAAGTTGGCATCATCTAAACATATGAAAAGTAACAACCTTTTTAAGGAAAAGGTGAAACACTCATAAGTTATAATGTGATTACATGACTTGTGGCCGGTGACTGCCATTAATTTAGACCTCCTATTTTTAGAAAGTAATAACACAGCCGTACCGGACCACCATCTTTTTTTATAGTCTCAGCCGTCCTCTTTAATATGCTTTCACTTTTAATATAGTATTAGGAAAACGGAAATTAAAATGTCTTGTTTCTTACTAGTATCTAGTTGAAACTTGAATGTTGAATGACATATCGATAATGTAGTAGAGAATGTATGGAACTTTGTTTTTTATAGGGAAAATTGTCCAGAAATACATCAAACTTGTCACCTTTTGCTTTTGTATACCATAAACTTTTTTTTTTCTATTTTATACATGAACTTTCTTAATATTCCTATTGTATACACGAACTTTCTTAATCTTCCTATTGTATACATGAATCTGACGTGGCATGGAGTTAATTACATAAATTTACATGAATCGTCCCTGTGGCTCAAAACAATTACACCATTCGTCCTTAAAACAATTACATAAAAGGTCCCTGTAGCTCAAGAGTTAAAATATTTGCATCGTTAGTCCGCATTGAGTTAAAATATTTGCATCGTTAGTCCTCACTGCCACTCACCGCCACCACCACCGCCACTCACCACCACCCACCAACACCCACCGCCACCACCACCACCTCCACCACCACCGCCACCACCACCTACCACCACCACCACCCACCTCCACCTCCGCCACCCACCACCCACACCCACCACCTACCAACACCCACCGCCACCACCCACCAACTCCACCCACCACCGCCACCAACTACCACCACCACCACCACCCACCTCCACCTCCGCCACCCACCACCCACACCCACACCCACCACCTACCAACACCCACCACCACCACCACCACCACCCACCATCGCCACTGCCACCACCACCAATTAAGGGTGAGCATGGTCCAAAAACCGGACCGGACCGGCCAAGACCGGACCGGACCGAAGACCGAGAACCGGAAAAACCATAGACTGAGACCGGACCGAATGTGGTCGGTCCGGTCTCGGTCCGGTCCGGTCCTGTCTTCGGTCGGTCCGGTCCAATTAGGTATATTTTGGCACGTTTTTTCAGTTTTTTGGTCGGTCCGGACCGGACCGGACCGAGAACCGAATTAGCTAAAAAGCCTAGACCGAGGACCGGACCGAATGTGGTCGGTCCGGTCCGGTCAGTTTTGTCGGTCGGTCCGGTCCATCCGGTCCGTTTGCTCACCCTTACCACCAATTACCCTTGAGTTTGTTGTGCCGCCGCCCACCACCGCCACCCACCAACACCCACCACCACCACCACCACCCACCACCGCCACCACCGCCACCCCCATCACCACCACCAACACCACCATCACCACCCACCACCACCCACCATCACCACCACCACCCACCGCTACCACCACCACTACCCACCACTTCTCACCACCACCACCACCCACCTCCACCTCCGCCACCCACCACTCACACCCACCACCTACCAACACCTACCAACACCCACCGCCACCACCCACCACCGCCACCACCACCACCTATCACCCACCACCGCATCCACTATTGACTTTTAAAGTCATTTTGTTTTGACTTTCACCTTAAATTATTTCATTTTTGTTATGTAATATTTGATGAAAATTTTACCAATGAAAATACATTTAAAACTCAATCAATTCATATATTTTGTATCAAATATTACATAAACGGCCATGTAACTAATTCATAGACGGCCATGTAACTAATTCATAGACGGTGGTGGGTGGTGGCGGTGGGTGTTGGTAGGTGGTGGGTGTGGGTGGTGGGTGGCGGAGGCGGAGGTGGGTGGTGGTGGCGGTGGGTGTTGGTAGGTGGCGGTAGGTGGTGGGTGTAGGTGGTAGGTGGCTGAGGTGGAGGTGGGTAGTGGTGGCGGTGGTGGGTTGGTGGTGGTAGCGGTGGGTGGTGTTGGTGATGGTGGGTGGATGGTGGTGTTGGTGGTGGTGATGGGTGGTGGTGGCGGTGGTGGGTGGTGGTGGTGGGTGTTGGTGGCGGTAGGTGGTGGGTGTGGGTGGTGGATGGCGGAGGTGGAGGTGGGTGGTGGTGGTGGTGGGTAGTGGTGGCGGTGGTGGGTTGGTGGTGGTAGCGATGGGTGGTGGTGGCGATGGTGGGTGGTGGTGGGTGGTGATGGTGGTGTTGGTGGTGGTGATGGGTGGTGGTGGCGGTGGTGGGTAGTGGCTGTGGGTGTTAGTAGGTGGTGGGTGTGGGTGGTGGGTGGCGGAGGTGGAGGTAGGTGGTGGTGGTGGCGGTGGTGGTGGGTGAAGGTGGTGGTGGTGGCGGTGGGTGTTGGTGGGCGGCGGTGGTGGTGGTGGTGGCGGTGGGTGGCAGTGAGGACTAACGATGCAAATATTTTAACTCAATGCGGACTAACGATGCAAATATTTTAACTCTTGAGCTACAGAGACCTTTTATGTAATTGTTTTAAGGACGAATGGTGTAATTATTTTGAGCCACAGGGACGATTCATGTAAATTTATGTAATTAACTCTATGTCACGTCAGATTCATGTATACAATAGGAAGATTAAGAAAGTTCGTGTATACAATAGGAAAAAAAAAAGTTCATGGTATACAAAAGTAAAAGGTGACAAGTTTGATGTATTTTTAGACAATTTTTCCTTTTTTATAATTACAACTGTGATATATTTTCAAATGATTATTCATTTAAATGTAAATTCGACTCATAAAGATACACACAATATAATAAGCTCAAATATTTTTATATTTAATTATTAAAACGAAAAATAGTTTGATACGCACGACAATAAAGTTTTTAGAATAATCATCCCAATAATATACTTTGTTGCAAGCCATACACGGAAAAATGAATTTAAGCTTTAACATATGGACACAATTTGAATCTTTCAAATGTTTATTGACTTTTCGATAGCATAAATTAGTGGGTTTTAAGAGCGTTAAAAAATTATTTGTTCAAATTGGTAATGTAATTATATTTTAATGTGATTTAATTAGCCAGCTTTGAACAAAATTAAACTTGGATTTGCTTATTCCAATAGATTTATACTACTGTAATAAACAAATAAATTATACCGTAAAATCTCAATACACTGTCACTAAAGTTGTATTTTCTTGTTTCTAACTCTTTACTTGTCATCAGTGGCGGAGCCAAGAATTTTAATCGAAGGAGGCAACATGCTAAATAGAAGGTTTTCCCCGACAGATTTTGTTAATGTCGGGTCGGGTTAATTTTTTTTAGTAAAGCTTTCTAAGTGAGTTGGGTCGGTTTTTAACTAAATGCGAAGACCACTTATTTTAGTAAAATTCTAAATGAGCGGGCTGGTTTTAATAAATTGAACCTAGTTACAAGTGTTATTTCGTCAAGTTCAAATTAAATAGGGAAATGATTTGCACACTTCCAAAATTTACTGGCACACTCCATTCAATGCATTAGACAGTTGTACTTTACGTATATCCTGCTTTAACAGCTTGTACAATTGAGTGTGCCAATCACTTCCCAATTAATTAACACCAAGTCATTTCTTGTCTATTCTCAATATATATAAGCTCAACAAACACTAAGACACGATGAAAATGGTTAAACATGTATTAAAGTATTGGCCTTTCTAAATCACTTCTTTCAATAACAATATAATGTTCTCTTTAGAAAACTTGTCGTAGATTAGTTAAGAGAATAAAAATGTAACTTAAGATTTGAAAACTTCATTTTATCGAGCTATATCGTAACAAATTAACAACCAAGTAAAAAAACTAAAGGGAAAATTGTCCAGAAATGTATCAAACTTGCCACTTGTTCCTATTGTATGGTATGAACTTTTTTTTTTCCTATTGTATACATGAACTTTGTTAATCACGTTATTGTATCAATAAATCCCCAAGCTGATGAGGTGGCATGGATTAACCTCACTAAACACCCTTTTAATTACCAAACCTGATTTGCATTACTTTGGGCCTCTAATGACAACTTTCAAAAACAAAGGGGAGCAATATGTAACTTATGCTTTTTATACCAAAAACCCCACAACCATTTTCCCCCATTTCCCCCCCATTATATCCCAAACGGTACGCAAAACTCAAATAAGAACCCTAAAAATGAGTACTTCTAGTTCAGCCCAATCCCGTCTAATTGGAGGTAAGATTGAGTTCTTTTGCAACTGTAATCGTCAATTAAGGGTTCAAACATCAAGCTCAAGGGCGAATCCAGGCAAGAGGTATGTAAAATGTGACCATTGTCGTGTGTATGAGTTTCTTGATGATGACCTTCCAAGTCAATATTACAAAGAGCTGGTGTATGGTTGCTTACAAAGGCAAAGAGGAATGGACAATGGACCAATGATTGAGTCATTGGCGTTGGAGAAGTCAAGGTTGGAAGAAGAGTTGAAGGTCACAAAGTCAAGGTTGGGAGATGATTTGAAGGCTGCAAAGGCCAAGTTGGAAGTGTATGATAAGTTGTTTATGGTGATGTTAGGTTGTTTGTGTGTAATATGTGTTGGGATAGGTATGTCACTAGGCAAGTAGGTTGTTGATGGGTAGTTTAGAAGAAGTTTGTAAGTTAGTTTCAAATGTTGAATGCTAAGTAACTTTATGATATATTTGCTTCAGTGTTGGTTTTACATGCTTGTTTTTCCTATGTGCACTTGGTTAACAGTCAAAGTGTTTGAAAATGACTAAGATTTGAACACATAAAAGATAACCATTTCATTGAATCATGGTAGGGCTACAATGTTTTTATTGAATGATGGTTACCTAAACCATTCATGATACTTACATATATTGTAACCACATGAGCTTGAAAGCTAGTACTTTTTCCCTTTTGGAACCCATGCTTTGATACCACGATCTTTCCATGTTGCTGGTGCTGGCAGCCCTAGGACTTTCTTCCTTGCAACAAAGGCCAAGTTAGCTTCCTTTTTGTCAATCACAGTTGGAGTGCTTTCAACCCTTTTAGAAGTTACTTTGTAAGGATTTGGTTCTTTAGGAAAGTAATCCGACCATCCATCGGATAGACCACTGTCTGAAGAAAAGGCATATGAAGGTGGATCACATGATTTTGCCTCAGAGCTATCACTTGAAATGTTGATAACTTCTGCCAAAAAAATGGTAACAAGATGTAACTGACTAGTAAAGAAAAGTGAAAACTGAAGATGTAACTGATTAGTAAAGAAGTTGGATGAATACCTTTTCCTTTGTTTGAAGCCATTTGTTAAACGTTACACACTTTGTGATGGATGTTAGTATGTTATATAGTGCAAGTAGTTGGCGTTTTAATTGGTAGTAGTTGGCGTTTTAAGCCAATGCTATTAAAGATGACCACAAGTATCAATGATCACAAGTTACAATGACCAGATTCCAAAGGAAGGTTAAGCTAGCCTTGACTGTTTTTTGCAGTTTGAAAAAAACAGTGGTGTACCTACAATAGTTCCATATAGCCCTGTATCATAGGTTCTTGGTATAAGTAAAGTTTTGTTTTTCTTTCAATGTACAAACACTAAAGTAACATACACTAGTTGGCACAGATACAAGATAACATTAAATATTGCATAAGCATTTCATTGCATTTAAGAGTTGAACAATGACCATCAAATGTACCCTGTGTGATGTACAAAATGGGCTAATGTGTGATGGTCATTTCATCAACTAAACATATTAGTTGCTGCACCATATTAGTTGCTGCACCATATTAGTTGTTATAGTTGTTGCAATTTACAGACCCATAATTAGTTACAAAAGGGTGGTTACATTAGTTTGCCCTCAAAAGATGTACAAAATGGGCACATGTTACTTTCTTTCCTCAAGCATCATCTACAACCAGTGCAGCTTCAGGAGTGCTGCCCTGGCCATGGATCTTGGTTGCCAACTTGTTCTTCATGATTCTTTCACTTGGCCTCCTCAATCTTGCCTGTACAACTTGAGCTTGTGGAATTTGTTGTTGTTCCTCCTCTGGTTCTTGCACTTCAATATCATCATTCTGAGTTTGAGATTCATCTACATGCATGATTTCAGTTTGAGTACCAGTCAACTCAATCTCTATTTGACCTTCATTTTCAACATGTTCATGAGTTTGAGGCTCATCATTCTGAGCTTCAGTGTTAACCCTTTCACTAGCATCAACTGTATCACTTTCTGGATCACCAAACCATCTTGCATAAGCAGATGTACAAGATCTTTTTAAACTTTTCCTACCTGACCCACTGCTCTTATTATTTGACCCACTTTTGGCACCTCCACTCCTACTTGAGCCAACTCTATTCCTATTAGCTCCACTTCTAGCATCTGCCCTAATATTTGACCCACCAACAATTGACCCACCAACATTTTCAACTATAACATTTGTTTCTGTGGGCTCATTTTCAACTAAAACATTTTCACCCTCATTCAACTTACGCTTCCTAGGCCTTCCTCTAGGTTTTTTCTCTTTAGGCATCTCTTGAACAGGTTCATTTTTGCAACTTTTTTTATTGTGCCCAGGTTGGTGGCAGATGCTACAACTCATTACTACACCTACCTTTGACACTCTTGTTGAGCTACCCCCTCACTCCTTGATCTAATTCTTTTCTTCCTAGGCCTACCAGGCATTTTTTTGGGCTTGGGAGGCAAAATAAGTGAGTACATACTCTGGTCTGGCCAAAAATCAATCCCATCAACAGGTTTCATGTAACTGCTATATGTTACATGATACAAGTCTGTTTTAAACCAAGCTGGAACATAGCTCTCAGGCATCTTGTTTATATATAATATTACTTTTGTTGCATGAACACAGGGTATACCTGATAACTGCCACATTCTACATGTGCAAGTGTTTTTAGGTTCATCAACTGTGTATGCTTGACTCCCTGACCTCACCTCAAATACATTCCCACCAGCAGGGATAACATGCCAGAACCTACAATATAACATTGTCATTAGTGGCAATATCGCCTTTGTTTTATTAATAAAGTTACAATAAGTGGAACAACTGTCATACCTTTGCTGGTCTTTCATCCATTCCAATCTTTTCTGAATGTTGGGACAGACTCCAGGGGTCCATTTCTTGCTGATTTCTCTCATCCTATGCATCCTTTCTAGGACTATGACCCTCATTGATTCCAGCATAGTTAGTAAAGGCTTGTCCCTAACACTTAGAATGACACTATTAAAGCATTCACTGAACCCATTCTCAACGGCTTCACATCCCCTACCCACTTCAAAAAATGCTCTTGACCAAGTTTTAGGATTCTTATCCATAAGAAACTTATGAGCCTTTGGGTTAGCCTTTTTAATCTTGTCCATTATCTTGTTAAAGCGTGGTGGATATGAGGCTTTGGATGCAGCCCAAAACAGCTCCCTAAACTCTAACCCAGTGAACTGTTTCCTAAACCCTTCATAAATATGTCTTGCACATTGCCTGTGTTCGGCATATGGCATTACATTCTTGACAGCTTCAATAAGACCCTTCACCAAACCATAAGAATAATGTTATAATATATACAAGATTAAGCCATTAACAATGTATTGTGGATACAAGCATACCTTGTGTTGGTCTGACATAAGAGTTAGACCATGGCCTTTAGTGCAGTCCAAGTCTCCTTCAAGCAGTTCCAAAAACCAGCTCCAATTGTCCTTGTTTTCAACATTCACCACTGCCCAAGCCACGGGGTAAATGTGGTTGTTTCCATCTCTTCCGATAGCAGTAAGTATTTCACCCTGGTTTGGCTTTTTTAGAAAACAACCATCTAAGGCAATTACTCTCCTACAACCAGCCTTCCAACCATTGACTAGACCAGCAAAACAAACATAAAACCTATCAAAGTAGGTTTTCCCATCAGGATTGTTAGTGACTCCTAATTTCACAGTGGACCCAGGATTTGAATCTAATATTGCTCTTCCATAGGACCTAAGCAAAGCATAATGTTCTTCAACAGATTTTTCATACTCTGTCAAAGCAAACCTCTTGGCATTTGTACACTGGTTTGGGGTTACCTTACACTTATATTTCTTCATCACTAGGTCAGCTATGGCAGACAACTTAATCTCAGGATTAGCCCTAATCTTATCACCAAACACTGTTCCTATCCACCTAAAGTTCACTAAAGACCCAAATTCAAAGTTCCTTACACAAGTATGTTCATCATTTAGGGTAATTACTTGAAAAGTTTTCTCTTCAGTCATCCACCTAGCATAACATCTCCAAGGACATGAAGGTAACTCAGAAGTAGTAACACAAGGATACCTTTTATTCTTCCTTTGTTTTCCTTTGTCGGGGTCAACGACTCTTGGTGGTCTCTGTCCACATTTTGCAATAATATATAGACTTCCACTCTTCTCATACCAAATTGAGAATCCATTGGCCAGTGCATAAAATGTTAGACCCTCTTTAAACTTGTCAATATTCGGATACTTTTCACCAACCTGCAAAACAAACAGAACAAATGTTTACAAACAACATCTCCAACAACAATATCTCAACTCACAACTACAGAAAACTAGAAACATACCTTTGGATGCCTGAGTCTCCAATGAGTACTTTCATCATAGACAGGATACCTGTCAAGATGCTTCTCCACACACATGAATGGATCATGCTGAATTCCATTCTCATCTGGTGATTGAAGCCTACTCATCAAATTAGCCATGAACACATCATGTTCTATGAAAGTCTCACTTCTACTTTGACAAGTGTTTTCAGAAGGTAAAGTGTTTTCATTATTTGTTTCCAGAATCTCTGGCAAAACCTCAGGTTCTTTCTCTCTATTGGCTTTGATCCTCTTTCTAAGTTCAATCAACTCCTCTTCACCAGGACTGAGATAGTCAACTGACTTATCTGAATCATAGTCAGAATCAAACTCAGAATCATACTCACCCTCTTCTTCATCTACTGTAACCTTGTCTTTGCCCTTATCAACATCTACCCTATTCCTAGCCACATTAGCATCTTCACAAGTCCCACCCAAATCAACATCTACCCTATTCCTAGCCACATGACCATCTGCACTACTCCCAGCCAAATCACCATGGTGAGAGGATGACCCCTCATACTCAGCCTCCATCTCAGCCCAATCAACCATCTCATCTACTGAAAAATCATTGCAATACCTCGATTGCTTTGAGACACTTTCTTTTGCTTTAAAAACACAGGCATCCATATCATATGTGTCTGCCTTAGCCTCATACTCTGACAAATCCATACCTATGTGGTCAAGATACAACTCTAGCCTACCATACAAGTCAGCAACATCAAACATGTATGCTATTTGCTTATCATCACTTACTCTAACTAATCCATCCTCTAATTCAACTTTTGGTACTTTGTAATACAACCCTAGAAAGGGGTTACCACATTTTTCTTCCAAGAACTCAGCAAATTTTTCATAACCCATCCTCTTAACAGCCATATTTAGATTAACACCATCTTTATACCTAAGAGGTAAATGTGCAAAATACCCATCATTCCAAACATCAAATTGGTGCAAATTCGTACCAGGTATCATGCTGTTACAATAATAACGAATTAGGGTTTATGCAATATGAACAAATTACGAATAACATGAACAAAATTGAAGAAACATACCTGAAATAACACAACACACATCAAATGTTCTCTGATTAAATTAGGTCGTCCGTGAAATTAGTGTTTGTGAGTGAAATTAGGTCGTGGGTGGAATTTGGGGAAAAATGGGTGTGGGGTTTTTTGTATAAAACTCATAAGTTACATATTGTTCCCCTTTGTTTTTGAAAGTTGTCATTAGAGGCCCAAAGTAATGCAAATCAGGTTTGGTAATTAAAAGGGTGTTTAGTGAGGTTAATCCATGCCACCTCATCATCTTGGGGATTTATTGATACAATAACGTGATTAACAAAGTTCATGTATACAATAGGAAAAAAAAAAAAAAGTCCATATCATACAATAGGAACAAGTGGCAAGTTTGATACATTTCTGGACAATTTTCCCAAAACTAAAAGGTATATATATAGTACTCGTACCAAGTAGTACCAATTATAGGTGGATAGATATTTTATTATATTTAATTATTTACTGTCGTCTACTTTCCCAAATCTTAAATAATATCTTCTTCTTCAACTTCACCTCCCTATTTCCAGTTTCCACCATTTCGTTTCCATCTCACTATTTCATAAACAAGAAATCAAGATGCAAATGTTGTTTTGCCTTCTAGTAGAGGGCATTTTATTTTCTGGGTTGAGGGCACTATGATTTTTGGCAACAAATTGAACCATTTTTTCTACCCATTTAGCTACTCTGCTTGAGGCTTATTGGGGGCCTTTCTCCCACTATTTACAACATAGCTCCGCCCCTGCTTGTCATTGAAAACGAACGGTTATGATAGCTTTGGCAAAACAAGCAATAACATGATGTAGTAACGTTTATATTTCAACACTTCTTTTAACGCATTTATAAAACTAACATTTAAACTAAATCCAAAGGTTACACGAAATTTGTCAAACAAGCTTTATATTTCAAACGTTAAATGCTAATTGTTTCAAAATGCTCCAAAATGTTACTTACCATATCAATACAAATATACCTAACTACTTATAATAATAATAATAATAATAATAATAATAATTGCCAGCAGCCACTCTAACAACGTTAAGAGCGGTGCTTTCATTTTTCATCGAGTTAGTTTGTGTATTCAAAAAGGAGTGGGAGCACAGATTGTGTCCAGACTCCCTCCAATTTCATGTAAATAATAATAATAATAATAATAATAATAATAATAATAATAATAAATTACATGATGTTGATAAGAAAATTTAAAAAACTTCAAATTAGTCACAACAAAAGTTGCACATTTTCAGTAGAAATAATACCATGAGTCCATGATTCTTTCCAGATATACCTTAAATAGTTTATTGAATTTAATAAAGGGTCTCATAGTAATAAAATAATTAAGGCAATGATTATGTGCGTGTTATGTCGTGGGCTTTTTGAGGTTCAAATTAGTGACAAGCACGTCTTTTGTATCATTCCCTCCAACCCCTCTCTTCTTTTCAACTTTTTTATCTAAAACTCATTTTCAGCACTCAAATTTGGATCTTCACATTAATTGTTTTGCAAGTAACTAAGCAATCCACCTAGGTAATGTTGCAGTTACTCACTAGTAGTTGATTCATTTTCGTTTTATTTTCCGTTGCATATTGCTGTTTCATAGTTTTTGTTTCGTAGGTTTATTTGATCATGCATTTAAGTGCATTAGGTGATATGAAATGATGTTGCTAGTGATGTTTTGTTATGTTTATTGTTTGTTTGTTTTGCATGCTTTATACAAACTGTTATGAAATAGTCTGAATGTTTTCGACATGTGGTCTTATTAGCTAGTAAATGAACCATTGCACCTTTAAGATACAAAACCATTGTGATTATATTGTTTGAGTTTAAGTATCAAGGGCTTTTTGAATCAAGGAAATTTTTAAGAGGGTGGAATGTGCCCAGAAAGGCATTAGAACTAAAGTTTGTTCTGTCACCTTTCTTAATTGGCAAAACAAGTCAACTGTTGAATTACGACAAAGTGAACGAAGTACAGAAGAAAGTAAAGTTCCATAAGTATGACTATTCGTGGATTCGGGATCACAAGTGTGCGTCGATGAAAGTGGAGTTATCTGTAAGTCCGTATTATTTACTTGTAATTGTTCAGAAGAATTAGATGGTGTTCATATTTGCGGTAGTGCAAGAAGACCGTAGACATTCGTATTGGAGTAACAATATCATATGTTGTGTTGTATCTGAAAGAGTTAGCGTATAATGCACAAAGCCAGATCCGAAGTATACAAAATGGAGACATCTATTCAAAGAAAATATGATTCTCGAGACTCGATCAGAGGTGATCCTGGTCAGGAGCTGAACCATATTAAATTTGGACTTTACATATTTTGACTTTTTTGTGTATTGTACTATTGTTTATACCTGGCTTATGAAGATAGCCCAAACCCGTATGAATCTTATAAAGTTAAGTATCAATACTCTACTCGCTCACCTCATTTAGTTATCGAATCATTCTTTTTGCTGGTGCATGAAATACCTGCTAACAGCAGATGCTCAAAACTTATAGGAAGTTATCCAAACCTTGTACTTAGCACAGGTTTCAAGACCATTAAAACAGTTTGATCTTGTGCATCCTTTGCGGTTGATATTGTATGAGATTAAAACCGAACACAGAACCCAATGTTGTATCTACTATACCATGCCTGCTAATAAATGCTTTGCTCTAATGGCTGTTATGATAGCATCATCACTAACTCTTAGTAAACATTTGATGATTTCTTGGTATTTCGTCCTAATATTCAGGTTCGGGCCTTAAAGAACAAAAAAAACAGAAGTCAGAAGCAGCATGTCTGTTTCGATGAGAGATTTGGATCCAGCCTTTCAAGGAGCTGGACAGAAAGCGTATCCTTTGTCTTTTAGTATATCATGTTACAACTTTATTGGTGTAGGACCGTATTGTTTATTTATACTTTGATATGTATATGCTTATGATTTTTCGCATCATTTAGCATTGGTTGAATAAGGGTACGCGCGTTAATATCATGTAAATCTAAAGCAACCAATTCTGATTCTGCACAAGGGGTAAAGTATATGCTTTTGGAAATGTTCACATTTTATGATCTCCTTAACAATATACAGAGGAATTGAAGTATGGCGCATTGAAAATTTTGCGCCGGTTCCTGTCCCACAGTCTTCTTATGGTAAATTTTTTACAGGGGACTCCTATGTTATTTTGAAGGTAAAGTTTTTTTTTTTTGTGAAAAGGAGAAATATTATTAATCACAAAAGAATTAGTCTCTCAAATACTCATGGACATACCCATGAAGTTATATTTTGAGACTATACAAATAGAGGTTCATTCAATCAGACAAAACCTAATCTGTATACAATTTTACATACTATAACAACAATCTCAGAAGCATGCTTCAGATATACAAATCAACAAACAAAATCATCTCACTGCTCTTTTGATCTTCACATTCCATTTTGTTTCCACTTCCTTCACTGCAGCTGAATCATTGACAGTAAAGCTCATAATTCTCCACTTTATACTATCCATAATATTCTGCACAAGAGTTTCAGCACTTCTTTCTTTGTCTTTGAATAATCTGGCATTTCTCTCTTGCCACACAAAATAAACAGTTGCACCCAGCACAAGTCTTCTCATTGTACTCCATATGCTCCTGTTTGCTTTCAACTTGGAAAACTCATCAATTATGCTCTTCCAATTAAAAGAAAATCTTTTATCAATGAACTCTTGCATTAAACACCAAACTTTTCGAGTGTACTGACATTGAAAGAACAAGTGTTCATGTGAGTCCTGGCATAGATTACAGAATGTGCATCTCAACTCATCATCCTGTTTCCAGGCTGCTAATCTGTCTTGTGTCATTAATCTTTCTTGGACTGCTAACCATAAAACAAATGAGTGCCTAGGAATATTTTGAGCATACCACACCACATCTTTCCATACAACAGTATTTCCATTACTACTCAGATCACTCCAAGCTGTTTTTGTAGCATACTCAGTTTTTTTGCCTGAATTTGTCACCCACATAGCTTTATCCTCACAACTACTGTTCAACATTGGAACCTGAATATCCTTCAATCTGGGAAATTTATTTCTCCAATCCATTGGCCAACACCAATTATTATCAACAACCAAATCCTCCACTGTGCAATCCAGCCTCAATCTTGCATTATAGATTTCCCTATTTGAGATAAACTCACTCAAAGGCCCTTCACTGTTCCATCTATCAAACCAAGCAGACACATTTCTACCATTTCCAAGCTTATAAAACACATGATTCTTAGCGCTCTCTCTAAGATTCAAGATATTCTTCCATCCAATACTGCTAGTACTATCATGATTCACTTCCCATAAACTTTTACCTTTCAACTTTTCCACATTAATCCATTTGACCCACATAGTATCTTTCTTAGCAGCTATATTCCAAAGATGTTTCAAAATTAAAACCTCATTCCAAGTCTGCAAATCTTTTATGCCCAAACCCCCCTGATCTTTTGGTTTACAAATATTCTCCCATGAAATTTTAGCTTTTCCTTTAGAAATCTCTCCTTGACACCACAGGAAACTCTTAAGCAATTTATTGATCTCCTTAATCACAGTCTTTGGCAAAATGAAAACAGAAGCCCAAAACACTTGCATAGATGATAGGACTGAAGCAATCAATTGTAATCTCCCAGCATAAGACAACATTCTATTTCTCCAATCCTGTACTCTGCTTCTTACTTTTTCAATTATAGGCTTGCAATCATTAACACTCAGCTTCTTAGTAATCAATGGCACTCCTAAATACCTCACAGGTAATCTCCCAATTGTAAACGGTAGAACTTGGATCAAATTACTCTGCTCAGGCACTGATAAGCCACTAAAAAATATGGTACTCTTTTGCATGTTTACCTTAAGACCTGAATAACTACTAAATTGTTCTAATGATTCTTTAATAACCCCAACAGATTGACTATCTCCATGACTAAAAACAATCAAATCATCTGCAAAGCCTAAATGGGTAATCTTAAGCTTCTTACACCCCTGATGATATTGAAACTGACCACTATTCTGAATATTCTTCTTCAATAAAAGATTGAACACTTCCATAGCTAAGGTAAATAAGTAAGGTGATATTGGATCACCTTGTCTTAACCCCCTGCCCCCACTAAAGTATCCAATTCTTTCTCCATTAACATTCAATGAGAATTTTGTAGTTGAAACACAGGTCATAATCCACCCAACCATTTTACTATGAAACCCAAAGTATTCCAGAGTGCATTTAAGAAAATTCCAATCAAGAGTATCATAAGCCTTTTGTAAATCTATCTTAAGGGCACATTTCTTAATCTTTTGTTTTCTATTATACCCCCTCAATAGTTCCTGAGCAAGCAATATGTTATCTGTTATTTGCCTTCCTGCTATAAATGCACTTTGATTTTCACAAACTAAGTCCCCAAGAATCCCTTTTATTCTGTTTGTAATCACTTTACTAATACATTTATACAATACATTGCAACAGGCAATGGGCCTAAAATCTGAGACTTTATTAGGAGTGGGTATTTTAGGAACTAAAGAGATTAAGGTAGCATTTAACTCACCCAGTAATTTTCCAGATGTGAAAAACTCTTGCACTGCCAAACAAACATCTTTACCTACAACATTCCAAGCCTTTTTGAAAAACTTTGCAGTAAAGCCATCTGGTCCTGGTGCCTTTGAATCATCTATATCAAACATTGCCTCCTTTATCTCTTTTTCAGTTACATCTCTTACCAACAACTCAGCTTCCTCGTTTGATAATCTGTTAGTAAATTCCACTGTGTCCCTTTGAAACTCTTCCACATCATCTTTTTTACCCAGAAACTTTTGAAAGTGCTCAAGAAATTGCCCTGCTACTTGTTCTCTTTCATATCTAGTTCCATTCTCACCACAAACTTCCATTATTCTGCTCTTATGTTGCCTACCCTTAATGATTTTATGAAAAAACTTAGTATTTCTATCCCCTTCCTTAAGCCATTCAATCTTAGCTTTTTGATTTAACAAACTTTCCTCATCTTTGACTGCTTCACAATACTCTTGTAACAACAGGCAGCTTTCCACTTTCAAACTCTCACAACTAGGATCTTTATCAACTCTTTCTTGTGCAACTTTTACTTTCTCTCTTAAAGACATAACCCTTTCATGAACATTTCCATTTTTCCAGGCCAATTGCTTCATTTTATGCTTGAGTAACTTCATCTTTTGAACAACTTTGTACATCTCAAATCCATTTACACTTTTCTCCCATTCCTCTTTAACCATTGGAATAAACTCCTCCTTCTCAGTCACAAAATTTACCATTCTAAAAGCTTTTTTCTTTCTTACCCCTCCATTTGGAACAACTAACACAGCTGGTGAGTGATCAGAAATTACATAAGGAAGAAATATGCTGTGTGCATTTGCAAAACTATCCAAGAAATTTTCACTCACCATTACCCTATCCAGTTTCTTCAAAGTTCTACATTTTGGATTCTTCAAACTTTTAGTCCAAGTGTATTGAAACCCTGAACTTAGCAAATCCTCAATTTCCACTTCTTCCACACATTGTTTAAACTCAATCATATCATTTGTTGGAACTGAACTGCCATTTGAATGTTCATTGCTTTCCTTGGTAACATTAAAATCACCCATTATAGCCCAAGCAGTCCCATTTGCAATCAACTTATAAGTACCCAATTCTTTCCATAAATTCCTTCTTTCCATTCCAGAATTACTAGCATATACAACAGTGCAAAAGAATCTAACCTTCCTGCATATAGACTCCACCAACAACAACATACTCTGCTTTGTCTTGTGGATCATCCATGCTTCAATCAAATTCTTATCCCATCCAAACATTATTCTGCATCCTTTATTGTTATCTTCAGCATTAGTCACATAATCCCACTCTCCAAATACTTTATCACCAATTTTCTTGACATTCTTGTACTTGATGTGAGTTTCTAAAATAGCACATGCTTGAAGCTTTTCCTCTGTAATGAACTTCCTGACCTCCTTTTGTTTGTCAAGAGTACTAAGACCCCTTATGTTCCAAGATGCAATTTTAAAATCCATTTCTCTCTTTCTATTTTTGGCTCACTTATCTCTCAATTCTTTTGGCTCACTTATACACTCTGTCTGTTTTTACACACAGCTCTCTTTCTATTTTTGGCTCACTAAATCTCTCAATTCTTTTTGCTCTCCAAACTCTCTGTCTGTTTTTGATATACACACAAAGCTCTCTTTCTGTTTTTATTCTATCCAACTCTCTCAATTCTTTTGGCTCACAATTCACTCTATCTATTTTTGTAACACACAAAACTCTCTTTCTGTTTTTTATCTCCCCAACTCTCTCAATTCTTTTGGCTCTCAATTCACTCTGTCTGTTTTTCTCACAAAAAAACAAAATACTATATACAAAAGTCAAAATACTATCTATATACATTTCCAGATACTTGTGATAACAACAATTAATACTAGTTAAGAGAGTGACTGCACACTCCCTCAACTTCATTCCTGAGTAAACACTCTTGAAGGTAAAGTTTTTTACTGCATATACTGAAGCTTAGTTAATCTTTTGATTATTATTATTATTATTATTATTATTATTATTATTATTATTATTATTATTATTATTATTATTATTATTATTATTATTATTTTTAATCTGTTTTGTCAACTAATGCATGCATTTTGCATTTCTGTTACAGACAAATGTTCTGAAGAGCGGTGCCTTACGTCATGACATCCATTATTGGATTGGTAAAGATACAAGTCAGGTAAGCTATACACTTATAGTTTATAGTAATTACTCCATCTTACCATAAACAATAGCTGATACTTAGGCCTCGCATATATCAAATATTTTGATACAGGATGAAGCTGGCACTGCCGCCATAAAGACTATTGAACTTGATGCAACACTTGGAGGGCGTGCTGTTCAGTATCGTGAAGTGCAAGGACATGAAACAGAGAGGTTTCTTTCTTACTTTAAACCATGCATTATACCTCAAGCAGGTGGTGTTGCATCTGGTTTTACTCATGCTGAAGCTGAAGAGCATAAGATCCGCATGTTCATTTGCCAAGGGAAACACGTTGTTCACGTAAAAGAGGCAAGTCTTTTTTCTTACTACCCAAATTATATATATTTATACCATAAGATGTTTATTAAGGTGGATTGGTGGAACTATGGATGGGACGGACACGTTAGGTAACGGGTCAAAACTGGTAATTCTTTATTACAAGCCAAAACGGGTAAGGATGGGTTATCCCGGACACTTTTTTGTCCAACACTTTTAAATTTATAATAATGCACTAAATAGACACTTTTGGTAACCTTCGACCATTTGACCGGTTTCTTTTCTTTTGTGCTATTTTTTACTGGCACTTTGTCTATATTTACTCACTTTAGTTTATTGGGGACAGGTTCCTTATGCTCGATCCTCACTTAATCACGATGACATCTTTATCTTGGATACTGCAAACAAGATATTCCAGTTTAACGGGTCCAATTCATGCATTCAAGAAAGGGCTAAGGCACTTGAAGTTGTGCAGCATATCAAAGATACTTATCATGATGGAAAGTGTGAAATAGCTAGTATTGGTAAGTGAATGTTATACCGAGTAATAATCGCCTGAAAATATTGAAGTCTTATTTCTGGTTTTTAATGGGCAGAGGATGGAAGGATGATGTCTGATGCCGAAACTGGAGAGTTTTGGAGCTTTTTTGGTGGCTTTGCTCCACTTCCCAGGAAAGCTGCAACAGATGATGTTTTAAGTACTAAAGAACTTTCTACTAAGCTATTTTGGTAATATATTCCTTATGCACGTATATTTACTATTATCCTACATGGAAATTGGTCAGTAGCTAAGATCGGAAGAAAGAGAATATATCAACATGTGCAAAGTACTTAACTCTTATTCTTATTTATTGGACGACCTGAAGACGAGCTTAATTATCACTTAATTTATACATTTAGTGACTTAGATGCTTTGTGTTTGTATACAAATTTCCGAATACTCATTACAGGCATTTCTGATAAAATTCGTGTTTGTTATTCAAGTGTTAAAAAGGGGCAGGCAGAACCTGTTGATGCTGATCCCTTGACAAGAGAGTTGCTAGACACATATAAATGCTATATTTTGGACTGCGGGCAAGAAATTTATGTATGGCTAGGGAGAAATACTTCTCTCGAAGGAAGAAAAGCTGCAAGTGGAGCCACAGAAGTAATATATTTATTGAAAGTATTTTGCTAATGTTCTTAAATTATCTCCACTTATTGTTGTCAATCTCAATTTTATAGGAATATGTACGAAGCCAGGATAGACAAAAATCTCATATAATTCGAGTGATTGAAAATTTTGAGACTGTAACATTCCGATCCAAGTTTGACTCTTGGCCTCAGTCAACTGCTGCCGCGGTCTCGGAGGAGGGTAGAGGCAAGGTGGCTGGTTAGTGACTATATGCTAACTTTTACTCTTGAGTATATCGCAAGAGAATATACATGAGAAGTAGTTCTTGTTACTATTTTCTAATGCTCTTTATTGATGATTTTGTAGCACTTCTAAAACGTCAAGGGATTGACGTGAATGGTCTACTTAAAGCTGCTCCCACCAAGGAGGATCCTCAACCATACATTGACTGCACTGGAAATTTGCAGGTTTTGTATAATAAATTTTATGCGTATGTCCTGGTCATAAGAAAGTTAATTTAAGAGACAACATGTATCTATGCATTTGACCCGTTAGATATAAAGCATAACCCAAATTGACCCATTTATAAGTAAATGGTGAAATTTACCACCTCTAACAATAATAACTGTAATGTTCTCCTATTAATGTATTCGCTCAGGTTTGGCGTGTGAATGGTCAAGAAAAAATTCTTCTTCCACTCTCTGACCAGTCCAAATTCTACACTGGAGATTGCTATATCTATCAGTATTTGTACCCTGGAGAAGATCAAGAGGAATGCCTTATAGGGACATGGTTTGGAAATCAAAGTATCGAGGTACATATAATAGAAAATATACATTGATTCATTTGAAATTTTTGTCATAAAGGCCGCAAGCCAAAATGAGGCACATTATTAATTTATAAAATGTGATGCAGGAAGACAGAATTTCAGCTACATCACAGGCATACAAGATGGTTGAGGCGCAAAAGTTTTTAGCTGCTCAGGTTAAGTGCTAAACTTGTTGAAATGGTTAGTATGGAATTTCTGATATAATATGTTTAAGCTGATACTTCATTTCTTTTATTTTCAGTCACGTGTTTATGAAGGAAGTGAGCCTACCCTTTTCTTCGCCATCTTCCAGAGCTTTATGGTTCTTAAGGTGCGCTCGTATTAGATTCTAGAAAAATGAACAAACAGTATAATTTTTTTCTCAAATCAATCTTCCACGAATGAGCTATGCACTTATGAATATGCCCATTTAGGATGTTCATTTATCTCAAACAGTTCATTTTATTATATGGATTTCTCAGGGTGGTCTCAGTGATGGATATAAGAATGCTATGTCAGAGAAGGAACTTCCCGATGGAACTTGCACAGAGGAAGAAGTAGCACTATTCCGAGTTCAAGGCTCCGGACCAGAAAACATGCAAGCAATCCAACTTGAACCTGTAAGTCCATATATGAATATTTGAGATGTAGTATGTTTTGAGTCGTAATATCATTTCAGTGAATTTTATATGGACGTCTGACATTCAAAACTATTTACCGTTAAAAGATGTGCAAAATTTTAATGAAACCTGTACCGTCAAATTCTGAAACCAAGACCACAGCACAGCTCACTTCTTATGGTGAAAAAAATCATCGTACTAAACACAGTTTGCATTTGCTTTGAAAAGAAATCCAAATCCATAATATATACACCATAATCGACGCCTTACAGAACTTGATTTATTAGAAGACAAAACTTGAATCTCATAGACTACTATGTAAGTCATTATTTTAAGTTCGAAAAAAAGACTGTTTTGGTTCTGGTTTTGATCCGGACCAATTCGGAGGGCCATTTTTGAACCATTTCTGTTATACCTGAGCTTTGCTGATAAAGCTACTGCAACTCGTAGTGACTACGGCATTGCTATCCTTGCTCCAAGCCTTTTCTATCATTGTCTCCCATCATCATATTTGTATTTATAAATTTAAATATTCATTTTTTCATCTTTTTCTTAGTAAAGAAGCTTACCTTTGATGACAAAGAAAGTATATCATTTACTTTTTTATTGACTCAGGTGGCTTCATCTTTGAACTCCTCATACTGTTACATCTTACATAGTGGTTCTTCTGTCTTCACATGGATTGGCAATCTCGCGGCTCCTGAGGACCAGGAACTTGTCGAGAGGCAACTGGATGTCATAAAGGTTTGATAGTCTTGCCAATAATATTTTCATCGCATCTTTTCCCTCTTCAGACATCCTTTATAGTCTGTATATCTAACATTTCTCCTTAGGATGATCTTATGATCTAACTGCAGAGATTTGGCTCCTTTCCAGCAATTTCATCACTCTATATGCATGTATCACATATAGACATAAAGAAAATTCCCCGTATTGAATAAAACACACATTCACATAAAAAATATGCTCTGTGTATGTCCAATATGTCCACTTAGTGTTAGGAATAATAAGCAGAAATAGGTTAACATGAATGTGATGGTTCAGGCATTATATATATCTGCACTAACATGCATACCTAGTGGTTTGCATTGTTTCCTCTAGGAATACAGTTTTAACATCTTGTTTGCTTTAATATGCTACTCTTGTGTGAGAATACTCTCTGTATGATAATTTCATGTAGAGGCAGTAAAATGGTCGGGCAGGCACGTTGGGTGATGATTTGGGTCAAATAGGTAGTTCTTAATATTTGCGTTCAAAAAGGTCTGGTTGGCTTGACCTGAAACTCATTTGTCCAAGATTGATTATCTATTTTATACATAGTGAGTGTTTAAATTTTGTCACACAAACTATGCACTAAAGCTACTCTGGCCGACTTTTGACCCATTCGACTCGTTTTTCTTTACATCCAAAATTTTATATTTTGCCTGTTTGGCCTGATAGAGATAAAACATACCTGAATTGACCCATATAGGTAGAAGTTGCTACATACAAATTTTAATGTCATGGAACGTGATTTCATATTGTAAAGTGACACTGTTATTTAGTAGAGTTTAAATCCGATTCTTATTGTACCTGCAGCCAAATATGCAGTCCAAACAACAGAAGGAAGGCTCGGAATCTGAACAGTTTTGGAAACTTTTAGGTGGAAAATCTGAATACCCGAGTCAGAAAACCACAAAGGCTACTGAGAGTGATCCACATTTATTCTCTTGCACATTTTCAAAAGGTTGAATCAATACTTAAAGACACCTAATTCCCATGCCAGATTCATTTGTTAGACTTTTGCTAAAAATGCTAATTTATTTCTTTTCTTATTGCTCGTTGCTGGAACTTATGCTGTTCAGGAAATCTTAAGGTGTGTAATTTCTCAAAAATAATTCTTTTTGTTTACAATGGAATTGAATTTGCATATGGACCTTTTTCTTTTGAGACCATTTTCTTGTATTTACTCATTTGACCCGTAAGACATAAAATTCACCCATTCATAAGTGGGCTGAAATTGCCACCTTTAGGCATAGGGTCAAAGATGTTATAAATATTGCACATACTATGCTCTTTGGATTGATGATAACAATGTAGCATACTAACATATATACGTTGAAGGAACACTTGGACTCTATTACTAGATTGCATTTTATGATTAAGGTGGGGTATTGTTACTTCAACAGACTGATTTGTGTTGCTATTTTAGGTGTCGGAAATATACAACTTCACCCAGGATGATTTGATGACTGAAGATATATATATCCTTGATTGTCACTCCAGCATCTTTGTTTGGGTAGGGCAAGAGGTTGATTCAAAGATCAGAACACAAGCGCTAGCTATTGGAGAGGTATGACTTAGCTACCATACACAAATACATAAATTGATATACCATACTTACATGCTCATTGGGGACATTCAATGAACAGAAATTTGTACAATGTGATTTTCTTCTTGAGAAACTATCTCACCGAGCTCCGTGTTATATCATAATGGAAGCAAGTGAGCCACAGTTTTTCACGCGTTTTTTTACGTGGGATTCATCCAAATCTGCTGTAAGTGATCTTCTAGTAATTATCATAAGTTAAAGTGTGACCATGTATTAAAGAACTTCCTGATGACTTTACTCTCTTTTATTGATGTAGATTAATGGAAACTCATTCGAAAGGAAACTATCCATACTAAAGAATGGAGGTCATCCAACATCGAACAGTGTAAGTAGCATATTATCTACTAATTCATCTAATTATTAGAATTTATCAAATACTCAAACATCTTAATTATTATCTGATTACTACAATACGCTATTTTCTAAAATGTGTATCTATCGCAAGTACTTCCAGACACTGTCTCCTACAACTCGTATTTATGCCATCTAATTATCTGATTTGTGTTATATAATTTCTAATTATTAGAAACCGAAACGAAGAGCACCCGTCTCAAATGGAGGAAGGTCTGCAGCAGTCGAAAAACCCCAACGTTCAAGAAGTGTAACTTTTAGTCCTGAGCGTGTTCGTGTGAGGGGCAAATCTCCAGCCTTTGCTGCTCTTGCTTCCACATTTGAGAACCCAAGTCCAAGAAATCTGTCAACTCCGCCACCACTTGCTAAAAAGGTTTATCCAAAATCTAATGGCTCGGATTCATCAGCACCAGCATCAAGGTCTTCAGCTATTGCATCGTTGTCTGCCTCTTTTGAACAAACTCTACAAGAAAAAGTTGTACCCCATTCAGTAAAAGGTAAACGTGATTCATCCTTTCTAACTGCACTCTCCTTGTCATAAACTAAAAATATTTATTACTAGCAGCCGTTTATAGAAATGCGTAGAGTTAAAACAGTTTAATTTATCTTGGAGAGGATTATAATATGAAAAAGAAGACATATAAGATTATACTTTTATGAGTTACTGACACGCATTATTATATATTGTGACACCAGAGTCACCAGCAAAATCTGAGCCAAAATCCGACGGGAATTCATCGAGCAGTAAAGTAGAGACTCTAACCATACAAGAAGATACGAAAGAGGGTGAAGTTGAAGATGAAGAAGGTCTTATATTATACCCCTATGAACGGCTTACAACATCATCCACTGATCCTGCTACTGATATTGATATACTCAAGCGAGAGGTACCATTTTTCTTCAAAAGTTAGAGTCAAAGATAAAGCAAGTAAATTTATGTCATGGTACATTCCGGTTAATTGTGAAAGTTTTTGTGCAGACGTATCTGTCCTCAGCTGAGTTCCGAACAAAATTTGGAATGCCAAAGAAGGCTTTCTACAAGCTGCCAAAATGGAAACAAAACAAAATGAAAATGGCACTTCAGCTATTTTGAGCTAACCGCAGCAACCTGAACATAATATGAAGGAGAAAATCAGACCATCAGTGCATATTAGCTTGTTTCCGGTTACTACAAGAGTCAAATACCAAATTTCATCATTTCATTCATGTGGTCAGTTGGGAGCTTGCATTTTTTTTTCTTTTTGCCATTTGTTATATAATTATCTGTCTCAACAGAGACCACAGGCATTTGCATTTGCTAATGCAAACATTATTTCAATTGTATGTATTGTATAATGTGGATAGAAATGTGTATAGGACACTCGGAGTGTAAAAAAACCAATCAACAGTCGATAAAGAAGTGTGATTATTTATACCAGTTTTGCTTTGGTTTGGGGCTTAATTTGTCACACAGTTTTGTATCGCTATGGTCATGAACACTTTTTGTCTAAGTTGTATGTTTTTCGACAAATGCATACTAGATGAAAAGATGATTACAAAAATCAAATAATTTTACATATAATGTAACTTCTTAAATAAAATAGCTTTAGAAATATTGTCTATTATGAATAATTTCCAGGCAACTTAAGACCCTTTGACACATTTTAAAATGTTTTTATACTAAATGGACTGAGATCCTCTCAAGTTTATATAAACATGACCGGTAATGTTCTCTTACAAACATAACAGTAGGGCCTACCGAGGGACCTAATTTTCTTTTTGTTTGTGAGAGAACATTACCTATATGAACTTGAGATGATCTCAATCCTTACTAAATATTTCAGTTTTACCCATTTGACACTTAACTTCATTTAGTAACAAAAGAACTCGAATTAACTTTTTTTTTTTTTTTTTTTTTTTTTTATTTGTTGAAATTGCACCTTATAACACAACCAGTGTTTTAAAACCCGGTTGAACTGTGAACTCGTTGGTTAATCGGAAGCTGGTTTTGAGAAAAAAACCGGTTGAACATAGCTTGGGCAGGTCGATCAAAAAACATATTTTTATAACATTGAACAGAACCAAGGGTAAAAAGGTCATTTAATGAATGCAAATATAACACCCACGTATCCTATCCTTTGTCCATAACAGAAAAGAAGCTAAAATATGAAGCTTGAGTTTCTGTCCACATATATTTAAGCCTCTCAAAATTTTCCAACATAATTTTATCATAATATCAAAATTTCTCACACAATCAAAACCCATGTTCCCATTATACTGATTGATACAAATTTGAAATGGGTTCAATTGCAACCCAAACATGATATATAAATTCATCAATACCATCTTCTTGTTGTTCATGTTCAACATCAATTTGTTGCTATTCTTCTGATGATAAGCCTTCTCCTTCACATGTTATCCTCTCTAAAAAGGTAACCATTTGTATCATTAAAAGTGCATAATATCATGTTTTCTCCTTTCAAAACACTTAAGGTTCATATTTACTAGCTCATTTCATAGTCTAATAAAAATGGAAAATATGATGGTATGTATCTTTTGAAAAATGAATCTTATGTCTAAAACAGTATAGCTAGAGAGACATATGCACATGTAGCAAATCCAAAGTTAAGACAAGGATGTATATAATGGATTAAGCATATTCTTATGACTCGCGAAATTTTGGTTATTGCAGAAGTCGTTTTTGGGTGGCGAATTCCAAGTAAAGCAATTTCTTAGATTAGATTCTACGCGGCGATCAAGATTAAGAAAGCGTGCAGGTATACCAATTGCTCTATGAACTTACAGATTGATTTAATGTATTGAATTAGTAAAGTGTATCATACTATCATTGGTTAGTGGTACATATGTCGAAAACTAACATATGAACTGGTCATTGAATAAATTTTGAGTTTCAGTCGCCTCAATCCTACATGGAATACTTTCTATTGATATGAATTAAAGCCCTCTGCCTTTTAAGGTCAAAATGTCGGTTTTAAGAAATGATCAAGAATTTTATACAAATCCTAGAACACCACTTTGTATTTTATGTGTATTATAAATCTTGATTTTGGGTGTCAATCTTTAGCCTCAAAAGCTTCAGAGGCCGATATGAAATCAGGATTTGACAATGACCTTTGGTGTCTATTGATATGACTTATAGGCGTTATAATATCACCAAGATGTGTTCTTCCATTAACCGAAGAGAACGTGGAGAAGGTATTGGACGAGGTTCGGCCTGGACTTATGGCTGATGGAGGCAATGTTGCCTTACATGAGATTGATGGTCTTGTTGTCGTGTTAAAACTAATGGGAGCGTGTGGGTCATGTCCAAGTTCCACAATGACACTAAAAATGGGAATCGAGACTCGGCTTAGAGATAAAATTCCTGAAATCATGGATGTCGAACAGATTCTTGATACAGAAACCGGGCTTGAGTTGAATGAGGAAAATGTTGAAAAGGTATGGATCTCTGAAGATCAAAATACTTAATCATATCTCATTTCATATAGACTATGTTGACCTCATAAGTCAATTTCAGAAATTTGACTCCTTAACAATGTCTTTACACTGCAGATTCTTGCAGAGATTAGGCCATACTTGGTTGGCACAGGTGGTGGGATTCTTGAGTTTGTCGAGATCAAGGACTATACAGTTAAAGTCCGATTAAGTGGCCCTGCGGCAGGGGTGATGACCGTTCGTGTTGCATTGACACAGAAATTAAAAGAAAAAATACCCGTTATTGCAGCTGTTCAGTTAATAGAGTAACAAATACCCTGTAAGAACAGCATATATCTATTGTAAATTTGACACAGGAGAGATTTATGATAGTTCTTAAACTTTTTGAGATAATTATAATGTTTTTGTTTCATATATTGAGATTTTCATGTCTGGTAAATTGCATCTTTTCGAGCTTCCATGCCTTGTTTTTAGCTATACTACGAAAGTCGTTTATGTGAGTTACTGGGTCACTTTAGACAAGTAGGTATTTTTATTCTTCCTCAGTCCCACAATAAATGTACACTTTGAAAATGCAGTTTAAGAAATTCTCGCTAACTCTACTCTCTACAAATAAAATAGCATTGTTACCATCTAAAATCTCTTTTGATTGGTTGAAAATAAAATGGACGCTTATTTTGGGATATCACAAAATAGAAATGTGAACTATTATTATGGGACGAAGGGTTGCAATATTCTCTTATTAGAAAGAGCCCCAATATTTATTTATTTTATATAGTGTTGGGTGTGCAAACCCTATCACACATCGGTATAAAGATAATCTCAAAGTTAACATATAAACTTGGTGGGCCAACAAGCTTACATGTTAACTTTGAGATTATCCTTATACGTCATGTTCAAGTTCCACAATGACACTAAAAATGGGAATCGAGACTCGACTTAGAGATAAAATTCCTGAAATCACAGATGTTGAACAGATTCTTGATATGGAAACCAGGCTCGAGTTGAACGAGGAAAATGATGAAAATGTATTGATTTCAAAATATCAAAATACTTGAACGATAGATTCTTATCACATTAACTCATCAAGTACTGTGTTGACCTCAAAAATCGACATCAGTGAACTTAACTTAATGTCTTAAATCTGCAGATTCTTGCAGAGATTAGACCATACTTGGTCAGCATAGGTGGTGGAATTCTTGAGTTTGTAGATATCAAAGACTATGCGGTTACAATCCGATTTAGCGGCCTGCAGCCGGGGTGATGACAGTTCATGTCGCTTTGACGCAGAAATCAAAAGAAAGATACCCCTTATTGCAGTCTTATTTTTATTAGAGTAAAGAGAACAACGTATGTAAATTTGACAGACGAATGTTCTATGTTACAGATCTTCATATCCAGTGAAATAACGTGCGAGTTTTGGTCTTCTTTTTAACGATACAGTTAAAACAATTATGCTAGTTACTAGATCATATAACCGTGATTCTCTTTTCTTAAAAAGAAGACAGTTATGTTTTGCGCACCAAGCAACTGCAGGTATAGAAGTCAGAATTTTTAATAAATAGTGTCTTTCAATTTCTACGTTCCCAAGTTAAAAATCAGAATTCACACAATAATCTAAGAACATTTATGTACCCCATAGGACAATCTATATCAAATTGACAAATTCAAGATATAAGTTTTAAAACCAAACACAAAGACTGCTGTCGTATCAATTAAAATTCTTTGCATACAGCTTCACGATCAAGAGAATGTATTTTCAGAGTAGCAAAATAAGATCGAAGCACACCATCTAGTAACCAAAATCTAATGCTAAGCTATTCGTCATAAGTTTCAACAATCGATCCAACACAAGTTTTTCTGTTAAAAAAATCTGGTACCACCTCACATTCTTGGACCCGCAAAACTGAACATGCATGTATGAGCTCAAATCTTCAAATTTTCTACAGCTGCAAATCATTATAATTGTTAGTTCATCAAAGTATAATTAAGAGCATGGGGTACAGTGGCCGACGAAACCCGATGGCACACCATACCGGTGGTGGCGCCGTCCCAACCGCGCAGCGCCATAGCCTTCTTTTTTTTTCTTTTTTTTTTTTCTTTTTTCCTTAAACGTGTGTTGTGTGTGTGTTTTACAGGTGGTGAAACGAAGAAGATGACTCAGTAAATAAGGTCTAGCATTTTGTTTTTTTTTGCAGGTTTTAGCGATGCAAGAAGAGGAAGAAGATGAATAGTCAATAGTGTATTTTTTTTTACTTTTTCATTTTACACCTTATTATTTTATATTTTTACATTTTCAGTCCATTTGATATATATTTTACACCTTTTTGTGCTAGTTTACATTTTCAGTCCATTTGATTAGCTTATAATCTTTTAAATATATAAAATTTAGTTTTTTTAAAATTAATGAACTTTATTTTTAGTTAATATTGTGTATATTTTATTTTATGAAAAAAAGGGAAAAGAAAAAAAAAATGGCCGACGGCACCAGAATTTCTGGCACCAATGGTTACCCCTGAAATGTGGTGCCGTGGGATTTTTGGTGCCATGGAGCTTTTTGCTGACGTGGCAGCAAAAAAAGCCCACGGCACCAAGCCATGGCACCAACGGTACCCAGTGCTCTAATCCAAATTTATGCACGAAAAATAGTTACCTTTGACAGGTAGTTCATCCTGTGGCTTCATTGCAGGAAAAAGTAGAACTTCCTGTTTACCATAAAGAATAAAGTTAATCACTTGACAACCCAAAAACATTCATAACTAATAAAGAAAATATTATAGAAATTAAAAACAAATGTACAAACCTTGATGTTTTGTGAATCGGTGAGCAACATAGCAAGTCTATCGATACCCAAACCCCAACCACCAGTTGGTGGCAACCCATATTCAAGAGCTGTTATAAACGTTTCATCCAAAGCCATTGCCTCATCATCACCTGACTGCCGATCCTGAAATTGTAGACAAAATTAACGGGTTGAGTAATGGTTTATACAGGATAAGTTTACCCGACACACAACAACAATTAAAGCAGACATACTTGATAATTTCACTGAAAATACAGTTTATCCCTAAAAACTAATTTTGCAATTATCTGGGTCCTTTAGATATTGTGAGCACTTGATTAATAATAACTACTTTGAGATTTTAAACCATCACAAAAAAATAACTTAAGTTAAAAGATGGAACCACATTTTCTGTGAGCGTGTATGGTTTTTAGAAATAACCAATAATAACCATCATTTTCTTTATAAAAACAATTCACTTAAGACTAATGTTGATTTGTTTGACCATTTCCTTTTAGGCAATTATATGTCATTTGACTCAAAATAACTAAGAACCAGATCAACCAAAACCGGTGCCAATGGTGACCTCAGATAATCCATTTACACAATAACGATGTCTATCTTATAAGATGTGTGATACCTTGAGTTGTTCAGCAAATCTCTGTCGTTGTACCACTGGATCATTAAGTTCAGTGTATGCATTGGCGAGCTGAGAGAGAAAAAATAGAACAATTGTCAGTAAAGTTAAGATAACTAAAAACAATTTGAGACCATCAAAGTAACAATAAATTAGGTACATACCTCGTGCTTGTTGACGAACAATTCAAAACGTTCAGTTAATCCTGGTATGGATCTATGCCATTTTGCAAGCGGGCTCATTATTTCAGGATGGTTGATGATAAAAGTAGGATTGACACAAGTCTCTTCCAAAAAGTGTCCCACAAGCTGTACGCAAATAATTTTTATGAATTAACACATTTTCTGTAAGGTTTCGAATTTACAGCAAAGATAATATAACTTCACTTTAACTTACTGCTGTAACAATTCGTAAAAAGTTAGAATCAAACTTTTAACAATCCACTTGAGAACAGAAGAACAAACTTATATAGTGATAATTCAAATGTGACTATGTATTTTATTCACATGTGAACACTAAACCCTTAATTTTTTATCTAAGAGCCCAGAAGGGTTTTTTGTTTTTATTTCACATGTGAACACTAAACCATTTTGCACGCGGGCTCATTATTTCAGGATGTGAACACTAAACTCATTTTATATTTATAGTGTTTGCTTGGATATTATTCAAAGATAGAAGTAATACTTTATCCAGCAATCGTGCTGTTGTTTGAGGCGGTGGACATTTGACATCAAACTTTAAACATGCATCAGCAAGATACTTATTGGCCTCTTCACTAGCAAGATCTTTGGGTATGCTTAGCTTTGCCATCTCCTCCAACCCAGCAATCATATCAATCCTTCTGAAAACATTTAAATCCAGTTAGTGAAACAGTTGGGTTCACATGTAATGACTGTAGAGAAAATTATAATGGAACTTATGTGTAAGAAAAAAGACCTGAAAGGAGGAGTGAAGTCAATCTCAATAGCTTCATTATCCAACCCATTTGCATGATATTTGATCTTGTAGCCACCGGTCAGCTCCTTCACCATTTCTGTTTCATTTTATTTTAGTAAGCATAGCCAGTAACACAAGCAGGCGTAAAACTAGAAGTGATAATTTTGTCCCTTTTACTTAGAAATGGGTTTAATTAGGATATTTTTAAGAGAATACTAACCAGTTGAACTTAAGGATAACTGGTCAACGATTATTTTTGACCCACTTACTTAAAATATTATCTCAAACGGGTAAATATTGAACATGTAGCATAAACTAGCCAAACACTTTCAAAAAGTCAGCTGACGTTTGTTAATTGTTATTAATTCATAAAAACAGCCGAAATCATTGTATACCTAATATTTAATGACGGGCATATATAATCCTTAATTCATAAGTGACCAAATCGTTTCCAATAACTGGAATTTTTGACAAAAAGTAATTGTATTTAGAGTTGTCCACCCCTCAATGTTCGATAGTTTTGGTCAAACTCTAGTTCAAACAAAATAGATGACTTACGACTCAACATATCTTCAGTCAGCTTCATAATGTCATTGTAGTCAGCATAGGCCATATAAAACTCGCACGTTGTGAACTCAGGGTTATGAGTCAAATCAATCCCCTCATTCCTAAACTGTTTCCCAATCTCATACACTCGCTCAAGTCCACCAACAACAAGCTCCTTCAGAAAAAGCTCAGGTGCAATCCTCATAAATAATCTCATGTTAAGGTCGTTATGATGTGTCACAAATGGTCGTGCTGCTGCTCCACCAGCAATCATGTTCATCATAGGAGTTTCAACCTTAAATAAGAATAAAACATCAACAATAGAAGGGATGAAACAAACATGAGAAAGAAGAATCAAGTTTTGCGGGTTTACCTCCAAGAAATCAAGTTTGTCTAGAAAACTTCTGATAAAAGACACAACCTTTGCACGAGTCTTGAAAATTTTTCTAACTTCTGAGTTTACCATCAGATCTAGATAACGTTGACGGTATCGCGTTTCCTGCCACAAAATAAATGTATTAATAGGGTTAAGGTATAACCACATATATAGCAATTTCGATCCATCTGATTACGATTGCTTGGACACAAATGGCCCAATATTTAATGCAGACAACCTCCTAAATGCCTTTATTCCAGTTTAAAGATTACCACTGTAATAGAATGACCAAATCCTTATTCATTAAAAAAATATATATATAGACAAAAAAACACCCGACAACAGTGACAGAAAAAACACACAGCAGTAGCCAATATCGAATACCTGATCTTTCAAAGTGTATGCTTCAGGATTTCTACCAATTCCTGGAGTCCAAGCATCAATTTTCTGTGGATTAAGAAATATAAGTTCAAGTCACTAGAGAGCCCAAATCAGCAAAGATAATATGAAGATAACTCACCTTTGCATTGGGATTTTCCGCAACAGCAGCACTTTTTTGCCTAGGAAGCATATGGAGACAATGTGACAAAACAGTGAACGATTTTGGGAAAATACTCAACTCTCCCCTTTTGCTTTTTCCTGTCATAAGAAAGAAAAATGGTTCACATATAAATTAAAGTTAACACAGGCATTCCAACAACATTAAAAACAATATTTCATCTGCTTCTTCATTGTTAGATCACTGAAAAGATACACAAACACCCAACAAAGCTAAAATGCAAATTCAAATTACACACCTGGAAACCCGACAATACCAACAATATCTCCACGTTTCACACCATTATGTAACTTAGAAAATTCAGCTTCATCCAGCTCAGAATTCCTGCAAAAACATGTTACGTCTGTAAAGTGTATACTCATAAAAAATATTGTATCAAATAACTTCATAAATAAAATCAACAGGTATGCAGAGTTAAGAGCATGCCAGTGTTATTCACAAAACAATAGCTGAGCCTGAACATTTAGGCACATAAGATACAATCTGACTCTCCATAATAGAAGAGACGCATATGCCAATGAATGAACAGTGTCTATAATGACGGGAAATTCAACCCGTTTCCTAATTGCAGACAATTTGGGTTGTGCTTAACGCCAAACGAGTCAAAAGTATAAATTTGGATAAAAAAAGAAAGGGTCAAAAAACGAAACTCTACTATTTAATGAATACAAAATTACAAACTTGTAAAGAGTTCTATTAAAAAAAATCCAGGTTGCTACTGTAGTTATATTGTTAACCTCTCTTTCATTTTATGCAGCGTAAAATAGACAAAAGTCAAAACCATTAGTTCAATGGTGTGCGCCATGCGGCTGAAAAACAATATTTATAAAAACAATGTAGATCAGCTAAAGTGTCTGCAGAAACATGATCCGGCCAGTCTCAATCCGTTATCCAGCCCACACATCTTGTAACCAGTTAATATGAAAAAGGAGTGTATAGTTACCTTAGATCCGCCATGACCTGTACTTTGCCCTCAGGACCATGCAAATCATAAAAGAAAAGCTTTGACGAAGAAGACCGTTTGTTCATCAGTCTCCCTGAAAATAATGCAATTATCAACATCATTATAATAGAAGGAACCTACCTAAGGTACCAAATCATGTACCCAATTCTGCTTACCAGCCAACGATTCTTGTTCTCCTTCTCGATGCTCCCCACTTTCTAAGCTTTCATACTTCTGAATATATTCCAAAATGGAGCTTGTGGTTTGGAACTTGTGAGGATATGGATTTAATCCTGCTGTCTTTTGAGCAGCGAGTGTGCTCAGCCGATTGTTAAAGTATTGCTGCAAGCAAGAGACATGTACAATAATTTATAACTTGAAGGCTATGACGACAATAAAATACTATTAAACATTGATTAAGTTGTACCACCAATAGTCATGTTTTACTTATTAAATATTAAACAACTTTCTAAGATAGTTAAATAAACCTAGCATTACCCTGTAGACAGTAATAATTAGCTCTTGTGAGCCTTTTGCAAGTTTTGACATAATAACTGCCACTTTTCAAATCTCTAATAACAAACGGTTATATTTACTCTTGAATATATTACAAACACAAGACAAAAAATTATACCGTTGGATCCATGTCCTCATCATCAGCAGCAGACTGCTTCTCTGCTGACTTTGGCATGGCAGCAGCCTGAAAAAAAAGCTCAATGTCATGTCGATACTCAGGTTTTAGAGTAACAATCAAACACAATACTTGCTATTATTTTCTCAATTACGATAACGCTCTAACCACACAGCCACTTCCATTATATGACAAAAACTAATGACAGCATACAAATGCCTAGCATATTCAGAAAACCACCAACACAGTACTCCGAGAAAGATATTAGTACAATACATAAATTTATTGATTGGTCACACAAGTTATGGTGTTCTTAACAGCATCATCGGAGCATAAAAGTCAAAGAATCCTTCTTCAAATCAAAATCTAAATCCAATCCTCATCAAGTATCAAATTAAAGAGGTGTTCACGATTTCTTACAATTCTGCTTATGCTTCTGCTAACAATTAAGCACTTAAAATAGAAACAACTACACTGAATCACACCCCTACCTGAGGGTAAAAAGACTGCTTCCAAAAAGACCCCCGTCTTATAAATAAGTACTTACAATGTGTTTAAAAATAAGCACTTGGGAAAATAGTATTTGGATTTGCTTAATTAGTAAAAAAATGTAACAGTACCCTGAAATAATACTTATTTGTGGAGAACTCAGTCAAATCCGTAACAGAAAACCGCTTTAGCTTAAAAATAACCAATCACAAACCACTAAGCAGCCTAAATTCACCAAGGGTAAGTTTGGCGAAACTAGTGGTAGCATATAGCAGTAGTTGTATTAAAGTGTCTGGTAATGTGAGTGATTATAAAGTATAAAATGACGTAAATTGTAACGCTAAAAACGCTTCTTCAAGTAACATTTTCACAAATATCAAAACGCTCATTGCGAAACGAGCTTTCGATTTTAAACGCTAACCGCTCCTATTCTACATCTATTCTACAAACAAATATTAACAACCACTTAAACTAACTTCCAACTGTACATTCAAATTCAACAAACCCTAAATTTAAACAATAATTTAAAAAAAAAAAAAAAAAAAAAAAAAAAAAAAAAAAAAACCTTCTTAGCTTTCTCTTCTTCCTTAAGACGCCTCTCTTCTTCTTTCTTCTTGTTCCTCATCTCCTTCTTCAATGCACTTTTTTTTATTTAAAAAAAAAAAAAAAAAAAAAAAAAAAAAAAAAAAAAGTTAATTAATTGATTAAAACCCTAATTTCACTCAAATGAAATGAAATAAAAGTTAATTAGTTACTTTTTGCTTATGGTTTCTCCTTCAACTGGTACATTGATGGTTTTGGAAGAATCTGAAGGTTCCGCCATTCTTCTGTTTCAGGAAGATGAAGATTCTTTTTTTTAGGGTAAACGGCGGCTCAAAAGTGTAATGTAGTAAGTGGGTGTTTTTATGGATTAGGGTGTTTTTATATGAAGGTGGGTTGCGTTGGGTTGGGTTGGGTTGGGGATTTGGTGAAGTTGTAGGGGTATAATGGTCAGATTTATTGTTTGGAATTTGTTCGGGGTGTTATTAATTATTATACTACCCGTGGTGCACAAGGAAATTTGACACCCGTAGTGCACAAGGAAACTTGACATAAAAAATTATTACCGGGTTTGGATTTAGGATTCTAGGTGTATAATTCTTTTTTATCAATAACTGACGAGTATCCGTGCATAACAACGGGATTTTATAACGATAGATAGTTTCCTAATAAAAAAAAAGTTTTATTGGCTATAAACAAGAAATAATAAAAGTTTGAGAATTTAGGGATTAAAAATAAGATCATTGATTGGGATGCCTAAATCGTATGCTTAATAGTATGTCTAAACATATGTGTCAGGATCTTATTGAGGACAGCAGAGGACCCACTTCTTCACAAACCAATAATTTATTGTCACATTTATTAGGCACACAATTAGTCTCATATTTTAGATCTCCTAATCATTTTTCTAAAAATAATGTTTTGAAACTCGGTTCGACCCAGGTGGTTCAACTGGTTTAACCGTTCCAGTCGAAAACGGGTCAACCCGACGAGTTGGGTCGAGAAAACGAGTCAAATTAAACCGAGTCAACCCGCCGGGTTTGAAGCGTCCCAAGTTAACCCAATTTTTTATGTGTATTAATAATTTCTTTTTGAAATATTTTCAACATTTCCTTCTTTTAGTTTCAACTTTTCACTTCTCACATTTTACTTTTCACTTTTTGATTTTTTTTTCTTATATATAGTATAAATATAGATACAAATAAATAAAAATAAATTAAAAAATATGTTTTCATTAAAACTAGCAAACAAACTAAAAAATATGTATTTCTTTTGATATATTAGTGGACTAATTAAATAACACGTGTGTTTATGTGACACAACATTTCGATACCATATTCATTTCGGATAAATCGAAATTTTTAACAAAAATTTACACTATAGGCGCAGCAAATATCCATCTAGTTCACGTGAACCCTCAGGAACCTCCTAGGTCCGCCTCTACTCGTATACCCTTTTAAGCACTTTTTTTAAGAACTTTTAGTAACTATTAGATAGAAGTTACTATTCAACATATAAACTATTTCCCGAAATCCGTGTTTATAGATTAGATGACGTTTGTGGTGGGAGAGTGATACCATTTGAGCAACGTCTTGATGGTTAACATATCTTTCATCATATTTCACTTTTTTTTGTAAGGCCAAAGTGTACTTTGATACCTAAAACTTGATTAACCTTGTTTTTACTATCATGGATTTATAAGGATGATATATAGTACCGTGAAATTGTAAACTTGGTTAGAATTAGGGTTTTTTTTTTTTACTCGGTCACGTGATCATGTGTGATTTATACCAGTCTTTTAACGTGAAAGTTGACGCATTATCTGCCCACTTTAGGTAACGGGTACCGCGGTATGGTAGATTTTATAAAAGATTGATTTTATTCAAATGTACGAGTTGGGGAATTCTTTCATGTGCTTATTTGTTAGGTTTATGCTTGATTACATTAAAAAGTGGCAGCTTTTTTCTTTGCAAAATCTCATCATAGTCATGAGATTATGAATAATTATATACAGGTTCCTTTACAAAGTCTTGTATTGTATAGAGTAAGAAAATCGGATCGAACTGATTAAAACAGGATCGGATGATCGATTGGGGACAAAAAAAATAAGTCGATCCCCCCTTTTTACTGTCACTAGCCTAAGAAATCTAGTACTCTAAAAAATAAACCGAGGAAAAAGGGAAAAGAAAGTGACAAAACTGACACTTAAATTTCCATCATTAAATAACTAACGGAATAAGTCACACCTGATCAGGCGACTGAGTCAAGTCAAAAAAGTTTAAAAGTTTCTGATACTATACTGCACCCTTAAAAATTCAATGTAGCATAAACCCTATTAACCAAGTTGGAAGTATGAAATTACACTTTGGCTTTTTTGTTACTTGCATTTTCGGGTGGGTTTAAAACTTAAAACTTTAAACTTTAAAGATTCTTTTCTAGAACTAGAATCTATCAAAACTGATGAATCAATTCCAAACCACTAACAACATCAACTGAGTTATTGGTAACATTTTTACGCTACCTCCTGCATTTTCTTTAACATTTAACGTCTTCCTATGCGCATTTGCGTTATAGGCGGAAGGTGATTCTTAAAGAACATACGGCTTCAAAACAACATCAACTTTTGCATCAAGGCCAAGAAGTTTCAGTGTTTCACACCTTTCGTACTAAAATTAGAGGATCTCAACAAACTAGTCTGTTCAACAACATTTTCGTTCTTGTTTGTTTTGTCAAGAATAATTTGTGTTAACAGAAGAAGCTTTAATAGTTGCAGATATTGACAGCCTCAAGAAACATGATTTACCGGTCACCACATACAGTAACATACTCATAACAATGTATACATTTTATTGCATATGATAAGTCTCTATAACATTATTTAAGGGGATTTCAACAAGATGAATTGCCAGCACAAATGTTAGAATGAATGACAAACAAAACTGATCCATCTGAACAACAAATTTTAAATGCAAAAGGCCACATCCAAAGTGAGCATATGTCTTGGTTGTTCTTATTAAGAACACATAAATTACAAGGATTTACAGTAAACTTCTACTCTAGAATGGACATGCCTATTGGCGTATAACTGGCTACATACAAAAAGAGAGACCCCAAGGAGTTCTCGATACTCTATAAGCAATAAGTAAATAAACAAAACGGAAAAAAGTCGATTTGAAATTGTGGACTACAAAAAACATATCGCTGTTCATCCTTTGATGTTGCTTGAAGCTTTACTCCCTGCAGACAACAAATCAATTAAAGATGGAAAAATGTTAGAATACATTTCAAAGAGGAAAAACAGATGGCTATACCTTAAATCAATGCACATAACTCTTTTAAGAAATGCTTAATTATTACAATTAGAAAAATCTTGTAAATTTGAGAAGTTATGTGTTTACCTCAAGGTCAAAAAGACATCTTAACACCTTTCAAACAAATTGTTTCGATGACCCGACACAATAACTGTTTGGGTCAAAAGTACTAACCTTAAAAGTTGGTTCAAGACCTTATTTTGACCCCTACCAAAAATTTACCTGTTTTGACCCAAACCCATTTTGATCCATACGCGGTCCACCCAATTTGGTAACTGTGCTATGAATGAAGGTGAAGTACCTTTCACGAGGTTCAACGTCTGCTCTTTGTTTGAAAAGCCAGTAGATCTTGAAGTAACACAAGTACACAACCAAAGCTCTTCCTTTGAAGGGAGATATCACGAAACAACAAAATTGCCAAAAAAAACTACTTTTTGAGGTGGTCGTAAGTCATAACTCATAACACAACGAATGCTCGAGCAAGAGAAGCAAGTGTTTGCAAATTCTGCTCATCAAAAGAACTGTCATTTTTTCTAATGTTCCCCACAAACTCTAATGCATCTTGATACTTCTTAGCTCTACAATATCCGTCCACAATCGTCTTATACGTCAACATATTCGGCCTGCAATTATGCTCGATCATATAACTAATCACATCATTTACTTCTGAAAACAACCCTTGAGCTGCAAATCCAGCAACAAATGTATTGTAAGTAACAATACACGGCCGAATCCCATTACTCGTCATTTCCGACAGTACCCTTCTAGCTTCATCCATTAAACCCTGTCTACAAAATCCTTTAATGACAGTATTATATGATACAAGATCCGGTTTTCTACCTGCTTTCTGCATATTTTTAAGGACTTCTTCAGCTTCCCAACACTCACCCGTTCTTGCATACATATCCATCAACGTATTGAAAGTGACGAGATCTGGTTGTAACTCATTATTATAGATTAAAGTAAGCATCCTGCGAGCTTGATCATAAATCTTGTTTTTGGCATAGATCGAGAGCATGGAATTGAATATAACAAGGTCAGGTTTATACCCGTGTTTTTGCAATTCTTGTAAAGCTTTTTCCATACCCGTCAATGATCTACACTTAAAATTTGCAAGAATAAGCGTCCTAAGAAGCATCCAGCTTGGAAAGATTCGGCCTTCATATATTTCTTTTGCCATAACATCTAACCCTTTTACGTTTTGCCCTTTTGAGTAGCATTGCAACATCAAAGAGTAAGACGTTTCACTAGGCTTAAACCCTTTACTTTTCATATCTGACATAACCGATTCCCCTGCTTTCCAGTCCCCTTTACGAGCCAACGCATTCAAAAGTGCATTATAAGTTGTAATACACGGATTGAACCCTACTTTTATCATCTCCTGATAAACTTCATTAGCATCAATTTCCAAACCACACCTACCATATGCACTTATCAGTGTATTAAACGTGTCTCTATCGGGCTCAAAACCACAACTCTTCATCTCACGTAAAACCCAGTTTACATGAAGATGCATACCCTTGTTACCACACATAGCAAGCATTGTGTTCCAAGTGACACGATTTGGTGAAACTCGATTCAGTTTCATATCACTAAGAATCTCCATCATCTCTTCGGATCTTGATTTTCTACCTAACATTGCAAGAATCGAATTATAAGTACAGACATTAGGTACACAACCAGATTTCTTCATCAAATTGAATAAAGTCAACGCCTTTTCTTCTTTTCCACATTTTCCATACGCATCTATGATCGTTGTATACGTGATTGCATTTGGTTTTACACCTTTTTTAAACATTGTGTCTATTAAGGCCGCCCCTTCTTCATGGAATCCCGCTCTCACATAAGCAGCCACAAGCTCATTATAAGTAACTAAATCCGGTGGGCAGTTATTTTCCTCCATTTCTTTCAATATATTTAACGCCTCTAAGTACATACCCGCCTTACCAAACACTTGAAGCAAAGAATTATAAGTAAAAGTTCCTGGTTTGTAGTTCTGAGCTTTTAAACTTGCGAAAAACTTCCTTGCTTCCTCTAACAGCCCTTCTCTACCACAAGCCGATATCACCGTACTACAAGTAAACTCATCAAACTCCAGCCCTTCGGCTTTCATTTCATCCAAAAGACTCAAAATTTTATCCCAAGAACGACCCATCTTCCTGTAAACATCCAACATCACATTATAAGTAACCAAATTCGGCTCAAGCCCAATCACCTTCATCCTTTCAAACAAGCTAATCGCCTTTTGATACTTCCCACTACACGAATGCGAATGAAGTATAGTAGTATACGCCCTCACATCCAACATATAATCCGCAACATCAAACTCACCAAACACTTTCGACATAACCATATGTTGCGACTCCCTACCCAATATCTTAACCATCAATTCAATAACCTCATTTCCAATCCCAAAACTCTTCCCATTTTTCGCGTTAACCTCGACCACCCATTCAAACAAACAAAGAGCTCTATCCCAACTACCTAAAACATCCAAACCCTTTAACAAACTAACTAAATCAACTTGAACTAACTTATACTCAACTTTATAAAAATAAACTTTCAAACTAGATAAAGACTGTTCCATAATACCCTCCAATAGTACCTTAACCTCTTTATCCAAAAACTCAACTGACCCATCATCATAAACCTCATCAAGATTCTTAATTTCCACTTCAGGGTCTTCAAGTGTTAAGATTGATGAAGTTTTAACAGATTTCCTGACATGGGTTTTCTTGGGAAAATGTTTCTTGAAATGGGTATTGTTTGTTTTAGCAAAATGGGTGGTGGTTTTTTGTGGAGATGAGAGATGAATAAGGTGTTGTAAAAGTGGGTCAATTGGGAAAGAGTGTGGGGGTGAAGGTGGTTGTGGTGGGAGTGTGGTTGGGTTGAAAGATGGTCTTGGTTGTTTGGTTGGTTTGGTTAGTTGGAGTGGGAAAGCTGGTCTGTTTGGGAGGAATGTGTTGTCCATTTTTTTGGCATGTGAAATGGGTAAGATTGGGTTTAAGAGTGAAGAAAAAGAAGAAGAGGTGAGTAGTGCTTGAAGTGGTTCATGGATGGATTGATGTTTGATTGGATTGTGACCATAGGTGTGTGGAATTTGGATGAGATGATTATGCAGGAAGAGTGTTTCTGCTAAGCTTTTTTGTATAATCTTTTTTCTTTTCTTTTTTAGTTTGGTAAATTCAATCAAATATCTGATTATTTTTTCCTCAAAAAATATCTGCTTTATAATTAATTAATAAATATTTTTAGGTGCTTCAAATATGTTTTTCTTTTTTAATAAAGGAAAATGTTTTAATTTGTCTGAGGCTTCTTTTGAAGCAGACTTTTTACTTTTAGGTAAGATGTGATTGTTTACATCTTATCTTTTTTATACTCCGCTCTGATGAGATTGAGCATGTTAGTATTGTGTTTGATGGCTACATTCTTAGTAATTTATTGTTAATGTATAAGCTATGATATATCATTTGGTAAATGGTTCATGTAACGGGTTGTTAATGATTGTTGATATCCTAGAAAATAATTTTGGACATAAATGTATATAATTGTTTTTAATGAATGATAAGTAAGATATATTTATTCACTGTAAAATTACGGCTTTTTTTTTCAAAATGTAAAAAAGGTGCGAGTTTAGATATCGCTTAAAACGCTTAAAACACGTGTGATAACTTTTGAGATAATAAGTGAATTAGATGTGCATAATTTTTATAGTCTTTTAAAACGAAACAAATAATTAAAAGTATCAATTTCAAACGCCTTTTGAGATTATTTGACCGTTTATAGCGCATGTCTACACATGAACATAACTAACATTAAATCGGCTAAAGCCAACTTTTGTTATTTTTACCTCTAATCGTGTTTTATTTGATTATAAGCAAACATAATAAAATAAATATTGTTTTACATCGTTAAATAGCAACGAACCTTTTACAGTTACTAAGTCATGTTTTAGTATGTGAACGATAAAAGAACTTTTAAAAAGTGCTATAACATACACACTTTAATGAAATATCGTGTAAAAAATAATGATACATGTCAAATTTTATGATAATAACAAATAAATAACTTACATATTTCATATAAATTTTGGGAAAAGCATCACTACTGTGACACAGCAGCAATAATATATGCTGCAAGGACAATTTTTTTTTTACATTTACACTTTTTCTCCTTAAAGATTTTCAATTGTACATGAATCACCCTTCAAAAATTTTGAATTATAATAGGACAGTAGATATTATTGCTGCTGTGTCACAGCAGTGATGCTTTTCCCATAAATTTTTTGTAGTAAACCATAAAATTTAACGGTTGTCTAGTTTAATAATATGTTGCCTTTCTTTATTAAAAAAAATAAATAAATAAATAAAAAATAAAATAAAATAAAATGTTGTTATTTGCTTAAACCAAATAAAAAAGTAAAAACCAATTGGATAAAAAAGAAAGAAATAAAGAAAGTCAAAGTCAAATAAAAACCCTACTACTTTCAGAAACCCTTCTCTGCTGCCGCTCACACCCCCGCCTCACTCCTACGCGGCCCTCACAATCTGCTACTTTTTGGGTATATTCATATAAGCTTCTCTGTTTCTTATGTATTTATATATCTGTATGTTTTAAGCTCTCACTGATATACCTCTTGTCATTGCTTTGATGAGTTGTTTTATACTTTTATATATGTATTATTCCATATGCTTTTTTGCATCAAATTTGGATTAAAAATGACCCCTTTTCTATATTGTATGTTTTCTATTGTTGTATTTTCATTTTTTGAGTTTTGGGGTTTTTTTTTTGCTTCTATTTGTAAGCAAATAAGCAGTTTCAAGTGTTTGGCAAAACTGCTTTTTTACATTGATAAGCACCTATTGAATTGCTTATCATTTTCTACTGCTTTTTTACTTATGGAGGATAACACAATGAGCAAATCAAATATTCTTATTAGAGGCGGTATTCGTTTGTGTGGATGTAAACTGTTACTATTTAATTGCTTAACATTTTCTTGGTTGTGGCCTTATGGGCTTTTGGGGTTGAATAGGTTGCTTGTTATAAACCGCATGTCGGCTTATTTTTCTAAGTGCTTAGCCAAACATTCAGAACTGCTTATCTGATTTAAGTTTGACCATGTAAACACTTTGCATACGACATCCCAAACACCCTCCAAAGCTCATATGAATGTGTGTGTGTCTTATCTTGTTTAACTGCTATAACTCCATATTATTTGTCCTGTTCTATCGTTCGTTGTTTAACAACATTTTTGTACTAGTATTAGTTTCACATAGCCAATTAATAGAATTAGGTGTCATTACAATAAAATGATGTATGTTAGCTAGTGACGGATGTTTATAGAAATCACAAAAATTAACTAGTTTATTAGAAGCTGGATTCTCATCTAGTAATGTCTTGTCACTTGCAGACATATTTAGTGCTCAGTTTAAGGCTTTGCAATGAGGTTGGAGAAGTGCTGGTTTTGTTCCTCTACTGTATATCCCGGACACGGTATTCAGTTTGTGCGAAATGATGCAAAGGTACGTGTAATAATGTTATGTTATGCAACAGACTAATGTAACGTTCACTACGATCTTATTGGCATCTTCTATATTTTGCAGATTTTCAGATTTTGCCGATCAAAGTGTCACAAGAATTTCAAGATGAAGAGGAATCCACGTAAGGTGAAATGGACTAAAGCTTACAGGAGGTTACATGGCAAAGATATGACTCAGGTACAGAAACTTGTTACTACAATAAATGGATTGCTTTCTTATGACGAAAAATGGTTTGTTGATAAATGAATCAAATTTGCAGGATGCTACATTTGAGTTTGAGAGGAAGCGTAATAGGCCAGAGAGGTATGACAGGAACCTCACCGAGAACACACTCAAGGCCATCAAGACTATTGACAAAGTCAGATCCCGTAGGGAGGAGACACACCTTAAGAATAGGTATGTTTTTTTAAACCTGTTTGGGTCAACCCTACACAACCCTATATCGGCTATATGTTTATCCATTGCTTAACTCATGTACTCCCATTTTGCGGTTTATATTTTTATTCTTATTTTTAATCTGTTATTTATTATGATAATGCAGAATGAAAGGCAAGGCTGCAAAGGAAAGGCGTGAGGCTAAAAAGGAACATGACCAGCAAATTCACATGGTGGTTGCACCTGGTGCATTGGCCAAAGATTCATCTACTAAAAAGGCTAAGGTTCAACATGAATCAAGTGAAAATCGCATGGAAGAATAGTTATCTTAATGCTAGAGTGAATGCTTTTGTGCCCTTATGTTTTGGGTTGTAAACACCCTACATTTGATAGTAGTATCTTCGAAATAGTTATTCTCAAGTTTTGACATGATTTGTTTGGATTTTAAATGAAAGGTATCAAGTTTGTTGACTTTGTAGTTTGTAGTGATAGTTTACATATCGCCAAAGCAGTTAGATAAACAATCACATTAGAATAAATATGCGAGTGTGCATATAAGTTCTACATAAGTCCCCTCAGATGATCACGACTGAGAACAAATCCAAACTATTAAGCATGTCACGTGCAACTATTACAAAAACCATGAACAAAACACCATCAAGCTTTTTATTTATTTATTTAGTTTTTTTTTTTTGAACAGCACCATGCAAATTACATACCATTAATATGCCGATTAGATTTGTTTCCTATACCCAACAGGCCAACAATAACCAAACTTGTACAAACAAGATAAACATGCTACTGAATCTGAACTTACCTGTTATCATCGCAAAGGAGCACTAGCTTGGAAAATGTCTAATATCAAAGGAATTAGCCTGTCGTTTTGCACATAAGATCCTTATGGAAAATGAATTCAAACCTACTATTCAACCTCAAAGGCGTTTGAATATAAAAGTCCAAGATGTGGTAAAAACTGAGATTGTTAAACTGCTTGACTCTAGACTTATCTATCCAATTTTAGATAGCTTGTCGGTCAGTCATATCCACGTTTGTCTGGAAATGATTATTATTGTTTTCTTGATGGTTTTTCAGGTTTCTTTCAAATACCAATTGCTCCAGAGGATCAAAAGAAGACAACTTTCACATGCCCTTATGGAACCTTCGCCTACAGAAGAATGTCGTTTGGATTATGCAATGCCCCTGCAACCTTTCAAAGATGTATGACGGCGATCTTCCATGACATGTGACTCCTCCCAGACAGTCAATCCAAATTAACCAAGGATGGTCAACAGGTCAAACCTGAGGGAGAGGAGAGATCAATTTATGATCCATTGAAAGCACAGTGTGTTCACGGGTCGTTATGTCCCAAGTCCCAACGAGATTGAAATTGTGTTTTGGGAACGTTTGAGTGATTCAGTGATTTGGGAAAGTAACAAATAATGATTTGGAGTTGATTTACACTACTGGAATGATTGAGATTAACAGTATTAACAATTACAGAAATCAGATATGTATAAATGTAAACTGGAATTTAAAACAGATACGATTACGTACGGGGAAAAAGGTGAGTTTTAAGCAAATTTAAATTAGAGGGGGGGGGGGGGGGGTGAAAATGACTTTTTTACATACTTAATATTAAAAGAAAATTTTAACAAAAAGGAAATTATTTTTTTGATTATTTTATTATTTAATATTAATTAAAAACTATTTAATAATAATTTAAACTAATTTAAATTTAAGAAAAATACTAAAGTAACTTAGAAAAATATGAAATTTTTTATAAAACTATTTAACCATTACACGAATCCTAAAAAATTATAAAAAGATTATAAAAATTATTTTTAAACTATTTTAATAATTATTTACTTATTTATTAATTAAAATCTGATTAAACTAATTTAATTATAAAAATACTAAATGAACAGTAAAAATTATGAAAATTTTCCTAAAAATACTGCATTAATTATAAAAGCTAGGAAAAATATAAAAATGTACTTTTGCTTATAAATAAACAGAAAAGAAATTTATTTTTGGTTTTTTTTAATTAAAACTAATTAAACTTAAATTAATTATTATAAATACTAAATAAACTCAGAAAATTATTAAAAAATTTATTAAACTATTTTAATATATAAGAAACTTAGGAAAAATATAAAATTGTAAATTGTTTTTGAAAAAGCTGAAAAATAAGCCAAATGGCTTAAATAGAAGTTATCACTTCTTTTATATTTTTGATTTTTCTTATTTTTCTTTTACAAATCTACTTTAATACTGAAAATAAGCAACTTTTATAAAACAAAATTTTTATAGCTTAAAAATAAGCAGTGTGCAAGTTTAAATACTTGACAGAAGCTTATTAGGACTTTTTGATGGATTTTTTATTGGATTAAGCTACAAACAAGCTACTCAAGGTACAATAAGCTATAAACACAAGAGATGTACACTCAATAAGCACAAACTATTAAATAAGCACCCTGAATAAGCCAAAGATCACAAATAAGCACTTATCAAATTACACAGGCCAAAAGAGGCTAACTGCAGCCCTCTGTGGGGCCCACAGGGGTGATCAAGGGTCCAAATTGAAAGTTGATCTAGAAAGGTGGCCTGGTAAGCTTTCCAATAAGCCAGGTTTCAAAAGATGGGGCCCACAAATAAGCACTAGAAAGGCCTGTGAAGTTGGGTGATTTATACTGGGTGCATAGGGTATTGGTTTGGTCAGGGTGATTAGCAGGGGTGAATAAGCTAAGGGCAAGTGGTCTTAAGGCCAAAATAAGCCCTGGTCTAATGAGATGAGCTTATAAGCTATCTAAAAATCTAATGGGTAGGGGTTGGGGTCCACAGAAGTGCTATTGGGGTCTTATGAATTTGGTCTAATTCTCCGGTGCATGGCACATATGTGAAAAACAAGCAAAACTATGGCACCTAATAAGCAGTGTAGAAAATTATTAAAAATAAGCAAAAATATAGATTCTAAAGATTAGCTACCAAATATTTAAAACCTAAAAGCTCACAAGCTAAAACTTAAAAATGAGACTATGAAAAATCTTGCAAGTTTTGGAAAAACTGATAACAAAGCAATTTTGACTTTTTAAGATTGAACCTAGATTTGACTTTGTTGAGTTTTGATTGATCCTTACTTACTGAAAATGTTATAAAAAGCTAAAATGAGATGATAATAAGCTATTTTAACAACTTGTTAACTAAAATGAGTGATTGTGTCACTTAAAACCTAACAGTGAGTACAATATGAAGGATTTTACTGAGATTGTGACTTTTTGCTCAAAGGAAACTTGATTTAATAACTGAACTAACCTAAAAGGACCTAATGTAACTTGTAACAAACACAAACAACAAAAGAAACTCACCAAGGCTCAGTGAGTTACACTGACCCAAACACACCTTTAAAATAGTGATTTTATAAGTTTCAAAGCATTCCAATGTTTTAGACCAAAATACTGATTCCTAAGGGCTTATTATGATGTTAGAAACTTATAGAAACACAGAAATATTAATGCTAACAACTAAGACTCATGGATATTGATTATGTTATTTGGACTGTGGAAAGTGAACACTGAGCAACTAAGAAAATCAATAAACAAGCATGCAATCTAAAACAAGAACATAATTAAGCAATCCCAACTAAGCATAGAAACACAAAGAAAAGCATCAATAAGTAGTTGTACAGTAGAAATGCCAAAAAGTGGAATTTTGCTTACAAATGTGCTTAGGCTGAAAACCAGTGAACCATGGACCATAAACTATCCTAACACCCCCCTAAGGTACGAATACCAAGATCCATCCATTTTTAACCCTGCTCCACTGTTCATCCTTCTTCTCCAATGATTTTTTATTTTCTCACTAATTTTTTTCTTATTTTTGAGTATTTTTTTCTATTTCAAGCTATACTGATGTAAACTGGTTTAAAAGCTTAGAAAAGCTTATTATGGACTTATATGAGCTTATAAAATCCTTAAACAACAACTTTTAACATGATAAGAGTAAATTGAGATTTTCACATGAAAATTGGCATAAACTATATTTAGACTTGGAAACTGAAATTGATGCTTCAATAAAGTTTAGAGTACACTAAAAAGACTTAGTACAATGTTTTTGAACTGAGAAGTACACTGGAAAAGAGAAATTACACTAGTCGACACTAAATTACTCTAAGTTAACTACTTGTTTGTCTTCTGTGCTTCTTCCTTCTTTATAGGCTTCAATTAGGGTTCCCTGATCTTTGTGCACAAATCCCACCAATAATTTGGACCATTGGATGTCTGAAAGCAATCCTAGCCCTCCATTGATTTTTGGCGGGAAAATCCGTTTGCCCCATTCTCTGTGAAATTGCAACTGGGGGCGGGTGGCATTAAATGGGGAAGTGATGTTAGGTGTATAGTGGGTTTTTGGCGGTGGGATGGGATGGTGATGGTGGGAGGGTTGGATTTGATGGTTGCAGGTTGCAAGTGGCACAAAGGGAGGGAAAGGTGATGGTCAATGGTGTGTTTGACATGGCCGTTTTTATTAGTAAAAGGGGTAAATGGGCTTGGGGGGTTTGGGCCTGTGTTTGGAGTGGATTAGTGAGGGTGTTGGACTGGATTGGTGTTTGGTTTTGGATTGTATTTGGTTTATAGTTAATACAAGGGTCCGTCTGATTTTAAAGGGACTGAAAGTGTAATTCTTCCAAAGTACTCCAAGGGTTGAATTTTGACATATTACTTAATCCAAGGACCATAAATGAGTAAATTCTAATTTTGGTCTTCTAGGGACTAAAACTGCTAATTTTGAAAGTTCAGGGACCAATCTTGCAATTTCTTCAAATCTTTCACCCAGGGACCAATAGTGGCACTTGTGAATTCCCAAGGACCATTGTTGACTTTTTCTTCCAAAATCCAATGCTCAGGGGCTATTTCTGTCAAATTCCAAACTTGAGAGACCATTTCTGCTAATTTTGCAAACTTTTGCTCCAAGGAATATTCTTGGCATTTTATGATTCTCCAAGGTGTGTTTTGACAATCTGAGCTCAAAAGTGGTAATTTGCTTCCCCGGCTCTGGCTTTTGACATGATTTCCAAACTCGTGCTCGTTTTTGTCCTTTTTGTCCTGATCTTTGTCGATTTTTGAAATATCCGTTCTTGCACGATCACAAACACAAAAACACAATATCTTTGGCAATTATGGTTAGTTTGTGTCTGTTTTGGTCTTAATATGGCCAGAAAAAGGTGTGTGAATAAGCACACACCAACATGGTAGAGGACTTTATGGAAGTCTTCATGGATAACTTCTCGGTGTTCGATAACTCTTTCGATAATTGTCTTTCTAATCTTGATAAAATGCTTGCTAAATGTGAAGAAACCAACCTCGTTCTTAATTGGGAAAAATGTCATTTTATGGTAAGAGAGGGAAATGTGTTAGGACATAAGATCTCTGGAAAAGGTATCAAGGTAGATAAAGCTAAAATTAATGTAATCGCTAAATTACCTTACCCCACTGACGTAAGAGGGGTTAGAAGTTTCTTAGGGCATGCTGGATTTTATCGTAGATTCATTAAAGACTTTTCCATAATATCTAGGCCTATGACTCAACTGTTATTAAAAGATGCAAAATTTGATTTTTCTGATGATTGCAGAAACACGTTTAATATACTTAAATAAAAATTAACTAATGTACCTATTATAATTTCTCCATACTGGAATTTACCTTTTGAATTAATGTGTGATGCTAGCGACTATGCTATAGGAGTTGTACTTGGTCAAAAGATCGATAGGAAATTCAAACCAATTTATTATGCTAGCAAAACTATAAATAATGCCCAGGAACACTATACCACCACTGAAAAGGAACTTCTTGCATTTGTTTTTGCATTTGATAAATTTTGCCCATATTTTATCTTATCAAAAACTATGGTTTAAACTAACCATTCTGCCTTTAAGTATTTGTTTAATAAACAAGAAGCCAAACCTAGGCTCATCAGGTAGGTTTTGTTACTTCAAGGATTTAATATTGAAATCAAAGACAAAAAAGGGGCTGAGAATTTAGCAGTCGACCATTTGTCTAGACTAGAAAACTCGGCAATGGAAGTACTGGATGAGAAGGAAATTGCTGATGAATTCCCTGAAGAACACCAATGATGATAAAAACGAGGGGTAGCGATGATTAGCCACAATATGCTGATTTTATCAACTTTATTGCCGGAAAGGAATTTTCTTCCAAGTTGACATCCGATGAGAAAAGAAGGTTCCTCTCTCAGGTAAATGATTATTTTTGGGATGAACCATATGCCTTTAAATTATGCCCTAACAATATAATAAGGAGATATGTTACTGGAAGTGATATACCTGCAATATTAGCGCATTGTCACTCGAGACCAACTGAAGGACATCATAGCGCCTTCATAACCAGAAGAAAGGTTATGGACGCATGATTTTAGTGGCCCAATATTCTTGAAGATGCCAAAAATTATATTAAAGGGTGCAATGCATGTCAACGGTCTGGAAATATTACATCAAGGAGCGAGATGCCTCAGAATTTTATAGTATGTGAAGTTTTTGATATATGGGGGTTGAATTTTATAGGACCGTTTCCTGATATGTTTTGGTAGCCATTGATTATGTATCAAAATGGGTTGAGGCTCAAGCACTACCAGTGAATGATAGCAAGGTGGTGCTGAGGTTTTTGCTAGGAATGTTTTCTAGGTTTGGAGTTCTTAAAGCCTTAATTAGTGACAGAGGTACGCACTTTTGTAATCACCACCTGGGAAAAGCCTTTCAACAATATGGAGTCTACCACAGAGTTTCTACCGCATACCACCCTCAATATAACGGACAGACGGAAGTCACCAATCGGGCTATTAAACGTATTATAGAAAATCCATTGCATATAATCCAAAAGATTGGTCGGATAAGCTGAATGATGCCTTATGGGCATTCTGAACTGCCTATAAAACACCAATGAGATGCACACCTTTTAGGCTTATATATGGAAAGGCATGCCATATACCAGTTGAAATTGAACATAGCGCATACTGGGCCTTGAAGCAATGCAACATGGATATAGAAGCGGCTGGTAAAAACCGTTCATGCAACTTAATGAGCTTTTCGAGTTACGAGACAAAGCTTACAAAAACACTAAAATCTATAAGGAATGAACCAAATGATGGCATGATTCCCAGCTCCGTGGGGACAAAGATTTCTTTATTGGAGAAAATGTTCTACTATTCAATTCTCGATTGAAGATGTATCTTGGAAAACTAAGATCAAGATGGACGAGTCCGTTTGTTGTTAAAATAGTTTACCCTTACGGAACTGTAGAAGTGATAAAAATGGTTATATCTTTAAGGTGAATGGACAACGCTTAAAGAAATACTTTGTTAACTACATTGACAACGTGGTTAATGAGGTTGTCGAGTTTGAACTAGAAATATTGGAATAAGAAGCTGAAGATTAGTCTAACTTGAAGACTCTGGAATAAAGAAAAGTGCTCAATGGGAGACAACCAGGATTTATCTTTACTATTTTCTGTTATCGACCTGGACATCGGTACATCACATCCCATAAAAAAGATACGGCGTATCAAATGCACATGTCATATCTATCCTTTTTTTTTTCATTTTGAACATTCTATCCGTTGATTCAATGCGGCGCTTCCATGTTTAAGGATGCGTCATATCAAATTTCTGACTCGTATTTTATTCCAAGCTCGATACGGCGCATCCTTTACCATGGATGCGGCGTATCGACTGACCTGATGAAATTTCAAGTTTTTTGTTTTTAATTTTCAGGTTTAATTTCTACTAACCATTGATTAACAAGACAACCACATTAAAAGTATAACACAAGGGAGAAAACTAGACGAATTGGCAGCACAAGACACAACCTAAAGGACGAATTCAGAGCAGTAAGAAGGTCCTGCTAGTATTTTAATTCATAGAAAAACTCGTTCACTTGTATTAGTAATCTTTTAATCGTTGAGTTAGTGTCTTTTTCACTATTTGATCGGACTTAATTATTTCTAGCTTTAATAAAGAGTATTTGATGTTTATTTGGTTTCTTAATGCATGTGCTTTGATTACATATTGAGTTTATCGCACCTTGTCGATGTAGGCTTACGCAATTACTTCATTAACATCATTTGCATAGTTAATGTAAGCCTGTAAAACGGATAAATAATACATAAACTTAGTAATCATTAAGTGTTTACACGCCTGTGTTGGGACTCCACTTAGAGAGAATATATTTTAGCACTCATCTTATACAGCTAAGCAATTAAACGTGTGACAAGTTTTCCTAGTATCGGCCAGGCCTCTTATCTGTATCTGTTTTCTATCTGTGTATGTATGTACCATTCGCTCCTTTGCTTTATTTACTTTTTACTTAATCTACACAATCGTGCCAGTCTCTCAGGCTGAAAACCCCCTTGCATTAGATTAGGTCATTAGAACTAACTTAGGATTAAAATATTGATAGATATCTAGGTATTAACGTTTCACTCTTAGTGTTCGACACTCTACTTACCAACTAGCTACATTGATCGGGTACACTGCTCGTTAGTGCATGTTATAGGATAAGTCGGCTAAGTATAAATTTAAAACTTGACAATATAATCTATACCTACAATGATATACACACGCATCATAAACCAAGAAAGAATTTAAGTTCCCCCATCATGGACATTTCAAATTCGCTTTTCATGAGATTTTCAAAATGTTTTGAATGATTCAGATTAGTGGACCCAAAGATAATGTCGTCCACGTAATCAGAACAATCAAAATGTCATCTTTGTATTTTATTGTAAACAAGGTAGGATCAACAGTTCCTTTGGTGAAATTGTTTTTTATCAAGAAAGATGATAGTTCGTCATACCACACTCTTTGAGCTTGCTTTAGACCATAGATGGCTTTCTTAAGCTTGTAGACATAGTCTGGATGTTCCATATTGACAAAGCCTTCTAGCTGACTCACATACACTTCTTCTTTTAGAGTTCCTGATGAGACGAAAAGTGTACGGCTTTTAGGGGGTCATTTAAGCCCAAAGTCGAGATTATTTGATCAAATATAGCCCTAAATCGTTCCTTTTGTCATTTTAGGTACTTTGGAGGAGAAATCTGGAAAAGGAAGCATTTTGGACGTTTTTGGAGCGAAAAGTGAAGAAAACGGCAAAGTCTCCAAATCAAGCTGGAATTTGTACCTGGTGGCGTCACATATTGCATGTGACGTCATCATGTTATGGCAAAGAGGTGGATAAAAAAGTATAACGAGACGCGCCAGAATGTTTTTGGAATTTAACACGTGACGGCGTCACCAAGGCCGTCACGTGTAATTTGCTCTTGACGGCCATAAGAAGATTAATACATGACGGCGTCAGATCTGGATCTAGGTAATACGAGGATTTCTTTGGCAGCGAGTTGACAGCGTCAGACTCAACACGTGACGCCATCAGCCCATAAAATCTATATATAGTTTTCTTATTTTCGTGTAAAAAAGAGGAGAATTTTAGAGAGACTTTTGGGAGAACTTGTGGGGAAACCCTAGGTCGAATTTTACAGGGTTTTAACCCTTTTATCATCCGTGTTCTAATAAAGATAAGTCTTCCAATAATCATTAAATATTTCTATGTGTTATTTGATTCTATCTTATGCTTGTCTTTACTTTAACATGCTAGGCTAGGTTTTCTTTATGTTTGCTTAGATGTAATGAAACCTAGCTATTGATTATTGGTTGGTTGTTTGTTATTAATTGTAATGGATGAATGATTTTGATGTTAGACTTAAGAAAACTGGCAGACTTCCAATTGGTAACATGCTAAGGAGGCAATGTTAGGAGCTAGTACATGAGTAACTACTAAGGAGGCAATGTTAGGAGCTAGTACATGAGTAACTACTAAGAAACATGATCGGATGTGTACTACGATTAATTGGTTATATTTAATACATGAGTAACTACTAAGGAGGCAATGTTAGGAGCTAGTAGTCGGATCGACATAGGAAGAGGTAGAAGCTTATAGAGTTAGGGAAGATCGTACACGACCCTACGAATGGTATTAAGGAATATAACTCGTCATCCACGCAATTGTAACAAACTAATCAACTAGTAAAAGTGATGAGGCGAAAATGATCCGTTTTTAGGGGGTCATTTAAGCCCGGAATTGTATTTATTTGATCAAATATTGCCCTAAATCGTTCCTTTTGTGATTTTAGGTACTTTTGGAGTTAATTCTAGAAAAGGAAGCATTTTGGACGTTTTTGGAGCATAAAAGTGAAGAAAACGGCAAAGTCTTAATTTTCCTTGCTGAGAACAGTACCCGATGGCGACACAAGTTTCTTAATGACGGCGTCAAGAAGAAAAACAAGAGGTGAAAAGGGTGGAGTCCATGACGGTCCAGAACACTTTTGCACTAGGTCATGACGGCGTCACCATAGGCCGTCATGACCCCTTAACACGTGACCGCCCAGAGGAGAAATGCTCTTGACGGCGTCAGATCTGGATCTAGGCAATCCGATTTTATTATGGGCGGCGGGTTGACGGCGTCAGAATTTCCTTCTTGACGCCGTCACCTTCGAAAATCTATATATAGTCTTTGTAATTTTCATTCATAAGGGAGGACAATTTTAGGAACGACTTGGAGAAACCGTAGCACGTTTTTTACAGTATTTTCAAGGGTTTTCACCCCTTGAATCCTTTCATGTTCAATTAAGATAAGTATCCTTTCAATTCATTCAATATGTCTATATGTTGTTTGAATATATCTTACGCTTGTCTTGATTTTAACATGCTAGGCTAGATCTCTTGTGTGTTTGTTTAGATGTAATGAAACCTAGATGTTGATTATGGGTTGATTGCTTGTTTATAGTTGTTATAGATGAATTGTTTCGATGTTAGGCTTAAGAAAACTGGCAGACTTCCATTGTGTGACATGCTTGAACGTCTTAAGAAACATGAACCAATGCGTACTAGGTTTTTATGGTTGTATTTAATGCATAAGCGAATTCTAATGATCCCATGTTAGGAGCTTCTTGCAGGCTCGACATAGGAGTGAAGTAGGAGCTTATAGAGATGGAGAAGTACGTACGCCACCCCATGATTGGTAATAAGGAATATAACCCGTCATCCACACAACTGTAACAAACTATCAACCTGTAAAAGATATCTAGGGAGTAATGAAATCTAAGTAAACACAATTTTCCCATTTATTGTTCACGCCACTAGTTTAATTAGCTTTATTTACATGTCTGTTATTTTATTTTGATTGCTGATGAGGCGAAAAATGATCCGTTTTTAGGGGGTCATTTAAGCCCGAATTCGAATTTATTTGATCAAATATTGCCCTAAATCATTCCTTTTGTGATTTTAGGTACTTTGGGAGTGAAATCTAGAAAATGAAGCAATTCGGACGTTTTTGGAGCATAAAAGTGAAGAAAACGCCAAAGTCTTAATTTTCCATGCTGGGAACAGTAGGTGATGGCGTCAAGAGTAACTCCCTGACGGCGTCAAGAGCAAAATTCCATGACGATCCAGAAGAGATTTGACGGCGTCATGAAGGTAGGGCGTCAAGAGTAAAAGTCATGACAGCCTGGAAATGATTAATACTTGACGGCGTCAAATGTAGATCAAGGCAGTCCGAGATTAGTTTTGGCGGCGAGGTGACGGCGTCACCTAATTGGTCTTGACGCCGTCAGACCCCTTTTCCTATATATAGTTTTCTAATTTTTCACATTAAAAGAGAGAAGTTTTGGGAGAAACCCTAAGTACGATTTTGGTGTAACTTTACAGGTTTTTCAAGGGTTCCAACCCCTTGATACCTTGCATGTGTAATCAAGATAAGTGTTCTTTTAATTCAATCAATATGTCTATGTGTTGGTTGTCTATATCTTGTTCTTGTCTTAATTCCATCATGCTAGGCTAGATCTATCTTGTGTTTGCTTAGATCTAATGAAACCTAGATGTTAATTATGTGTTGATTACTTGTTTATTCTTGTCTTGGATGAATGATTTATATGTTAGGCTTAAGAAAACTGGCAGATCTCCAATTGGTAACATGCTTGAACGTCTTAAGAAACATGAATCGACGCGCACTAGGTCTTTATTGGTTGTATTTAATGCATGAGCCACTGTTTACAATCCCTATAGTTGTGCTGGGCATGGTGTAGGAGGAGATAAGAGCTCATAGAATTGGGGAGTTAAGTGTGCCACCCCATGAATGGTATTAAGGAATACGATCCGTCATCCATGCAATTATAACAAGTAATTAACGTGTAAAAGATGTCTAGGGAGTAGTGAAATCTAAGTAAACACATTTTCTCCAATTACTGCTCACAACTTTAGTATAATTTAGTTTATTTTCATTTTTAGTATTTTATTTTGATTGCATCTTAGTATTGGGTTAGTTGAATAGCAACTAATTCCGCCCAAATCCTTCAAAACCGAGATTTTAACTTGCTTTCTAAAAAATATAAAAATACAAAAATAATCTTCCCTCACCTTTAGAACTAGTATTTAGGTTTTCTAATCCTATCGACACTATTCCTAGCTGAACGATCAATCCCCCGGTACTTGTCACTATACTATACTACAACGATCAGGTACACTGCCTGGTGGGGGTTGTAAGCTTCTCAAGATCCCTTGAGAGGTAAAGCCTGGTGCGATTCCCACGTATCAAGTTTTTGGCGCCGCAGCCCGGGGAATAGTTATTGTCTATGTTAGAATTTCTTTTTATTAGGTCTACTTGCTAGATTTCTTTCTAGTAAGATTTTATTTTTATTTTTAGGTTATCTTTAGTCTATCTTATTTTTTTGTGCCTTTGTTAGTAAATTAAAATTCATTGACTATTCCGTTGACCAATATGGAAAACGCGAATCCACCCCTTTCCCCTAGAGAAGTGGCTGTGTTACGTGAACAAATTGAGAGTGAGATTAGGGAACTTAGGGAGCTTAATAAGTTGATTAAGGTTGAGCTCGAACATGCATTTAGTGACCTAGCGACCGCCTTGTATTCAAATGAGGACCTAGGGCCTAATGACTTTGTGAATGTTATTGAGGGACTTGAAGAGGGGGAAATAGATCCGAAGCTCAATGACTATTTTAATCTATACCCCACTAAGGAGGAGATTTCATATTATAATAATCTTATTGATAACCCGCGATCTCCTTTCACCATAATCGAGCCTAAGATAAAGAGAGGCGATCCTAAGAATGCTAAGATACCATGTATGATTGGGTATAGGCACATTAACAATGCTTACATTGACTTTAAATCCCCAATCAACATTATGTCCTCAAGTGTCTATAATGATATAGTGAAAACAAGACTTGAACCTAGAAAAGATCCCAAATACCCCGGTGGAGTTTGTAACTTTGTCGGGAGAGTCAAAGGTCTACATGTCTTTGTTGGTAATTTCACTTTTATCACCGACTTTATGATTGTGGAAGATCTTGCTAATGTTACTGATTGTCGGTTATCAAATGTTGTGTTTGGCAAACCATTTGTTGAGGAGTCTAAGTTGGAATATGATGAGATAGAAGGAACGATCCGATTCGCAAGTAGCACCGATAGTATCACTTATAGGATGCCTAATAGGATGAAAGAATTTCACTTTATATCCCGGTTTGATAAGGACAACGTTGGTGCTTTTGAGGACATCAACGAAGAGGATAAGAAAAAGGGCATGGATTATGTATGGGAAAAAAGGAGTCTTTATTACAAAGATTGCTTGGCCCTAGGACCAAGGTATAAAGTCGATAAGGAATTTGCCCAAATGATTATGGGGGCGATTGAGAAAAAGGTGATTGGTTTCTACAAGGAGTATCTACAATCAGAGAGTGTAACAAATGATGAGATCACGTAGTAACCCATAACCTTGAGTCTAGCTACAAGACTCGTAAATAAAGAAAAGCGCTTCTTGGGAGGCAACCCATGTTTTGTGTGATTTTATTTGTTTGTTTGTTATTTGTTTCCGTATGCATGCTTTATTTTTATTGTTGGTTGATCATGTTTCTCAATTAAGAAGTGGAAATACTTTACTTTGTTGTTTTGGCCTAGTCTTAACTCCACCTAGAAGTATTTTTGCAAAAGATAAGTGTAAGGGGAAACCCAAATATGTTTTTAAGAAACAAACCGATCATGATTCTCCACAATATTAAATGAACATGTATATTCGTATTTGTTAGAGTCAAATGCTTGTATTGAGTCATAATGAAGTTTTGCAGGATTTTCCAGGAAGTGGGACCAAGTTTTTCCAGAAATTTTCCGGAAACTTAACATAAGAATTTCTGCAGGTCAATTCTGACGGCGTCAGGAGTTTACTCTTGACGGCGTCAGGTGTAAAAATCTGGAAATTTTACCGGTTTTGTTTTTCTAACAGAGTCTTATGGTTTTTGTGAATTATTAAGTTTTATAATCTCCAGGAGATCTGCAAACTTCATTCCACAAGCATTATATCTTATCTTGTTTTCTAGGATTTAGTAACTTATATAGGATGCCGCCGATTTTAAGCGAGGTTGTCTTGTCTATTTTCTCAGGTTTTACAGGTTATGTATGACAAGAAGATGATTTATATTCTGGAAGGGAAGCTTTGATTGTTCATTTTCTTGGAGGAAGATTTAACCTGGCCACCTAATTATCCATACCGAGCGAATCAGGGGAGTATTTGATTTCATTCTCTTTACTTTTTCACTTTTACATTCTTTACTTGAACATTGGGGACAATGTTCATCTTAAGTGTAAGGGGAGGGTAAAAAGATGATACCTTACATATGCACTTTCGCTTGAGTTTGTTTTGTTTGATGGTAGATGTGTAATAAAACTATGAGAAATACTTGTTAGTGCAATTTTAGCGCCAAATTTAAAATTTTTTACAACATTTAGGAGTGAAACTTTAGCCATAGCAAGCGTCTCATGGATAGGAGATCGTATGACTAGCACATAACCGTATATTCAGAAAAAATTTCCACCCAAATATGTGAGGTTCGCCTTTAGATTTGATAGGAAAAGCATTTACTAATAGTGCTTATGAGTGTACCGGTAGCATTTAGATTCTAGAACTTGCGTTAGTGATGCATCCCGAGACCGCTAGTGAGACTACATTCGTGTAGTTGGATTTACTACATGATAAGAGGCATTAGGATCACCCTTGTGTTAAACCCGTATTATAATTACTTGACCATTTAAGTCATATTACTTGGCTAGTTAAGACAACTAATTTTTACCACACCCTTAGCGTTGTACTCATTTTTAGTACACGATACCCCTAGTACACCCCTCCGAGCCTATCTTTTCGTTTCTAACTTTAAGCATTTTACTTAAAGGAAGAATTTGTTACACCCCACTTAAATGTACAACCAAATTGCCTTAGCCTTCCGTGTATGCGCTCATTTTTAGTGCATTATTGTTATTTGTTAAACCCTAAGTTAATTATCTAATTGATTACATGGTTGCTAAGTCGAGCCATATCCTTGTACATATTGTTTTGGGACGATTGGGACTCATGGGTAAGTACTTATTTTATGGAGTAATGGGGAAGAACATCACTTATTACCCCCATATGTACGTTAATCTTAAAAGTGCTCCAAGTGTTTTGATTTTCTTAATTCGAGTCATTAGATTAGTTTAATGTAAAGTATGTAAAGATTCAAGTGTAAGGGGAGTGTTCATCCCCTATGATGTATTATTTTGGATGGTAGGGTAAGAGTGTATGCAAATATATATATATATATATATATATATATATATATATATATATATATATATATATATATATATATATATATATATATATATATAAAAGAAAAAAAAATAGAAAAAGAAAAAAGAGAAAAAACATACGGACTACCATCCCGTTTCATTCTATGTTTATTTTATGTTTTTGTTATTTTTCATTTATTAGCTTAAGTCGAGTCTAGTCTTGGCTTAGCAACGCCATATTGTACATGTAATTAACCAAGATTGTTAACTCGCCACCAGTAAAACTTCCTTTATCCAACAAAACCGTGTATTTCATATCCCTACACCTAACGTTACAACCCTTTAAAAGACCTCTTTGATAGTTTACCCTAGGTGCTTACGCCATGTGGTGGAGGTTTGATCCTTTCCCAAGCCTATGGTAATCTATTTTGCTATGACAGGTAGTGAGAGATATCTTCCGTTTCCATTTTGTAATTTACACTTTATTACACCCGAGAGATGTGAGTATCTAAACACTATTTGTGAGGTGCTTGTGTATGACCTCCGTGCTTGTCTATTGGTCTTTAGTGAACGATTATTTGTTGTAATTACTTTTATATTAGTGTTAAATGACCCCTAACTTGTCTTTTGAGTAGAATAAAAGCGCATTTGCTTGAGGACAAGCAAATCTCAAGTGTAAGGGTATATGATGAGGCGAAAAATGATCCGTTTTTAGGGGGTCATTTAAGCCCGAATTCGAATTTATTTGATCAAATATTGCCCTAAATCGTTCCTTTTGTGATTTTAGGTACTTTGGGAGTGAAATCTGGAAAAGGAAGCAATTCGGACGTTTTTGGAGCATAAAAGTGAAGAAAATGTCAAAGTCTTAATTTTCCATGCTGGGAACAGTAGGTGACGGCGTCAAGAGTAACTCCCTGACGGCGTCAAGAGCAAAATTCCATGACGATCCAGAAGAGATTTGACAGCGTCATGAAGGTAGGGCGTCAAGAGTAAAAGTCATGACGGCCTGGAAATGATTAATACTTGACGGCGTCAAATGTAGATCAAGGCAGTCCGAGATTAGTTTTGGCGGCGAGGTGACAGCGTCACCTAATTGGTCTTGACGCCGTCAGACCCCTTTTCCTATATATAGTTTTCTAATTTTTCACATTAAAAGAGAGAAGTTTTGGGAGAAACCCTAAGTACGATTTTGGTGTAACTTTACAGGTTTTTCAAGGGTTCCAACCCCTTGATACCTTGCATGTGTAATCAAGATAAGTGTTCTTTTAATTCAATCAATATGTCTATGTGTTGGTTGTCTATATCTTGTTCTTGACTTAATTCCATCATGCTAGGCTAGATCTATCTTGTGTTTGCTTAGATCTAATGAAACCTAGATGTTAATTATGTGTTGATTACTTGTTTATTCTTGTCTTGGATGAATGATTTATATGTTAGGCTTAAGAAAACTGGCAGATCTCCAATTGGTAACATGTTTGAACGTCTTAAGAAACATGAACCGACGCGCACTAGGTCTTTATTGGTTGTATTTAATGCATGAGCCACTGTTTACAATCCCTATAGTTGTGCTGGGCATGGTGTAGGAGGAGATAAGAGCTCATAGAATTGGGGAGTTAAGTGTGCCACCCCATGAATGGTATTAAGGAATACGATCCATCATCCATGCAATTATAACAAGTAATTAACGTGTAAAAGATGTCTAGGGAGTAGTGAAATCTAAGTAAACACATTTTCTCCAATTACTGCTCACAACTTTAGTATAATTTAGTTTATTTTCATTTTTAGTATTTTATTTTGATTGCATCTTAGTATTGGGTTAGTTGAATAGCAACTAATTCCGCCCAAATCCTTCAAAACCGAGATTTTAACTTGCTTTCTAAAAAATATAAAAATACAAAAATAATCTTTCCTCACCTTTAGAACTAGTATTTAGGTTTTCTAATCCTAGCGACACTATTCCTAGTTGAACGATCAATCCCCTGGTACTTGTCACTATACTATACTACAACGATCAGGTACACTGCCTGGTGGGGGTTGTAAGCTTCTCAAGATCCCTTGAGAGGTAAAGCCTGGTGCGATTCCCACGTATCAATTGCATCTTAATTATTGGGTTAGTTCACTAGCAACTAATTCCGCCCACTCCTCCAAAACCCGAGATTTTTAATTGCTTTTATAAAAATATAAAAATACAAAAAGAATCATCCCTCACCTCTAGACCTAGTTTTTAGGCTTTCTAATCCTAGCGACACTATTCCTGAGTTGAACGATCAATCCCCTGGTACTTGTCACTATACTATACTACAACGATCAGGTACACTACCTGGTGGGGGTTGTAAGCTTCTCGAGATCCCTCGAGAGGTAAATCCTGGTGCAATTCCCACGCATCAAAAAGATAGTTAGGGAGTAATGAAATCTAATTAAACATGTTTCTCTCATTATTGTTTTTCTCCTCATTTACATTTACTTTCTTGTTATTTTATTTTCATTGCATTAGTAGATATTTGGGTTAGTTGACTAGCAACTAATTCCACCCATTCTTCCAAAACCCGAGATTTTTACTTGCTTTCTAAAAAACTATAGAAATACAAAAAGAATCATCCCTCACCTCTAGACCTAGTTTAATTAAGTTTTGATCCTAACGACACTATTCCCCGAGAGAACGATCAATCCCCCGGTACTTGCCACTACACTATACTACATCGGTCAGGTACACTGCCTGGTGGGGATTGCAAGCCTCTTAAGATCCCTATAGAGGTAAAACCTTTTGCAAGGTTGCAAAAACACGCATCAGTTCCATTCAAGAAAGCAGTCATGATGTCCATCTGATATACTGTTATGTTGTTGTGAGCTGCATAGGCTAAGAAAATCTGGATGCTTCAAGTCTTGCTACTAGCGCGAATGATTCTTCGAAGTCTATTTCTTCTTCTTGTCTGAATCCTTTAGCCATGAGACGAGCTTTGTTGCGAATTACAGTCATTTCTTCATCATTTTTGTTCTTCCATAACCATTTGAGATCAATCACACGTTGGTCAATTAGTATTGGAACTAGTTCCCAACTTTCATGTAACTAGTATTGAAGACGTTCTTCTTGCATCGCTTTTATCCATGCGTTTTCTTCTATCGCCTCCTGAATGTTCTTTGGTTCTTTGAGGCTTATAAATCAAATGTAGATGCACATTTCAGGGTTTGTGGCGAGTTGTTTTCTTGTCTGAACTGGCCTTTAAGGTTCACCAATAACTTGTTTAATTGGATGGTCTTTAGTCCATTTGAGTGTAGAAGGGTACCTTGGGTTTAACATATGTGTGTTAGATGGTTCTTGTAGCCTTGAAGATGATTCAGCAGAATCCATGGCAAATGGGTTTTCAAATACTTATTCTTCTAACGCAAAATCATTTTGGTGATGTATTGTTTCTTCTTGAAGTGGTGTGTGTTGGTGTTGCTCGTCAACTCTTGGTAGAACGATTTCAAGTACTAAAGTTTCTGGAGTAGATGTAGAGGAAGTTGAGGGGGTTGGTGCATCAGCTGTAATTGTAGTAGATGCATTTTGTGTTGGTGGTGGTGGTTGATGATTTTGAGCGGGTGCAGCGGAATGATGTTGTGATGCATTTGTCGAAGATCCACCATAGTATTCATCAAACATCAACTCAAATAAATTATCGAGTTCTTGTTCTAAAGGTTTTTCTGGTGTTGTTGATGGAGCTACTTGAGGTACGAGTCCTGAACTAATATGTCCAAAAGTCTGCGGGTTTGGTGCAGGTCCTAATTTGTTTTGATTAAAAAGCCATCGGGTTAAGATCGGGTTCTAGAGCAAGTCTCTCAGAAACCATTTGTGAAATTTCGTCAAACTTCACATTCATTGTCTCCATTATCCTTTTAGTTCTTCTATTGTACACTCTAAACGCCCTCAAATTGTCTGAGTATCCAATGAAGATTCCAATATCACCCTTAGCTTTCAGCTTCCCTAGATCTTCTCTGACGTTCGTCAAATAGCACAAAGCGCCAAATATGTGAAGGTAAGAGATATCAGGTTTTCTATTGTTCACTAGTTCATACGGTGTTTGATTGAATCTTGGGTGGATTAGGGAATGGTTCTGAGTGAAACAAACCGTGGCTACATCATCAGCCCAAAAAATAACGGTGCACTAGAATAAATCAACATTGTGCGAATAGCTTCCACAAGAGTTCAATTTCTTCTTTCAACTACCCCATTCTTCTGTGGAGTTCTAACAATGGATGTCTGATGTATGATTCCAACATCTTCAAAATAAGTTCTTAACTATTGATTTATGAATTATGTGCCATTGTCGATTCTTACAATCCTTACTCGGAGCTTGTAGTAGGACTTGAATATGCTTCAGAAAGGTGATAATAATGCCTGGTGCTTCGTCTTTTGATCTCAAAAATTTAACCCATGTATATCTTGAATAGTCATCGACGATAACAAGAATATACCTCTTCCCGTTTATGCTTTCAACTCTGACTGGGCCACATAAGTCCATGTGCAACATATGTAACTTTGCTTCCGAACTAGGTACGGATTTGGGTTTATATAATGCCCTTTTGCTTTTGCCTTGCTCGCAAGATGGACATAGGTGTTCCTTGGTATATTTGAACTTATGAATCCAGTGATGATGTTGTCTTTGGCTAATTTGTTGATGGAGTCGAAATTGAGATGAGATAATCTTCTATGCCACATCCAGGACTTAATTCCAGATGCTCTTGTCATAAGACAAATTGGTGATGAAGAGGTCACTTGGTTGTTGTCGATAACATACAAGTTGGTGCCGCGATTCCTAGTTAAGAGGACGGCACCTTCCAAATTCCGAATGAAGCATGTAATTCTCCTAAATGCAACCTCTAAATCTGCATCACAAAACTACCCAATTGAAAACAAGTTGTGTCCCAATCCTTCGACGTAGTAAAATCAAATGATCAAATAATTTCCAAATTAAAGATCTCCATAACCCATAATATCTGCTAGATAATCATTTCCAAAGCGTACAGTTCCCATGAATTTCCAGACGAAATTGATCAGCAGCTTCATATTCCTGGTCATGTGCTTGGAGCAACCCAAGTCAACGATCGAAAGACATATTTCGATAACCTGCGACGAACAGAAGAGTTTGTTTTTGGAAACCGTTTTGATGTTGGTTCCTTGGGGTAAGGGGTAAAATCCTGATCACACTCATAGAAAGTTTCGACGGGTTCAATTTGAACAGCATTCCATATACCATTCTGAAATATGAACACTCTACCCGGTGGTTTCCATATACCATTCTAAAGGTAAGTACTAGGCGTCTTATTACAACGGTGTGACCTAGATCAAGCAATTAGTCTTCCTATTGATTTAGCAATGGTTCCTTTAGGAACGCGCTTCTGTGCAGGTTTATCATTCACAATTTTAGAAACATAATCATCATGAATATCATTAAATAAGCATTTCTTATGGTTTATGTTTTTTAACGTGGTATAGGTGTTTAGGCCAGTGGTGTACGTAGTAATTTGTCATAGATTATTCACTTTTTAATAAAGTTTTTTAAGAGTATTCGCTTAGTATCAAATTCTAAAGTATGCTAATGATGACATCAAATAAGTACATATTATTGTTATCACTTGTCCTATATATTTGACTTGTTTTATAATATTATCTATGAGAATTGATACTTAATTGTTTACTTTTGTAATTCTTAATTATAAACAAGCTTTTGGTGAAAGTTAGCTATTTTGGACGTAAAATGGAGCAAAATGGATCAAGTTGGAAAAGTCTACCGAACTGAAGAAGATACGCTGTATCATTCTAGACAGATACACCGTACGACCATACTTAGATGAATTCGAAGACCATTGCCTAACTTTGAAGAATGCGCCGCATGTATTAATCTCATGCGCCGCATATGAAACTTTGGTCAACGAAGAATATCTGACTTATATACTCCAGATAAGTCATATTACCTTATTGACATACGGCGCATCAATCTCAAGACTTCACCAAAGATTATCCAAGATACTGAAGGACATGCGCCGCATAGAGATTCAAGTTACGCCGCATATGAAGACGGTGTACGAATATTCCAGAATATAATAATCTTGGACCCCACGCGAAGCTATCTAGATACGCCACATCAACTAAGATGATGCGTCGCATCAATCCCTCAGACAGAAAGTATAAATATCCCATTCAACAGATGAATTTCGTGTGCAAAAATAACCTTAAGGAGAAGAATACGGACGAATAGGCAACACAAGACACCACCAAACGAAGATTTCAGAGCAGTAAGAAGGTCCTGCTAATGTTTTAATTCATTAAATAGTTTTGTTTTATTGTAATAGTATGCTTTAATCCACCAGGATTGTTGGGCTTGTCTACACCATAGGACTCTCCTTTATATTGTTTTCCCATCGATTAAAGTTTATATGATGTTTATTTGGTTCTTATTATATGTGCATTGATAACCTCTGTGTCTAGCTGTGGAATGCTTGGGCAGGTTGGGTTGCCATATCCCTTCCACGATTTCTTCACTAGCATTATAAGTTAGTGTAAACCCTTAAAAAGGTTAAATAATATAGACATAAGTAATCACTAAGAGTTTACCCGCCTATAACTAATATACTAACGAGAGAGAATAGATTTTAGCACTCATCATATAAAAGTAGCAATAAAACAAGTGACAAGCTACTTAATCATTCGTCAGGCCTCTTATCTGTATTTATTATCTATCTGTGTACGTGTTCGCCATTCGTGTATTCTATCTCATTAAATTTATTAATTATAATCAACTCAATTGTGCCAGTCTCTCAGGCTGAAAACCCCCCGTACGTTAGATTAGGTTGTAAAACTAACTTAGGAATTAAAATACTGATAGACATTCTAGGTGTTAACGTTCCACTCTTAGTGATCGATACTCTACTTACCAACTAGCTTCATTGATCGGATACACTACTTGTTAGTGTGTGTTAGAGGTTAAGTCGGCTAAATATAAATTTAATACTTGATAGGAATAATCTATACCTACAATGATAAGCATACGTACCAAGTTTTTGGCGCCATTACCGGAGAGTGAATTGTTTAATATCTAAATATCTGTTAGTATTTTAATTAAATTTTTAACTTATTTAGTTTTTAATTTTTAGTTTTTAATTGCTAACTTTGTTGTGTGTAAGTATAATTGAATTCATTGTATTTTTCAAGATATTTAGTGTTTGTTTGCTTAGTTGCTTTATGTAATTTTTGTATTTTTCGTTTTCTTTTTTTATTTGTCTACATTGTTTCCTATCTGCTGTATTTTGCTGATCTAAATGATACAGCGCATCTGTGTTCATAGATACGTCGTATTGCTTTTTTACTTTTTTCTATGGCGTAACTAATTTAATAATTCGAGTACGACACATCTATCCCCTAGATACGGCGTATTCTGTTTTTAATCAGAATTTTTTTAACCCTAAATGCCATACGGCGCATAAGTTTATCTCATACACAATATTACTAATTTATTAAAAACGGTTTCGAATTCATTAAATAATCTGAAGTGGCTGATGCGTGGGATTGCACCCTCACAAATGGTTTTACCTCTCAAGGGATCTTGAGAAGCTTACAACCCCCACCAGGCAGTGTACCTTATCGTTGTAGTATAGTATAGTGACAAGTACCGGGGGATTTATCGTTCAACTCAGGAATAGTGTCGCTAGGATTAGAAAGTCTCCTAAACTAGGTCTAGAGGTGAGGGATGGTTCTTTTTGTATTTTTATAAAAGCAAGTAAAATCTCCGGTTTTGAAGGAGTGGGAGGAATTAGTTGCTAGCCAACTAACCTAAATAACTAAAGATGCAATCAAAATAAAATAAAAGAAATGAAAATGAAACTATTATACTAATGTGGTGTAAACAATGATGAGGAAAGTTGTGTTTACTTAAGTTTCATTACTCTCTATATATCTTTTACAGGTTCATAGCTTGTTACAATTGCATGGATGACGGGTCATGTTCCTTAATACTAGTGGTAGGGTCGTGTACAATATTCCCTAACTCTATAGAATCTTACTTCACTCCTATGTCGAGCCGTTAGAAGCTCCTAACATGGGATCATTAGAATTCTCCTACGCATTAAATACAACCAAAAATCGTAGTACACCTCCGATCATGTTTCTTAAGACGTTCAAGCAAGTTACCAATGGAAGTCTGCCAGTTTTCTTAAGCCTAACATCGAATACAATCATCCGTAACAACTATAAACAAACAATCAACCCATAATCAACATCTAGGTTTCACTACATCTAAGCAAACACAAAAGAAATTTAGCCTAGCATGTTAAATAGAAGACAAGCGTAAGATATAATCAAACAACACATAGACATATTGAATGATTTGGAAGAATACTTATCTTTAATTGAACATGAAAGATTCAAGGGGTTGGAACCCTTGAAAAAGCTGTAAAATTCGGCCTAGGGTTTTTCTCTCAAAGTTGCACACTAATGAATGAAGTTTGGAAAACTATATATAGATTTTACAAGGTGACGGCGTCATGTGTTAAGATGTGACGCCGTCAACTCGCCGCCAAAATGAAATCATATTGCCTAGATCTATTTGTGACGCCGTCATGTAGGATTTTCTTCTGGGCCGTCACTAATACTTGGACCATGACGGCCTTGGGTGACGCCGTCATCTCCTATGCACAAAAACTCTCTGGATCGTGATGCGTGGGAATTGCACCAAGCTTTACCTCTCAAGGGATCTCGAGAAGCTTACAACCCCCACCAGGCAGTGTACCTGATCGTTGTAGTATAGTATAGTGACAAGTACCGGGGGATTGATCGTTCAACTCAGGAATAGTGTCGCTAGGATTAGAAAGCCTAAAAACTACGTCTAGAGGTGAGGGATGATTCTTTTTGTATTTTTTTTATATTTTATAAAAGCAAATAAATTCTCGGGTTTTTAGAGGAGTGGGCGGAATTAGTTGCTTATCAACTAACCCAATAACTAAGATGTAATCAAAATAAAAATAACAAAAATGTAAATAAACTAAATTACTAATGTGGTGTGAACAATATATGGGAGAATTGTGTTTACTTAGATTTCACTATTCCCTAGATATCTTTTACAGGTTAATTACTTGTTATAGTTGCGTGGATGATGGGTTATATTCCTTAATACCAATCATGGGGTGGCGTACTTACTTCCCCAATTCTATAAGCTCCTACTTCACTCCTATCTCGATCCGGCTAAGAAGCTCCTAACATGGGATCACTAGAATTCGCTCATGCATTAAATACAACCATAAAAACCTAGTACACATCGGTTCATGTTTCTTAAGACGTTCAAGCAAGTTACATAATGGAGATCTGCCAGTTTTCTTAAGCCTAACATTGAAATCATTCATCCATTACAACTATAAACAAGCAATCAACCTATAATCAACATCTAGGTTTCATTACATCTAAGCAAACACACAATAGATCTATCCTAGCATGTTATAATCAAGACAAGCGTAAGATATATTCAAACAACACATAGACATATTGAATGAATTGGTAGAATACTTATCTCAATTGAACATGAATGGTTTCTAGGGGTGAAAACCCTTGATAATACTGTTACAAACGAGCTAGGGTTTATAAAGTTCGGCCCTAAAATTCTCCACACAAGTTCCACTTTAATTAATGAAAATTAGAAAAGTATATATAGATTTTAGGAGGTGACGGCGTCAAGAGGAAAATTCTGACGCCGTCATCTCACCGCCAATAAAGTTCTCGGACTGCCTAGATTTATAGCTGACGCCGTCATGTGTAATTCTGCTCTGGGCCGTCACCACTTTTACTCTTGAAGCCCTTGTTCTGACGCCGTCACGTTTTCTCTGGGTCGTCACCAAAATTGCTCTTGACGCCGTCATCAAATTCTTCTTGACGCCGTCAGGTACTGCTCCCAGCAAGGAAAATTAAGACTTTGCCGTTTTCTTCACTTTTATGCTACAAAAACGTCCAAAATGCTTCCCATTCCAGAATTCACTTCCAAAGTACCTAAAATCACAAAAGGAACGATTTAGGGCAATATTTGATCAAATAAATTCCAATTCCGGCTTAAATGACCCCCTAAAAACGGTTCATTTTTCGCCTCATCACATCGTCACGTGTATTTTCCACATCCACCTCTTTTGTAACTCTTGACGCCGTCATGTGGAGAGCCTTGACGCCGTCAGGTACTGTTCCAGCAAGAAAAATTGAGACTTTGCCGTTTTCTTCACTTTTATGCTCCAAAAACGTCCAAAATGCTTCCTTTTCCAGATTTCTCTCCAAAAGTACTTAAAATGACAAAAGGAATGATTTAGGGCAATATTTGATCAAATAATCACGAATCCGAGCTTAAATGACCCCATAAAAGTGGTTCACTTTTCGCCTCATCAAATACCCTTACACTTGAGATTTGCTTGTCCTCAAGAAAATGCACTTTTATTCTAATCAAAATACAAGTTAGGGGTCATTTAACACTAGTATAAAAGTAATTACAACAAATAATCGTTACACTAAAAACCAAAGACAAGCACGGAGGTCATATACTAGCACCTCACAAATAGTGTTTAGATACTCACATCTCTCGGGTGTAATAAAGTATATATCACAATAAGGAAATGGAAAACATCTCTCACTACCTGTCATAACAAATAGATTACTATAGGCTTGGGAAAGGATCAAACCTCCACCACTTGGCGTAAGCACCTAGGATAAACTATCAAAGAGGTCTTTCAAAGGCTTATAACGTTATGTGTAGGGATATGGAATACACGGTTTTGTTGGATAAAGGAAATATTTACTGGTGGCGAATTAATCATCTTGGTTAATTACACGTACAATATGGCATTGCTAAGCCAAGAGTAGACTCGACTTAAGCTAATGAATCAAAAATAACAAAAACATAAAATAAACATATAATGAAACGGGATGGTAGTCCGAATGTTTTTTTTTTTTCTCTTTTTTCTATTTTTTTCTTTTTATTTATTTTTCGATTTTTTTTTTTTTTTTTTTTTTTTTTTTTTTTTTTTTTTTTTTGTGCATACACTCTTACCCTACCATCCAAAATAATACATCATAGGGAATGTACATTCCCCTTACACTTGAATTTTTACATACTTTACAATAAACTAATCTAATGACTCGAATAAAGATAATCAAAATACTTCGAGTACTTTTAAGTTTAACGCACATATGGGGGTAATAATTTGATGTTCTTCCCCATTACTCCATAACACAAGTACTTTACCCATGAGTCTCAATCGTCCCAAAACAATATGTACAAAATATGACTCGACTTAGCAACCATGTAATCAATTAGATAATTAACTAATGTTTTAAACATGTAACAATAATGCACTAAAGATGAGTGCATACGCGAAAGGCTAAGGCGATTTTTTTGCACATTCTGGTGGGTTGTAACAAATTCTTCCTTTAAGTAAAATGCTTAAAGTTAGAAACAAAAAGATAGGCTCGAAGGGGTGTACCAGGGGTTTCGTGTACTAAAAATGAGTACAACGCTAAGGTGTGGGTAAAATTAATTGACTTTATTAGCCAAGTAGTATGACTTAAATGATCAAGTAATTATGATACGGGTTTAACACAAGGGTGATCCTAATGCTTCTTATCATATAGTAAATCCTACTACACGAATGTAGTCTCACTAGCGGTCTCGGGATGCATCACTAACGCAAGTTTTAGAATCTAAATGCTACCGGTACACTTATAAGCACTAATAGTGAATGCTTTTCCTATCAAATCTAAGGGCGAACCTCACATATTTGGGTGGAAATTTTTTTTGAATGGTACAGTTTTGTGCTAGTCATACAACTCCTATCCATGAGACGCTTGCTAAGGCTAAAGTTTCACTCCTAAATGTTGTAAAAAAATGTAAATTTGGCGCTAAAATTACACTAACAAGTATTTCTCTTAGTTTTATTACACACCTACCATCAAACAAACAAACTCAAGTGCAATTGTATCCTATAAGGTATCATCATTTACCCTCCCCTTATACTTAGGATGAACATTGTCCCCAATGTTCAGTTAAAGGATGTAAAAGTAAAGCAGGTAAAAGAATGAAAACAAATACTCCCCTGATTCGTTTGGTGTGGATAGTGTGTCAACAATGTTAGATCTTCCTCCAAGAAAATGAACATTCAAAGCTTCCCTTACAGAAAATAAATCATCTTCTTGTCATATATAACCAGTTAAACCTGAGAAAACAATCAAGGTAACCTCGCGTAAAATCGGCGGCAATTTATATATACTAACAAATCCTAGAAAGCAATGTAAGATATAATGCTTGTGGATTGAATGTTTGCAGATTTCCTGGAGTTTATAAAACTAAAGAATTAACAAAAACTTTAAGATTCTGTTAGAAAAACAAAACTCGCAAAATTTCTAGAATTTTACACATGACGTCGTCAGGAGTTAACTCCTGATGCCGTCAGAAATGACATGCAGAAATCTTTACGTTAAGTTTTCGAAAATTTCTGGAAAAAATTATGTCATACTTCCTGGAAAATCCTGCAAAACATCATTATGACTCGATACAAGCATTTGACTCTAACAAATACTAATACACATGTTCATTTAATATTGTGGAGAATCATGATCATTTTCGTTCTTAGAAACAAATTTGGGGTTTCCCCTTACACTTAGCTTTTGCAAAATACCTTTATATGAAGTTAAGACGAAGTTAAACAACAAAATAAAGCATTTTCACAATTTTAGTTTGAAACATGATCTACCAACAATAAAAATAAAGCATGCATACGGAAGCAAATAACAATTAAATAAATCAAACAAATAAAAAATCACACAAAACATGGGTTGCCTCCCAAGAAGGGGTTATTAGACACAAAGGTTATTAAAGTTTGTCAAAAAGTGTGATTTGGTTACTATTGTTTTTTTGGTTACAAAGAGGTAACTTAAGTAAATGGGTTTGTCATTTGGGTTACTCAAATATTAAAAATGTTACATAAATGTTACTGCGAGGGTGGGCAACCGGCTGATTACCGGTTCCACTTGTCCACGTTAGCACCATAGTTTAAAATGTTATAAGGAAGTTACTATAGTTTACGGGTTTATTAAATAGGTTACTAAACCTTAACAAAAAGTTACTATACGGTTTTTTGTTTTTTGTTGTAATTTTTTTATTTTTACATTTTTCTCCTTCGCATATCTTTGTATATTTTCGTACATTTCTATCCGTTTTTATATGTTTATGTATGTTTTTCTCTCTTGTCGTACTTTCTTTACATTGTTTTACGTTTATGTACGTTTTTCTCTCTTGTCATACGTTTTTGTCCATTTTTGTACGTTTTCATCTGTTTTTCGTATATTTTCATACGTTTTCATAGGTTTTCATAATTTTTTTATTACATTTGTTTGCGCATTTATAAGCTTGTGTAGGTTTCATACGTCTTTTTACGTTTTCATAGCAGTTTTACGTTTTTCTACACCTTTGTATGTTTTATACGTATGTATGTTTTATACGTATGTAAAAATGTGTGAAAACGTGTAAAACAAACAAAAACGTATGAAAATGGAAAAAACGTAAAAAAAAAAACAGAAAAAAATGTCTGAAAACGAAAAAAAGTAAGAAAAGCAGATAAAAACGTAAGAAAAACATACGAAAACGTAATAAACTAGGCGAAAAGGTATAAAAATGGACAAAAACATATAAAAGCAGAAAAAACTTAAGAAAAACGGACAAAAATGTATGAAAAATGGACAAAAACGTATGAAAATGGATAAAACGTAAGAAAAACGGACAAAACGTAAGAAAAATGGATGAAAGTGTAAGAAAATGGGCGAAAACGTATAAAAATGAATGAAAACGTATGAAAACGGAAAACCCTTAAAAAAAGAAAAAAAGGATAAAAACGTAAGAAAAACAGACAAAATGTATGAAAACCAAAATTTGAGTTAAGTATAAACGGTTGTTGGGATAAAGGACTAACAGTGCAAATGTTTGTTGCGAACGGCCGTTAGCTAACGGAAAAAACTAACGACAGTTTGTCTGAGGGACCATTTTTGAAATTAATAGAAAAAAACCTGTAGTGGAAGGTTAAAACATACATAGTAACTTATATAACCGGTGACCAAACTTGAGTAACCTCTTTGTAACCAAAAAAACTTGAGTAACCAAATCGCACTTTTTGGCAAACTTTAGTAACTTTTGTGTCTAATAACCCCCCAAGAAGCGCTTTTCTTTATTTACGAGTCTTGTAGCTAGATTCAAGGTCATGGGCTATCGTGTGTCACTTATGCTCACATACCCTAGGGTGAGCCATCTAATAGTCGCCTCATCTTTCTTATAGTCATCACTTAGCTCTAAACATCCGTGATAATACCTTTTATTCTTTTCATGAGGATATTTAAGCCCTTTTCTTTTATCATTCTCACTTAGCATTTCTAGGGGTGGATACCTACTACATTTCTCCATAGAAAAATCCTTGAACCTAGGGTGTGCACGGGGCATTTGGTAAACAAAATCTTCATCCCCTTCCGAGAATGTAATTAACCCTTCCATAAGTTTTTCATCAAGGTTGGTTAACCTTTTGAAGGGTTTTCCAAACACAACTTGGGTTAACTTACTATTGATAAATTCTCCTAGATTCTCCATAACCATGAACTCAACAAGATAAACAAAGCTTCCTACAAACACATGCAATGACATTGCCCTAGCAATAATATTATCTCCTTTGTATTCCAACTCATCTACCATAATTTTATTGTATTCACTACGCGAGATTATGTTCATTGGTAGAGATGAGTTAAGGTAGGCATCAAAGCTCCTAAACCCAATTTTACAAGGAAATTGCATATTAAATGGGTTATCATTCTCAATTCTTGTTCTAGGGTCGACATACCTAAGAGGGTCCACTTCATCATCCATCCTATCCTCATTAATTACGTCACTATCATCTAGGTCCTCATCGGAGTCCGAATAGTAAAAAGGACTAGCCCTATGGTCATCATCATGGTCGGACTCCTCCATCTCAGAGTTATTGTCAAAGTGATGGTTAGGTGAGAGATTAGGTGGGTTCTCATTTTCCACTAAAGGGATTGGGGCAGGCATTTGGAAAATCCTACGACGAAAAACACGAATAACAGGAATCGAACGATCAATGCTATTATTATTCATCGAGATAATTTACGAACAAAGGAAACAAAAAAATAAGATAGACTAAAGAAAATCTAAAAATAAAAACAAAATCTTACTAGAAAGGAATCTAGCAAGTAGACCTAATAAAAAGAAATCCTAACCTAGACAATAACTATTCCCCGGGCTGCGACGCCAAAAACTTGATGCGTGGGATTGCACCCTCACAAAAGGTTTTACCTCTCAAGGGATCTTGAGAAGCTTACAACCCCCACCAGGCAGTATACCTGATCGTTGTAGTATAGTATAGTGACAAGTACCCGGGGATTGATCGTTCAACTCAGGAATAGTGTCGTTAGGATTAGAAAGTCTCCTAAACTAGGTCTAGAGGTGAGGGATGATTCTTTTTGTATTTTTATAAAAGCAAGTAAAATCTCGGGTTTTGAAGGAATGGGCGGAATTAGTTGATAGCCACCTAACCCAAATAACTAAAGATGCAATCAAAATAAAATAAAAGAAATGAAAATGAAACTATTATACTAATGTGGTGTAAACAATGATGAGAAAAGTTGTGTTTACTTAAGTTTTATTACTCTCTATATATCTTTTACAGGTTGATAGCTTGTTACAATTGCATGGATGACGGGTCATATTCCTTAATACTAGTCGAAGGGCCGTGTACAATATTCCCTAACTCTATAGAATCTTACTTCACTCCTATGTCGAGCCGTTAGAAGCTCCTAACATGGGATCATTAGAATTCTCCTACGCATTAAATACAACCAAAAATCGTAGTACACCTCCGATCATGTTTCTTAAGACGTTCAAGCAAGTTACCAATGGAAGTCTGCCAGTTTTCTTAAGCCTAACATCGAATACAATCATCCGTAACAACTATAAACAAACAATCAACCCATAATCAACATCTAGGTTTCACTACATCTAAGCAAACACAAAAGAAATTTAGCCTAGCATGTTAAATAGAAGACAAGCGTAAAATATAATCAAACAACACATAGACATATTGAATGATTTGGAAGAATACTTATCTTTAATTGAACATGAAAGATTCAAGGGGTTGAAACCCTTGAAAAAGCTGTAAAATTCGGCCTAGGGTTTTTCCCTCAAAGTTGCACACTAATGAATGAAATTTGGAAAAAAAATATATAAATTTTACAGGGTGACGGCGTCATGTGTTAAGTTGTGACGTCGTCAACTCGCCGCCATAATGAAATTGTATTGCCTAGATCTATTTGTGATGCCGTCATGTAGGATTTTCTTCTGGGCCGTCACTAATACTTGGACCATGATGGCCTTGGGTGACGCCGTCATCTCCTATGCACAAAAACTCTCTAGGGCAATATTTGATCAAATAATCACGAATACGGGCTTAAATTACCCCTTAAAAGCGGTTCACTTTTCGCCTCATCAGTGGCGTATCGAATTTTGTCGATACGGCGTATTGATTTCAAAAAACTTGTATTTGAAACGTAACGTACATACGGCGTATTAGCTTCTGCTTATACGGCGCATTTATTTTTATAATTATAAGTAATTTGATTATCAAAAGATACGACATATTGATTTATTTTAATACGGCATATCATTTTTCTAAATAAAGGTTTGATCATTTTTAACAAATTAACATACGGCGTATCCGATTTATTAGATATGGCGCATCGTCTATAGATATTAACAACTTTTATTTTTCCGTATTCCGTTTTCATCATTATTTTTCTGTTATTTTACTTTATCAAACCTATCCTACTGATTCTTTTGTGTTGATTTCAGGACGTGCATGACCAGGAGTTCCCCTAAAAACTCAATCAAACCTTTCAAAGAACCTAAAAAAGCTTTCCATTCGCTTAAAAAGCTTTTCAACCAAACAAGCCTTGATTGTTCGAGTTCAGTAGAGCTCGATTACTTTTCTGATCAAGAATCTTAGAGTGAGGAAGAAGTAACAGAAACGATGACGGATCCAACTATGGAGGAATACATGAACAAGACCCAAGATGACTATGGTTCGTGTGTTGCTAGGCCTAAGTTCGATAAAGAGGCCAAGTTTGAATTGAAGGGTCAATTTCTCAAGGAGCTGCGAGAGAATGCTTTCAGTGGATCGGAACATGAAGATGCTAATGAACATGTGGAAAAGATCCTTGAAATAGTATATTTGTTCACAACTGAGAAAGTTACTATTGACCAACTAATGCTTTGTGTTTTCCCTATCTCACTTACAAGAGCTGCTAACAGGTGGTTAAACAATGAACCAGCTGGTTCAATTAAAGAATGGGAGGATTTGAAGAAGCAGTTTCTAAGAAGATATTGCCCACCTGCTAGAACCGATAAAAAGATGGAGGCTATCAATAACTTCAAGCAAGAGCCCGATGAGACTCTTTATCAGGCTTGGGAATGATTTAAAGATTTATTATTGAAATGTCCTCAACATTATTTAATTGCTATGCAGGAGGTGATATTGTTTTATCAGGGATTGGACGTGCCGACTCGACATATTTTGGATTATAAGGCAGCTGTACCTCAGATGAGTGCAGTAAATGCTAGGAAGGCCATCCAAGAGATGGTTGATCATTCTCAGAAATGGCACGATGGAAACTCTACTAGATCTAAGAGCAGTGACACTTCTGATGGATATGCTGATATGCAAGCTCAATTGAATAAGCTTAGTAGAGATATGAAGAAGATGGATGAAAGAGCTTACGCTGCTCAAGTTGGTTGTGAATTATGAAATGGATCTCACTACACTAAAGATTGCCCATCCAAGAAGTAAGGAGAGACATTTGAGGAAGCATACTACACCCAATTTGGCAAACTGTTTCAACCATCTGGAAGGCATAGGGCAGTTGCTATAGGATACTATCAAAGAGACAACAGAAATCCGTCATATCAAGAAAGGAGGCAAACTTTGGATAAAACCTTGAAGCAGATTATGGATGATGCTGTAAAACCTCGCGAAAATTCGTATAATTAACTTCGGTTAATTATATAAATAATCTTTGTCATTATTGTAATTACCATTTTTACGGGGAAATTTAAAATTTTCTTTGTATATTAAAATGGTCACGATTACGATATTGTCAAATTCGTCAAAAGACAAAACAAGTTATCAACACAATTAACAAAATATTAATTTCACTAAACTTAATTACTAAAACTAATTAATAAACCGGACCCTTAATTATTTCGGCCCACACCACATTCACTATTCCTAAGCCCAACGAACCTAAGCCCAAAATCCAATTTTTATATTTTCATTCGATCGACCAAGTTCAAACCCTCTCCAAAACGTCTCGTTCACTTCTAAATTCTACACGCAATCTACGTATATTTTTGCACATCCTCATTTACCTACTAGCCAACTAATAGTGTGTCAAATCTCACGTTCATAAGTTAAGGTTTGATACGTTTTTAAGAAGCAATTCGTTTAGCTATGAATCGACCCAAACGATTCATACAAAATCCATTTCTTAACCGTTTTAATCCCCGTTTGTTTCTAAATGATCCTAATAATGATACCGAGATGATTTTATACTCAAATGTCGAATATGATCATGTATATACAAGTAGTGAACGATTTTGTAAATCGTTTATGGATATATGGTTGTGTCGACATGCATGAATGATTCACCAAAACATATTCCCTCTTTCAAGCTCTCACATTTCATAAAATATGTATATAACTCGTCCTATCTTCCAAGTAGTACTGACATGGTATAGTAAATCATGTTTGTTTGCGTTATTTAGCACCACCCGATCAAGTCGAATGGTGATACATACGTACCATGCATGCATTTAGTTTTCTTCCATTCTCAAACACTTTAACATAAACGTTTCTTCCTAAAAACTACTCCTACAAACTCAGAAGTCGAAGGTTATATTAGTTGGAACTCAAGAAAGGAAATCGGGTTTTAATAATATATATAACGTTTGGGTTATATAGTGAGACTTGATATTCTTGTGTTCTATCCTAACACTCTCGACCTTTGATCACCTCTAAGGTGTTTGTAAGTCTCCCCAACTCGTTTCTATTTCAATTCCTACGTTAAATATTAGTTATGCATCATATCTATATTCGTTTCATCGTATATCATTTTGGTATATATATACACGTACATATTTATTGTTAGAACATGAAACGTGACTAGCCTCTATCTTGGTAGGCCTAGGAGTCACGTAGCACGTACACTTCACGTTTATTTTCATGTTACATGCATTTAACGAGCCTACTTTGAACCATGATTCACACGTATAAATAATCTAAACACTTAGTAAATAATTCCAATTTTTCAAATAATGAAATCAATTCAAACATGCCACAAAACCTACGTATAACTTTCAATTTTACGTAACAAGCACCCAATATTTTTGCTCGACCTAATAGACCACCTAGAAAACTATTAGTTTCATATACACGACTTGTAAAAATATTCACGTTTTGACATTCTAAACGAGCCAAAGTAAATCGACACAAACCAGTTTTTGCAAATCCAAACTTATATAAAAACAAATATTTTGTCGAGTGGGCTTAACTAAGGCCCAACAAGACTTCACGATTTAACAGCCCACTGGGTCCATAAAATATATTTTTAGAATCATAAAGAAAGCCCAAGTTCAAGCCCAAAAGAATTTTCATGCCCTCGCCTCTAAAATTTTAAATGGGCTTTAGTTTGGTTCGAATTAAGGCCCATAAGCTAAATAAATAAGCTTTTATTAAAATAAGCAGTTGAAATAAGCTTGAAATTCATAAAAGAAGCTACGGAAATTTTTATAAAATTTTTATAATCACTTTTGCAAAATTGGACTAAAAATGTAACGCGACTACACATATAGGGACTAAATGTGAAAAGAAAGGACTAAAAATGTAGAAACAGAAAGAAAGGATAAAAATTAATAATATAGGATTGTTACAAGATTAAATTGTAATATTGGACATGTAGTGGACTATAATTGTAAAATATATATAAAAAGGACTAACGGTGCGACGCTAACGCCGTTAGTATAAAAAGTGTAAAAATGGAAAAAGGACAAGGACTACACCTAATCTATTTGACATTCTCAGTTTATTTTCTATTTTACGGCAACTATCACGTCATATGCATTTTATTATGTTTTATATATATATATATATATATATATATTATTTATTTTTTTTACGTTAATAATATATATAACGATATTTAAAAAGTTAATATTTTTACTTACGATTTAAAAAGGTAAAACTACGATAGATATTTTAAATAAAGTATTTTCATATCATGCATGGCATAATAATTTCACTTCACATCATGTATACGTCATAACGAATAATGTTTATTCGTTATTCGTTCGTATTTACCAAATAGTATTTGGTTATATTCTCTGATAAATTTATTTATCAGGTTCCGTATCAACGACGTTTCCATAATCGTTCCCATAAATCTCGTTCTACTTTTCTTTTCATCATTTCTAAATCAATCCAGGTGAGTCATAGCCCCATTTCTAATAATTGTTTTTAACTTATTGGGGGAGATACATGCTTACATATACTTTGATAACTTGATAAGTATATAAATAAAATAAAATACATGATTCAAATCAATTTCCTAATTGATATTAAAATAATATAAATTGTGATTTAAAATATGTTAATGTTTCAAATGTGATTATTGTGTTATGTGAAATATATATTTATTGAAGAATTTCTTGACTGAAATATTGATACTCATATGAAAATGTTCTCAATTCGATTATTATGGTATGTGATATAAATGTGTTACTGGCGAAATATTCAAACTGAATTTCTGATACTCAAGTGATGATATTTTCAAACTGAATTTCTGATACTCAAACAATGATATTTTCAAACTGAATTTCTGATACTCAAACGATGATATTTTCAAACTGAATTTCTGATACTCAAACAATGATATTTTCAAACTGAATTTCTGATACTCAAACGATGATATTATCAAACTGAATTTCTGATACTCAAACAATGATATTTTCAAACTGAATTTCTGATACTCAAACGATACTGTTTTCAAATTGATTTCTGTGATACGATACTTGATTTCATGATGTTATGCTAAATGAGCCCATAAGTCCTTGATATTGCCTAAGTTAGCTTATCGCCATATAGACCCTCAATCATGAGCCATTAATCACCGTAACGTGAGCGCGAATATAGTGAACAGATTCGAAACCTGTTTAGGATTGACCTCCGATCCCACTAATACTTGACGGAATGTCATTATGCATGTGGTTAGTCATATTAGTCGTGATACACTATATTTGAGACAAGTAGGAATTGGCAAATCACCTACGAATAGAGGGCAAAATCTGTCATTGATTTGATAGAACACCCCCTTTGTTAACGTCTTGCGTGTCATGAGGCTTGGTGCAATATCTATAAAGGAAATATATATGTATTCAACATATATTTAGATACAGCTGTATAGGTTTGACCATACGTGAATTGTATATCTGATTGATTTAGTATCATGAGTTTTCAGCTCATGTTAAGATTATTGATTCTTTATTTAATGTGATTGAATATTTATATGATTTATTTGTGATTATATTCGATACTTGTTTCGTTACTGTTTGTATTTTATTAATACCAAATATTCCTGAAATCTAACAAAATAAAGGGTTTTTCCTAAAACTCTATGAACTCACCAACCTTTGTGTTGACACTTTTAAGCATGTGTATCTCAGGTAATTTAAAGGAGCAGGACAAGACACGGAGTGGGCATTTATTACTCTGATAAATTAAAATGGTGTAAAAATCAAATTTGTCATTTTTACAAGCCTTTATATCTTTTCATAAGATTTCAAATCAAATGGTTCATCTTTTATCAAAATTATTATTTAAATGACAAATGACTTTCAAAATGTTTCTTTTCAACCATTTTATGTGGTTAAAACTTCGATCCTCACCGTAACACCCAAATTAATTTTCCGCTGCGACAAACTTTAAAAATGGGGGTGTTACAGATTGGTATCAGAGCCACAGTTATAGAGAATTAAATGTTTTCAAACATTAAAACTATAACTTCATTTTCAAAATAATGATTTTACACCATAATATTATATGCCCTGCGTGTCTGCTGACTGTCGTGCTCAATAATTTATTTGTTGAGATTATCTTACATGCTTAATAGTTACTCATATACAATTGTTATTTCATCTGTATTGTTATATCTTTAACATACAAAATACTCATAAAATATTATTCTCGGTTACTACTGTAGCATGTCTTCAGGAATGCCCGTGAATGTCAAAACAAATATCCATAATACTAATACCTCATCTATCAATAAAAATTCTCCAAATAATGAAGATCCTTATGTACAAATAATAAAATCCCAACCTAATATAGAACTCAATCCGAGATCACCTCCGTCGTCACCTATTCGTTCACCTTTACGCAAAGAATCAGGAGAGCTACCGAATCATATGAAAATTTGATTGGTGGCCAGGCAACATTCGAAGTTGGACAAGGTTCGAGCCAAGAGATATCATGGACGAATGTTGAACCAATTTCTCCGTTACCTTATACTTCAGATTCTACCATACCAAATTCTCCAAATAATTTATCTTCTCCTAACTCTCCCGACTACGGTATAAGCACTCCTGAATCAATATGGAATCTTATTTATCGACATGCCGGTATATTGGATGCTCACACTGAACAGCTAAAAGGGTTACGACCAACTCAATTTGAATGGTACGACTGTAACCTTGACGCTTTGTTCAAAAGGGAGGATGCTGAAAGGCGAACAATATGTGAGTTAGGAATAATGATTAATGAAATAAAGGACAACACCAACCAGGAACTTGGAAGTTTGGACTCCAGGGTTCGTTGTGCAAGAAGAGAAAACGGTCAAACACATGTAAGAATTGGAGATATTGAGAGAACCCTATGGATGGCCAGAGATATAGCCAGAAACCAGGGTCAAAAGATTGCCGCATTAGAGAGTATGTTGGCAAACCAAATGAACATGTGTCAAGAACGTTTCTCAAACATGGAAACTGCACAACTTGAACTTGAGAAAGAAATTAGATATTTACGTCAGAGACGTAACTAATCTTAAGTTTACAAGTTTCCTTATTGTTCTTAATAAACCAAATAGACTTGGTTAACATTTCTTGTAATGATCAATAATTCTGAAACTTCAGAACGTGTAATCAAAACATATTGTATAATAACATCCTTTCTGTTATATATATATATATATATATATATATATATATATATATATATATATATATATATATATATATATATGATATGAATCAATCTTTTCTTCCGTATAAATCATGCATGTAATGAATCCCCATATTTCATGCAAAAATCTCATCATTTAATAATCAAATGATTCTATTCAGATCAAGAGAGTACTAATAAAAGATCTTGTATCGTTTATCTTGCAAAGACAATCGGTCAAGTTATTAATATTCTATTTATATCTGTAATATTATTCAAATCTACCGTAAGATTTCTTACAAATAATTAAGATTTCTTAAAACTTATCCTAATTAACCTAAAATTTTAAAGAATCGTCTAAATACCAATTTTAGAAAGTGGATTTAAAGAATGAAGAAAAGATAATTAAACTTCATTTGAAATAGACAAGTCGTTTTGTTCCTTAGTAATCCCATATCAAGAGTTGATCATTGATAAAATGATACAACAAAGACATATCTTGAAATTAGATTACGGTAGGGAGTCAATTCAGTCTATCATCAATGAAATAATTAACTTCATTATTAAAAATTTTATAGATATTATATGGATTCTAATGTTGAGTTTCATTTATGTTTACAGAAAATGGACAACATGAACAATGCATATCAATCACCGTCAGAAATCACCATGACTCCTGGAGCTATCCAGAAATTGGTAAATAACATAGTGTCGGTGGTACTAGAAGGGACTACCGTAGTTTATCCGAGAAGAGAGACGGGTATACTTGGTAATCAAAACCCTGCAAGTTTCATGAAGTATAGACCACCTCACTTAAAGATTCAAGAAGGAATGATCAACCCTACCATCAACCATCATCAAGGAATTAGGCATGGAATTTTACCAAATGGAAATAATCAGAAGAGGAAACTACCTGAGACAAGAACCGTCAATCCCATCTACTGCAACATTGATTCATCGTAAAAACCAATTATATATAATATAGTATAGTATCGAAGTGATCCGCGAGAAATACGGATCACCCGAGTCGTTTCCCAGTGAAGGTGAATGGAATCAAAAATATTGATTCGTGTAATCGTGATTTGAAAAGTGGTAAAAAAGGCAAATAGTGATAAAATAGTTCAATTATCAACTAACAATTAAGAAATATGCAAAAAGTACAAGCTAGCAATGCACTAAAGTCTAAAACGCAAAAACGGAAATGCACACGCGATTATTTAAACGTAACGCGCTAAATAAAACGCGAGTTTAAGCTATACTAGTTCTACGGACTTCAAATTAATTTTAAAAAGTTAAAAATGATAAAAGAAAATTTTAAGAAAAAGAAAAATATTTTTTTGATTTTTTATTTAATTTTTATGAATTAAAAACTTATTAAATTATTTAATAATTAAAAGAAAATGAAAATAAAGAAAAAAAAATGCAAAATTACTTTCTAAAATTCTAAAATAACTAAAAACTATTTTCTAAAATATTTTTGGATTTTTCTGGGGTTTTTCTGATTTTTTTGGATTTTCTAATAATTAAAAAGTAATGAAAAGTGATTAAAAATGAAAATTAATTAAGAAAAATAGCAAATAAATTCAGAAAATTATGAAAATTTCAGGGAAAATCTAAAATTATATTCTGAATCTAGGAAAAATTTCAAAAGTGAAAAATAAGCATTGGTAGTGCTTAATGGCTTAAAAACAGCTTATATTAGTGCTTATTTATAAGCACATTTGACCCAATCTTGACCAAAACTTTTCCAAATGATTTTTATACTCAAATAAGCTTATAGAAACAATCCATAAGTCAATTGGTACTCAGAAACATAAGCAGTGATGAAATATGGTTCAAATAAGCACTTATGATGAGCAATAAGCCAAAGAGAATAAGCAGATGCAAACAATAACTTGAAACAGATGCAATATACTATATTAAACCCAGAACAATCAATAAGTTCAACTTTAGACCAAGAATAAGCACTAGCAGCCCTTTTTAGAAAACAGATTTAGGCAGAATCACTCAACAAGAAGGGCCAAATAAGCTATGAAGTGTTGAAACTATTAGACCTTGATAGATCTTCTTGAGCACTCTAGAATCGTTAGTAATGTCACTGTAATCAATAACACACTAATAGACAATCTCTGCAACTTTTATTTAAAAGCGGAAATAAAACACAAGCTCGATACTAAGAACTCTTGATCCTCTATGGATCTTTTTAATTATAATAAGAGTATTCACTAAAAGTTATTCAATACATAAACCGTGTGTTCCTTTTATACACAAGGAACCCTAAACCGTTTCACAAGAAACGTATATTCTAAAACTTCTAAAAGATATGCATTATCACTTCCTAAATAAACTCATGCATATCCAAACTACATTACATAAAATACGGAAATACTATATCCGCAGAAACTAATAATGCTGAAACTAGTCTTCAGCAGATACACTGCTTCAGCAGAAACCAACTCTTCAGCAGGATCCTTTCAGCAGAAACAGCAGCAGAATTCTTACTTCACAGAATTCCCAACAATCCTCCCCTAATCTTGAATTTGACCTTGTTAAGTTCAAGATTCTTGATAGATCTTCAAAATAACATACCAAGAGGATTGTAATAAGATAGCACCAGCAAAGAATCATCTTCAGCAGAATCTCTATGATCAGCAAATACTTGAAAGCTTCATTCTTTGCAGCAACAAATGACCAAATGTACATCAAAACAAATTAGTTTCATACTATTCTCATCACTTCCAGGTGTGTTAACTCCTGTGAGAGGTGAATCATTGAAAATAATGGATTTGATGTCTCTTTACCAATAGCCATCACTACTGGAGTAGCCAAGTGTTCAAAGGTACACTGATAACCACATGATTTTTAGCAAATCATCAGCTATAAACGGATTTGAGATGTCTTTACCTGTAGCCGTTTGCTCGGGACTAGCCAATTATTTTGATGAAATTCATCTTGGTTAACTGATTACCAAATATAGTTTTCCACTGCCTTTACCACAAGCCATATACATGTGGGCTAGCCAATTATTCAGAATCCATATAGGAAAAATCCATGGTCAATAGACAACCATTTCAACTACTCAGCAACAAAGCATGGGTGAGTTGAAAACCCTATGGTTTTGAGCAAACCATTACAGCTATCAACAAATTTGATGTGTCTTTACCAAAGCTGTACCCTTTGGACTAGCCAACTTTATGATGGAATAGTCAACATCAGGTAAGTTGATAACCAAACCTGCAGACAAATACTATACAACAACATGTTTTTTTTTTTATCAAGAAATAAAAACAAATATTACAACATAATATCCCTAATCAGATGCTGCTCTGGAAGTCTTAATCCTTTGTTTGAAAGTCTTCACCAAAGATTCAGCAAACAACCTTGTATTCCCTGCTGGATCAGGAGGAATTTCCAACTTTTGTTGTAACATTTTCTCCATCAGGGACACTTTCAGAGGATATCTTTTGGTAAGATCCATAATTAGCCTCAGACCAGTTGTAGTTTCTAATACATGAACATAAGGCATAGAATAGAACTTCCAACTTTGAACTTTCCATCTCTGATTATTCTTCCATATTTCATAGCTTGCACCAGTGGGAGTAGAAGAATCAAACAACACTCTAAGATCACCCAACAAATACAATCCAGAACCTTCAGGAGTATGAGTTGAATAATACTTAAGAACTAACTCATATAGAGTTACCAAATCCTGATGATCCACAAGATGTAGAATCTATTGAAGAAATGTAAAGGATATGGAAGTTTTATCCAATCTGTAAATGGTATTAATTTGACCATTTTTACTTAACTCCCAACTAACCAAAGCATCTCTAGTTCCCACAGGCCAATCATCAGAGGATCCTTCCCTTATAAAAGAAGCATCAGAATCATTCACATTGATAAGACTTTGTTTGGAATGTGAAGATCTGACTTTGTCCATCCTCTTGCCTCTTCTTCCAGGAACATAAATAGCATCATGAACTTCTGTTTCAGCATATTCAACTTCTGCAACATTAGTATCTACTGATTGAGTATTCAATTGTTCATCAGTAGAATCTTGAGAAGATTCAAGTGCAGTAGAGGCATATTGTTCATCCATAGCCTTCCTAATTTGTTTATTTCTAGCAGCTTGAATCTCAACTTCTCTGACCTTCAGGTCATGAAATCTGGCAAGCTCAGCCTTTTGTTCAGCTTCTTGTTCCTCAGTCATTCTTCTAGCAGTCTCTTCACCTAATCTTTCCTGCTCCAATTGTCTCCTAGTTCTCTTTCTAGTTGGAGCATCTGATGTCATCACTTTGGCTTTACCTTTATCCACAGAAGCAGCAACATGTGATAAACCAGCAGAAGTATCAGGTAAAAATACTTGTTCAGTAGCAATAGGAATATTCACAGATGAAACAGCATCAGCATTGAGGAGAGGAATATTCTTGGAAGCACCCATTCCAGCTTTGTCATTCCTAGCCTTGATCTTGTTATAAATCTCAACTAGTTTGTCAAATGGAAGTCCCCACACATGTTTCTTAGACCAAACAGTATTAAATAATGAGCTGCTTTGACTTTTCACATATGTTCTCATATAATCCTTCTGCTGTGCTTGAGTCATAGGTTTTTCTCTTTTAGCTTTGACTTTTAATTCATCTGCTACCTTCTTCCTCATCTTTAACACTTTCACAATCTCATATTCATAATTTTGCTCCTCTACCCTTTTACCAATAATTTCAGCAGCTACAGCACGATTATCAAGCATTTGTTTTCCAATCTACTGCCAATCTGACTCATCAAACTCTAGAACAGCTGCATCCAATTCCCTTTGTCTTTCAATGGGTAAGGTAGAAACATATCTTTGAGTTACTGTATCTAATTCTGCATCAAACTTGGCTTGTACTTCTTCAGCTAGATTAGCACTCTTCTTATAATCTTCCCATTCTTGAAATAGTTTTCCTTGTCCAGCTCTGTCTTCAGCTGTTACAAGCTCATTCAAATCATCATGAGAAACATTTACATCTGCCATAGGTTTATCATGTACATCTTGAACCTCTCTATCAGAAGAAACTTGTTGATTCTCAGATGAATGATGAACAGAAGAATTCAAATATTCTTTCCCTGCTACAAAGTATGCTTCTCTTGATGTATTTCCTCTATCAGCAGATTGATCAGCAGCAACCCTACTTAATGAATGTTTCTCCTGAAGTATATCCACAGCTTCAGTCATCAGCACATCATTATCATCACCAGTCATTTTTGAAGTTTCAACAGCTTTCCTTGCCAAATACTGTGTAAAACCTCGCGAAAATTCGTATAATTAACTTCGGTTAATTATATAAATAATCTTTGTCATTGTTGTAATTACCATTTTTACGGGGAAATTTAAAATTTTCTTTGTATATTAAAATGGTCACAATTACGATATTGCCAAATTCGTCAAACGACAAAACAAGTTCTCGACAAAATTAACAAAATATTAATATTTCACTAAACTTAATTACTAAAATTAACTAATAAACCGGACCCTTAATACTAAGCCCAATCCCTCGATTTACTATTCATCGGCCCATTGCCACAAGCCCATTTTCTTTGTTTTAATTCTTATTCGATCGACTAAGTAAGCTACAAAACGTCTCGTTTATTTTTATTTTGTACACACGACCTACCTATATTTTTGCACATTCTCGTTAACCTCCTTGCCGACTAATAGTGTGTTGAATCTCACGTTCACACGTTGAGGTTTGATACGTTTTTAAGAGGCATTCCGTTTAGCTATGAATCGACCCAAACGATTCATACAAAATTCATTTCTTATCCGTTCTTGTTCCCGTTTGTTCCTATGAGTTTCTAATATTGTTTGTAACATGTTATCATGTGTAAATAATAAGTATGATTGACTAAGACTCCTTGAAAAACGAATGAGCAAATCGTTTGTGTTAAGAAATGGATGTCGACATATCAAGTACTCACAAGGACGATTTACATTTAGCCACCTTTCACAAACCATTTTAATACTACTCTAGCTATCTTATGACATCTATTCTCTGGCATTGCATAGTAGTTCTTGTCCCATGCAATAATTTGCACCATACGAAACACAAAACTTTCCATATATACCATACCCGATCGTCTCTTTCTTTTTCCATTCATTCACAAATCGTTCCTACTCTTTTCTCCATTATAATATATCTTAAAAATGACCAAGAAAACTTTGTAAGATCATTTGGAAGCAAGAAGTTGTAATCGGTTTGATTATACGATCCATTTTTCCAAGCTATCTTTCGAACGAGAACCATTCTAACGTTTCAATCTTTCCATCTCGACTCTCTACCACCCTAGAGGTGTAGTAAGTCGTCTCCACTCATTCTCGTTTCATACCATTCATTATTTTCATTCCATGCATCATATTTATATTTGTTCCATCGTATATCATTTCATGTATATAATACACATACATATTTATTTTTAGAACACGAAACGTGACTAGCCTCTATCTTGGTAGGCCTAGGAGTCACGTAGCACGTACACTTCACGTTTATTATCATGTTACATGCATAAATTAATTCATTTTCAAACCATGTTTCACACGTATAAATTTCCAAAAACACTTAGAAAATATTACAAGTTTTCAAGTATAAAAATGGTTCGAACACCCTACAAAAGCAACGTTTAACTTTTTATTTCGTATAATAAACGTACCATATTTTTCTACATACTAATAGACCACCTAGAAAACTATAAATTTCGTATACACGACTTGTAAAAATAATTACGTTTTGACACCCTACTCGAGCTAAATTGAATCGACATGAACCGGATTTTTAAACCAAGATTTATAATAAAAACCTTATAGTTGTCGAGTGGGCTAAAACAAGGCCCAACAAGACCTTACGTTTTAACAGCCCACTGGGCCCATAAAATACATTTTTAGAATCACAAAGTAAGCCCAAGTTCAAGCCCAAAAGAAATTTCATGCCCTCGCCTCTAAAATTTTAAATGGGCTTTAGTTTGGTTCGAATTAAGGCCCATAAGCTAAATAAATAAGCTTTTATTAAAATAAGCAGTTGAAATAAGCTTGAAATTCATAAAAGAAGCTAAGGAAATTTTTATAAAATTTTTATAATCACTTTTGCAAAAATTGGACTAAAAATGTAACGCGACGACACATATAGGGACTAAATGTGAAAACTGTGAAAACAAAGGACTAAAAATGTAGAAACAGAAAGAAAGGATAAAAATTTATAATATAGTATTATTACAAGCTTAGATTGTAATATTGGACATGTAGTGGACTATAATTGTAAAATATATATATAAAAAGGACTAACGGTGTGACGCTAACGCCGTTAGTATAAAAAGTGTAAAATTTGAAAAAGGACAAGGACTACACATAATCTATTTGACATTCTTATTTTATTTTCTATTTTACGGCAACCCTCGCGTCATATGCATTTTCATTTTATATATATATATGTATTCATTAAATTTTCGTTAATAGTATATATAAAGTTATATTAAATAATTATTTGTTACGTATTATCATCATCATAATTAAAAATGGAAAAGCTTTAGAAATAATAACATAACTTGTCATATTATTTTAAACATAAGCATATCATTTGCATATCATGCATTCATCATAACGATTATTTATCAATCGTTATTCGTTTCATATTTGCCAAATCGTATTTTGTCAAATTCTCAGATAAATTTATTTATCAGGTTCCTTATCAAAGACGTTTCCATAATCGTACCCATAAATTCCATCCTATCTTACTTTTCATCATTTCCAAATCAATCCAGGTGAGTCATAGCCCCATTTCAAATAATTGTTTTTAACTCATTGGGGGAGATACATGCTTACATATACTTTGATAACTTGATAAGTATATGAAATAAAATAAAATACATGATTCAAATCAATTTCCTAATTGATATTAAAATAATATAATTTGTGATTTATAATATATCAATGTTTCCAATGTGATTATTGTAGTATGTGAAATATATATTTATTGATGAATTATTTGACTGAAATATTGATACTCATATGAAAATGTTCTCAATTCGATTATTGTGGTATGTGATATAAATGTGTTACTGGCGAAATATTCAAACTGAATTTCTGATACTCAAACGATGATATTTTCAAACTGAATTTCTGATACTCAAACAATGATATTTTCAAACTGAATTTCTGATACTCAAAAGATAATATTTTTCCAACTGAATTTCTGATACTCAAGCGATGATATCTTTAAACTGAATTTCTGATACTCAAACGATGATATTTTCAAACTGAATTTCTGATACTCAAACGATGATATTTTCAAACTGAATTTCTGATACTCAAAAGATAATATTTTTCCAACTGAATTTCTGATACTCAAGCGATGATATCTTTAAACTGAATTTCTGATACTCAAGCGATGATATTTCCAAATTGAATTTCTGATACTCAAACGATACTGTTTTCAAATTGATCTCTGTGATACGATACTTGATTTCATGATGTTATGCTAAATGAGCCCATAGGTCCTTGATATTGCCTAAGTTAGCTTATCGCCATAAAGCCCCTCTATCATAAGCCATTAATCACTGCAAAGTGAGCGCGAATATAGTGGACAGATTCGAAACCTGTTTCGGGTTGACCTCCGATCCCACTAATGCTTGACGGAATGCCAATTGCAATTGGTTAGCCGCATTAGTCGTGATACACTATATTTGAGTAAAAATAGGAATTGGCAAATCACCTATTACACAAGGGCAAAATCTGTCATTGATTTGATAGAACACCCCTTCTGTTAACGTCTTGCGTGTCATGAGGCTTGGTGCAATATCCATAAAGGAAAAATATATGTATTCAACATATATTTAGATACAGCTGTATAGGTTTGACCATACGTGAATTGTATATCTGATTGATTTAGTATCATGAGTTTCCAGCTCATGTTAAGATTATTAATTCTTTATTGAATGTGATTGAATATTTATGTGATTTAATTGTGATTATACTCGATACTTGTTTCATTACTGTTGTATTGTATTAATACCAAATATTCTTGTAATCTAACAAAATAAAGGGTTTTTCCTAAAACTCTATGAACTCACCAACCTTTGTGTTGACACTTTTAAGCATGTGTATCTCAGGTAATTTAAAGGAGCAGGACAAGACACGGAGTGGGCATTTATTACTCTGATAAATTAAAATGGTGTAAAAATCAAATTTGTCATTTTTACAAATCTTTATATCTTTTCAGAAGATTTTAAATCAAATGGTTCATCTTTTATCAAAATTATTATTCAAATGACAAATAATTTTCAAAATGTTTCTTTTAAACCGTTTTATGTGGTTAAAACTTCGATCCTCACCGTAACACCCAAATTACTTTTCCGTTGCGATAAACTTTAAAAATGGGGGTGTTACATATTGTCTTGTACTTCTTCTTTGAACTAGTATCTTTGGTTTAGATTGAGGTACTTCAGCAACTGTAGGAGGAACAACATGAGACTGTCTAGCAACTTCAGCTAGAATCTCAAGAGAATCCAAATTTGCCTCCTTTGCTACTTCAGCAGAATCCAATCCATCCTTACTTTGCTTCTGCTTACTCAGCTGTGCCTCCAAATCTTGAACCTTGCTTTTCAAACTTTTAATTTCATTACCAAGAGTAGTCTTGGTCTCAGCAAGTTCTTTCTGGAGATCTTCAGTTATTTTCATGTACCTGGTAAGGGAATCATATACAAAAGTAAGAGTAATAGGGTCCTCTGCTCTACCAGCAGATTGCTCAGTGGTATATGGAGCTTCATTGAACCCAGCAGGAGAAACAGACTCATGTACAACATTAGGAGAACCTTCAGTAATTTGCTCTCCCAAAAGACTGGGTGAAGGTAGTCTAGTAAGCTCAGGTTCAAGAGTCTGTAAGGTATCTTCAAACTCATGAATTTGCTCAGCTGGAGCATCCTGAGCTGGTGAAATGGTAGGACTAGGTGACATATGTACAGGGGTAGGTGGTGGTAAGTCAGTAGAATCAGGTAATGGTTCAGCAGTTGTAGCTGGCTCTTCCTCCATTACCACTGAAGGATTACCATCAGCAGCAACACCAGATGATGATGGATTACCATCATCAACAGCATTAGGAGCAGGCATATTTCCAGCATCATCACCCTCAACTACATTGACATTGCCTTGTGGCAACATAGCTTCCAACATAGGATTATGTTCCCCAGTATAATTAGTTTTCATTGAGGCAAACAACTTAGAACCTAGATTTTTAATAGGTACATGGGTTCTATCTACAGTGGTTATGTCTAAAATTATTTGTAAGAATCTAGGGTACATTAAGAACTTATGCTGTTGCTTATCTATATTTTCTAGCATATTATCAAAAATAAACCTAGAAAAATTATAAGTTTGACCCTTAGAAAGACAAACAATACCACAACCCAATTGCAGAGAGAATTGGTTCCATCCACCACACTTGTTACTGATACATTGAAGCAGCAGATGCACCAAATACCTCCACTTAGGACAAAATTGATTCTTGTGCCACTTGGATGTATCAGTACTTTTATATCCACCTTCTCTTAGTCCAGCAAGAATCTCTGCTGTGTTGGAATGATATACACCATTCTCATTATCCAACTGAAGCTTTGTCCTAATCAACCCTTCTGTCACCACATATTCTACACCATCAATTTCAGCCACAATTTCGGTATCCGACCTCTTAGTAGCAGATGCCCAAAATTGCTTCACCAATGATTCACACACCAAATCGGGACTATGTGTCAAAGCATAGTGAATCTTTGACCTTTGTAGAAATTCCACCATTAAATCGAATTCTTCATGTCCCTTTGCCTTTCTTAGAACAGCATATTTGTTATGATCGCCCTTCAATTCAAGTTGAGCCATTTGAATGAACTTGTTTGAGATGGTTATGAATTACTCCAGAGAATAATGGGTTTATTTGGAGTGATAAGCGAATAATTTTATTCGTAAAAGATATGCAAAGTGGGTTATATTTGGAAGTTCCCTAATCGTGGTCAAAATTATCGGAACAACTTATTGACCAAGTCTGACATGCAGTTCAAAAACTTCCAATTTGAATTAACCCTTCAGCAGAAATGAAAGTCAAATCTGCTGAAGAATGGTCAACCATCAGCAGAATCAACCAAAAGTAAAAATATCTTCGGTCAATATCTTGATTTTACTGTGCCACCCAACTCGCATAAATTATTGTAACGCCTAAACTTGGCTTATTTAATCACCCCAAATAACACATCTCAGTCATCAATTTATCCCAAATCATCTTTCAAACCCTAATTTTTCAATTAACCCCAATTCTCCACCAAAATCATGTCTTCACACCCAGAAATCTCATATCCAAATTCCTCTTCTCCATCAGCAGAAGAAGATGCACCACCATATCTATGGGAGCTTGATGGTTCTGACTTTGAAAGAGCATTGGAGAAGCGATGGGATATACAAGAAAGACAATGGAATGCTCATAGGAAGGGTGAACCAAGCAATGTGCCCATTCCTGCTGAGAGAGAGCTTGTCTCTCCCTTCATCTATACCTCTGATGAAGACTCTTCAGAGGAAGAAAATGAAGATCCAGCCTTTCTTCCTCCTTCCACACCAGAGAGATCCCAATCAAGATCAAGTAAGAGGGATCCATCTCTTCCAACATCACACAATTTGGTGTTGGATCTTCCTGCTCCAGGACCTGGTCTTCCACATCAAGAACATATTGGACAAAGCAAGAAGGCTGAGATCATACGTAAGGGAAAGGAGAAGCTGAAGTAGATGATTGAGGAATGTTGCCATGGAACAAAGTTCTTGAGTATTCTCTTGACTTTAATTCATGAGCATCTTCCCAGTCTTCCTTCTCTTCTTCTTACATTTTCATCTTCAGCTTCATCATTGTACTTGTCATAGCCTCAAGTATTTTGTAATAAGTGATAGAAGCTAGTAGTACTTAATTAGCCAAATGTTTAGGAATGGTCATTGTAACTCAGTTGTAACATTGAATGTAAGCTGTAACTTGTTTCTATGAATGAATGAAAAGATCTTCTTTATTAATCCACTGTGTAAGACCTTCAGCATTATCAATTAATCAGTAGAAACCATGTTCAGCACTTTGACCACATTCCTTTGACTTCTGCTCTTGGTGACTTAATCATGAAACTTACATTCTCGGAACATCTGTAAAATAAACATCAAACAAGCAAATACACCAAACAACTTGTACAACTGTTAGAGGGTTAGTGTTAACAACTCAGAAATTATACAACTTACACAAATTATACAAAGTTTATAGTCATCATCCTCCCCTGAGGCATATGCCTCCCCTGAGGCTTATGCCTCCCCTTAAACTTTGAAGTTAAGGGTTAAGCATTCCAATATGGACCACCAAATATTGAAACCTTGGTCCATCAAATGCTTTGGTTAACAAATCTGCCACATTTTCATCTGTGTGAATTTTTACCACTTTAACCAAATGTTTCTCATAAGCATCCCTTATAAAGTGGTGTCTGATTTCAATATGTTTGGTTCTATTATAAAAAACTGGATTTTTAACAATACAAATGGTACTTTGATTGTCAATGAAAATGGTAGTATTCATGAAGTTATACCCATAATCCAGTAATTGATTCTGAATCCATAGAACCTGTCCACAACAATTGTAAGCAGCAACATACTCTGCTTCAGTAGTAGAGGTAGCAACAATGGTCTGTTTCTTGCATTGCCAAGAAATCAGTCTTCTGCCAAGGAATTGGCAACCTCCAGTTGTGGATCTTCTATCCAAATTGGCACCAGCATAGTCACTGTCACTATAAGCTGCTAGCTGAAATGGAGACTCTTTGGGATACCAAAGACCTAAGTTTGGTTGACCTTTAAGATACTTAAAAATCTTCTTGACAGCATTCATATGAGAAGTAAGTGGAGTGACTTGGTGTCTTGAACATGCACTCACAGCAAATGTAATATCAGGTCTTGAGGCAGTCAAATACATCAAAGAACCAATCATGGACCTGTATAAATGAACATTCATAGGGAGATCAGGAGCAAGATTGTTCTTTGGTTTGGGAGCCTCATAGGGAGTAGTGGCAGTCCTGACATTCTCCATAGCAAACTTGGACAACATATCTTTTACATATTTCTCCTGATGTATGAAAATACCATCAGGTTTCTGCTGAACTTGTAAACACAAAAAGAAAGTGAGTTCTCCCATGGCACTCATCTGAAATTCACCCTTCATTAGATCCTCAAACTCTCTACACCATGCTTCTTTGGTTGAACCAAAGATAATATCATCCACATACACTTGCACAAGAATAATATCCCTTGAATCTTTCTTGAGGAATAGAGTCTTGTCAATGGCACCTCTTCTGTAGCCATTCTTCAGCAGAAATGTGGAAAGTCTAGCATACCAAGCTCGTGGAGCTTGATGAAGTCCATAGAGAGCTTTAACAACCTTGTACACATACTCAGGATGATCAGGGTCTTCAAATCCCTTGGGTTGAGTCACATAAACCTCCTCTTCAATCTCACCATACAAGAAAGCACCTTTAACATCCATCTGATAAACCATAAAGCCCATGTAAGAGGTATAGGCAAAAAATATCCTTATAGCTTCAACTCTGGCCACTAGTGCAAAGACCTCATCATAGTCAATGCCTTCCTCTTGTCTAAATCCCTGAGCCACTAGTCTTGCTTTGTTCTTCACCATAATACCCCGTGCATCTCTTTTATTCTTCAGAATCCATTTTGTCCCAATGGCATATTTACCATCAGGAAGAGGAACTAAAATCCAAACCTGCTGATTCTTAAATTGCAGCATCTCCTCTTGCATTGCCTCAAGCCAACTTGAATCAGCCAGTGCTTGAGGAACACTAGTTGGTTCAATCTGAGAAAGAAAGCATGCAAACAAACAATGTTTGAAGTCTGTGTGATTGTTCCTCTTTTGATTGTAGACATAAGAGATGAAAGCAACTTCTCTATATTTTGTATTCTTGACAGTGCTTCTAGTTCTAACAGGGTCTTTAGGATCTCCAATAATCTTTGATAGGGGATGAGCATTGTGAATCCTTTTTGTAGCTGTTGGTGGAACATCAATTTTGGCATTAAGGTTGGTGATTGTAGGCCCAAACTCAGTATCATAAGAAGCTGAGTGAAACAAGCCAGGCTTTGGCTGATAATTCCCAAGATCAGAAGGACTTGGAAATCTTGTAAATGGCTTATCAAAGTCTGCTGAGACTTCATTAGAGATGGGAGACTGAGGATCAGCAGAATCAGCATCTGGGATCTTATCAGTGGGAAGAGGTATGCCTTCAGTAGAATCATCAGCAGTATCCTTGTTTCCACTGACTGCTTGTGCTGATTGATGGAGGAGAGCTTCAGTCTCTTGTGTAACCTTGTCATTGAGTTTCTGAGCTTCCTTAGTAGCAGCATGTTCTTGATTCTGTAATCGTGCAAGATCCTCTGCATAATGTGACTCATCATCTTGTTCAGCAGCAGAGTGATTACCTACAAAATGGTTAGGTGGAAAAGATGGTACAACAATGGTATTCTCTTTAGGCTCAGACTCACATTCTAAGTCATCATCCATGTAACCTGCAGGGTTAGAGTTTGGATCTTTGGTACCTGCATTAGGATTAGAAACATGCCTAGTATAACCCAAATAGTCAGTCAAATAGTCTAGGTCAAAATACCAAGAATGGCCTTGTCCCTGAATATTAGGCTGATCTTCCAGAAATCTTAGATTAAGGGTCTCTTCAATCTTTTTAGCATTCAGATTATACACCCTATAGGCCTTGCTATGAGCTGAATAACCAACTATATACCCCTCATCAGCTTTCCCATCAAACTTACCTAGTATATCAGCAGTATTCAAAATAGTTACTTTGCATCCAAAAGGCTTAAGGTAATGTATGTCTGGAACTTTCCCAGTGAGAAGTTCATAAGGTGTCTTGACATGAAGTCTAGTGATGGACATCCTGTTCAAGACATGACAAGCAGTACTTACTGCTTCAGTCCAAAACATTGTGGGTAGCTTGGAGTCTGCAAGCATTGATCTTGCTGCCTCAATGAGGGTTCTATTTTTCCTTTCAGTAACCCCATTTTGTTGTGGGGTTCTTGGAGTACTATAGTCCCTTCTAATCCCCTTAGACTTACAGAATTCTATGAAGACAACATTTTTGAATTCTGTACCATTGTCACACCTAATTCCTTTAACCTTTTTATTTAGCTGGTTCTCAACTAAGATAATGAATTCTTTCAGAATTGGAGTTGTTTCATCTTTAGTTTTGAGAAAGAATACCCAGCAAAACCTGCTATAATCATCTGTGATAACCAGGCAGAAGTACTTGTGATCAATACTTCTAATGGGAGTTGGACCAAAGAGATCCATGTGCAGCAACTGAAGAGGTTCTGAAATGGTGCTCACAGCTTTGACTGCTTTGTAAGAGGCTCTGTGTTGCTTTCCCTTGTTGCAAGCAATACAATTGTGTTCATTGGTGAAGAGTTTAGAAGGAAGGCCCTTAACAAGACCTAGTTTGGACAACTTGTTGATAGTCTTGTAATTCACATGTGCCATTCTCCTATGCCAGTTATTAGATTCATCCAGGGAATCTTTGGCTACCAAACATGTTAGATCACCTTCTGGCTTGACATCATTCAGATTGAATGTGTATAAGTTGAAGGTTCTAGGAACTCTCAGCAATACAGTTGTGTCTTCTGGGAGTTTGAAGTCCTTGGAAAGTACAAGACACTCATCTTCAGAGAAGAAAACCTTATTCTTAGTGTCACAAATTTGTGATACAAAGATTAGATTAAAATGCTCCAGTTCCTTCACATAATAAACATTTTCAAAGTCTAACAAGGGTGTCCTAATGGTTCCTTTCCCTGTAATTTTGCCATCTCCACCACCAAAGGTTACAGTGCCTCCTCCTTCTATGGGCTCAAAGTCATGCATCTTATCCTTGTTCCCTAACATACTTCTAGAACAACCACTATCAACAATACCAACTTCAGTACTTTTCAAAGGATGTTCCTACAACAACAACAAAATTATACAAAATTAGTACACATTGGAGACTCAAGTCATTGCTGACTTGAGCCTGCCTTGTGGATCATTAGTGATAGGACATGTAGATGTTTTAGATCCACCATTGTTCTTGGGCCTGTAATGCATATTAGGTCCCTTCTTTGTCCAAGAACAACCTGCTGAGGGCTTCACAGCAGTATTCCATTTCCCACCACCATTATACATTGAGTCAAAGTGATTAGGCCAATAACCATTATAAAAGAAAGAACTAGTGGGTCGAACATATGGTCTAGTACTGGTTCTTCTCCATGAAGAATGAGATTCAGCAGAATTGGGTTTCTGCTGATGTGGAACAAAAGAGGGTATTTCACTAACATTCTTCCACATTTGCCTAGATTTTCTTTGACTAACACATGCACCCATTCTTTGCTCATGATAGGTACAATCCTTAATCAAGTGATATTTACTTCCACACACAAAACACTTCTTCCTTTTAGAAGATTTATTCAAACCAAAAGAATTTCCATAACATGAAAAAGTATTCAAATCACCATGACAAACAGAATTGTTTTTAACAAAATGAAAAGTATTATTATGCAAAGAATTTAAAAACAAGTCTTCAGTAGAAACTGTCTTGTTATCAGCAGCAACTCTAGAAGGCTTGTGGGGAGTCTTGGGTGATGTCTTTGGTATGGTCTTGCGGTGGTCTTGAGAGTGGTCTTGGGCAGGTCAGACTTCTCACTTGAATCACAGCTGACAAATGAGGTAGACCCTTCATCAGAAGACTTGTCACTGTCACAACAAGAGACAAAGTCAGTAGTTTTAATAATAGGGTCTGGCAAGTCAGTTGACTTTTTGCCATATAAATGGTGTGATCCATCAAAGTCAACAGGTATGGACAAGTCTATTGGCATGTGTTCCCCTCTTATAGGTCCAGGTACAACATTCATACTCCCTTCCTTAACATATTTAACAGGTGTTTGATAAGCTAAGGCTGGTTCAGGGTCAAACACACTAGACATATCAGGATATGTTAACTCTTCAGGGTCTATATATTTCTCATATCCTAATGCCTTTCTAGACCTAACAGATTGGCGACCATCAATTAGTTTACTTAAATTAGATGCCCCTTCCTGCCATTTAATACGACCAGCTATCTCTTTATCTAATTTAGCTTGTAATTCTTGTTTTTCCTTTTCTAGATCAGACTTCTCTTTTTCAGTATGTTTTAAGTCTATCTTAGCAACCTCTAAATCACTTTCTAGAACTCTTATTTTTTCATCATATTTAACTTGATTCTTTTGAAACTAGATTTTTTGTTTCTCTAAAGTTTTTAAAGCCATTTTATAAGACTCTACCTCAACATAACACTCATTGTATTTTGGTTTCAATTCATCAAATTCTTGTTTAAGCTCATTGTATCTTACACTACATCCAAACACACAGTTGGTTACCTGAGAGATTACCATCAAGGAGACTTGCTCCTTCTTGTCTTCTGAATGTGTGAATGCCAGCAGATTCACTTGTGAAGAAGTAGAAGCTTCCTCTCTAGTAGGTTCATGGTCAGCCCAATCAATTTGGTGATCCAGAGTCACCATAGCCTTTGAAGGTACAGTCTTGTTATTCCCTGCTTCCACTGGATAAGAGCCATATCTAACTTCATCTCCAACCTTTCTCTCCTTGCATTCTCTTGAAAAATGTCCCACTTGACCACAAGTGTAGCATTTAACCTTCCTTCTATCAAACCTTGCTGCTTCTCTTCCATTAAAACCAAACTTCCTTCCAGACTTGGCTTCAAACCTGTTAATGTTCATGGAGATCATTGCAAGCTCCCATTTCAGGTGCATCTCCTCCATTTCCAATGGATCTACCTGTTCAAAATCCTCGTAAGCAAGAAACTGCTGATGTTCATATTCAGCCACAAATGAATGAATAATATCCTCCAACACACTACTAGATTTTGGTTTAGGAGCAGATTGATTATGAGTTCGAGAAGATGCTCCTGATGAATATGAACTTGAGGCTTGATGCACAGGTTTTGTAGAGGCACCAACAAATGCAGAATGGGTGGATGGACGAATGGGACTTCTAACATCAGGCTCAAGTGATTTAAGCCTATTGTAGAGGTCATCAAAAGACATCATGTCCAACCCACCTTTGGTCTTGAGAGCAATACAAACTTGTAACCAAGATGGCGGCAGAGATCTCAGAAATTTAGCATTACAGTCCTCATTATCGGGTCTAGCCTTCAACTGATTAAGTTGACTTAATATTCAATGAAACCTGTCATAACCCTTATGAATTCCCTCTTCTTCAGATATCTGAAATTCTTGGAACTTTTGCTTCAGTATAGACTTCTGCAACCTTCTTGATTCCTCATTCCCACCAAATCTTGCTTTTATAGCCAACCAAATGTCCTTGGCATCCTCCATAAAATGGAAGTCACCCATGTGGTCATCTGGTATAGCTTGGAGCAGAATTGTTCTGACTTTACTCTCCCTCTGCACAGCCAGAATCTCTTCAGCAGTCTTGGGACCTACAATAGTAACAACTCAATCGGCATCTGTAACATGCTTCTTCAGACTATTCCCCTTTTTGACAACCTCCCACAGATTCCAATCAATGTTTGTGATCCAGTTCTGCATCTTCATGGACCACAGATGATATTCTTTAGCATTCTTCAAGTATGGAAACTTAGCATTACTGTTGGAGAGGTTGAGTTGTTGAAGAGAAGTGGTGTTAATGTTCTGGGTTGTATCAACATCATCATCAGATCCAGGCATGTTTGCTGATTTGTTTGGATTGTAAAGGTGTAAGATTTGTGTTTCTTAGTATGACAGAGACTCTCTCGAGGCTCTGATACCACTTGTTGAAACTATTAGACCTTGATAGATCTTCTTGAGCACTCTAGAATCGTTAGTAATGTCACTGTAATCAATAACACACTAATAGACAATCTCTGCAACTTGTATTTATAAAGCGGAAATAAAACACAAGCTCGATACTAAGAACTCTTGATCCTCTATGGATCTTTTTAATTATAATAAGAGTATTCACTAAAATTTATTCAATACATAAACCGTGTGTTCCTTTTATACACAAGGAACCCTAAACCGTTTCACAAGAAACGTATATTCTAAAACTTTTAAAAGATATGCATTATCACTTCCTAAATAAACTCATGCATATCCAAACTACATTACATAAAATACGGAAATACTATATCCGCAGAAACTAATAATGCTGAAACTAGTCTTCAGCAGATACACTGCTTCAGCAGAAACCAACTCTTCAGCAGGATCCTTTCAGCAGAAACAGCAGCAGAATTCTTACTTCACAGAATTCCCAACATGAAGATAAGCTCAGAAGTACAAAATTTTGGAAGCAATCTATTCACTACCACTATGTGTTCATAAAACAACCTTTAAATCAGATCTTAGAACCAATTTGCTAAGCTAAAATGACCCAAGAAATAGGCCCAAAACCTGTGGTGCAGGGCACCTATTGTCCCGATAAGCTAACTTCACAAGCCTGTTTTAATAAGCAAACAAATTTCAAACCCAAATTTTCTTTTTGAAATATGAAGTCTAGCTACTGAGCTTTCCAAAACATCAATCCATATGTATTTCCAATCTATATTAAAGTCTACACAAGCCTTCAAAGTTTATACCAAATTCTGAGTAAGAAAACCTTTTTGACTTTTTGATGAAACAGAAAAATTGACTTTTTTGAGTTTTGATTACACTAAAATGATCACAGAGATGTAATTAAGCTATTGTATGATTTGATTAAGCTCCTACTACCTATATTGCAACTACCTATAAGTTTTCTTAACCTAAAAACTACTTATACTAATTGTATGCTAATTTACCTAGTGATTTGACTTTTTACCTAAAGCCCTACTGATTTTATACCTTAACTAGTTGTAATAATGCCCTAGTGTAATGTCTAAACTACTATTACCCTCTGATATAGACCTTATGACAGCAAACCACTTTCAACCAAACACCCCTTACGGGTTCTGTCACAACTAAAAATCAAACACAGACCCTTCAAATCCACTTCAAACCAAACCAAATCTACTCAATATGATTCATACTCATAGAATAACTCAGAAACACAGATCAATAACACCATACTCAACAATCAAAGAGATCACAGATATGAGCTTATATGAAACAGTATCCAAATCAAATATCACAACAACTCTTCAAAATGATGAAACAGCAATCACCAAGCAATATTAAGCTATATTAACCAATATTAAGTGTAAATAAGCTAGTAGTAACAGATCTAAGCTATAGTATCAATAAGCTACAAGAGATGAAATAGTAAATGAAACTCACAAGCTCAAGTCCCCCTCAGCATGAAAAGAGGGGGATTCACTTAGCTAGCCTGTCTTTAGACAGGCCAATGGACACCTTTTTGTCTGTCTTTTACCACCAATAAGCTCAGCTTATTGAAATAAGCTGAGTTTGACTTTTCTTGACTTTTTGCTTTTTGAGTTTTTGGAACAAGAAAATCGACAAGGTTCACTACAAGCTATATAAGCTTGAATGAGCTTGAACAAACAACAAACAAACAACAAAAAGTGATTAAGAAGCTGAAACAGAACATAATTTTTTTTGGTTTTTATAAGGTTTTTAAGAAATTTTTTTTTTGGTTTTTCTTTAGATAATAAACAATAACAAAAACAAGAAATAGTGAAACAGAAGATTGAGACTATGTAAATGGAAAAGAAAGATACTTGCTTTGAAAGAAATAAGAAAGAAATAAGCAAAATAAGCAATAAGCTAAAAAGGAATAAGTAAATAAACTAAGATGAAAATGAAATAAGACAACCAAATAAAACTTTCATTGATATTAAAAACTGAATTACAAATGAAAATTGGCAGAGTAACATTACAAAGACTCTACACACTAAAAACGTATCAGGAGGGGGGTTTATATAGGGGAGCCCAAGGTGAGGGGTGCTAGGGTTTTAAGAAGGATCCAGAAGCACAATCACAGCCCTTCATTCATAAAATGTCGACATCCATCTCATTCTTAGCCAAATGATGCATTCTTATCCTTAGGCCACATATCCTTGTCCAATCAGTGAGCTCGAATTTACCACATAGAAGGAATAAGTGTCGACATCCTCTGCCATGTCAGAGGTTTCTAGAAGGTGGGAACCTCGTACTAAGAATCTAGGGTGAAAGTGATGGGAGCAGGGTAAATGGATGGGGGAGAAGCACAGTAAAACCAGGGCGCATTTTATTTTTTTATTGTTATTTTGACTTTGGGTGGGTTTGGTTGACCGGGTATATATTAAAGAAAGGGTGGATCGGGTTAAAGGGTTTAGGGGAGTGGGCTTTGTGTATTTTGGGCTTGGTGTGTGTAGTGGGTTTATTGTTATTTGTTTTGGGTTAAGTAGATGTGGATCCGGTTGTAGTAGCAATGTAAACCAAGGGACCAATTTTGTACTTTCTGAAAATCAAAGGACCAAAGCTGCCATTTCCATAATAATAATATCCAAGGATTATTTGTGGCATTTCTCGAATGATGAGGGCCTGAGTTGTCAATTCTCCAAAATATTCTTCAAAAGGACCAAAAGTGGCAACTTTGAAAGTTGAGGGACCAAATGTGTAAACTTGATCAAACTTTATTCCCGGGTCACTCTTGCAAATTCTGAAACTCTGAGGACTTTCATGACCATGTGAGCCTTGACTTTGACCACTAGCTTCCCCGGCTCCGGCTTTATTCAAACTTTTCCAAATCTCGTGCTCGTTTTGTCATTTTCTCGTGATTTTTCGTCCTTTTCTTAAATATCCGTTCCTGCACATTCACAAACACAAAAACACATATTCTTTGGCATTATTGGTTAGTTTTTAGTTTATTTGGTCCAATTTAGGCTTAGAAAAGGTGAGTGAATAAGCACTCACCAAACATCTTCAATGCTCAAGACCGTTATCGCAAACATCTAGAAGACCGTATGAAGCATCAACATCAACTGGGACTAAATCAGAAAGCTAATAGAAATTGTCTCGTCGCACCTATTACTGGAAGTGGTTATCTTGGAACTCTACCTTGGTGTCAAAAATGCAACCAGCATCACACCGGGAAATGTAGGGTTAAATGCACGAAATGTCAGAAAATAGGTCACCAGGCAATTGGCTGCAGGACTAAGGACAGGAAAGTACAACCAACAACCATTGTGTATCACGGATGTGGTGAACATGGCCATCATGTGAAACGATGTCCACACTACAATGTTGATTGGAAAGCCAAGACCTTTACAAGAAAATGAAGAATCTTTAAAGACCTTGATAGTATCAAGGGAAATGGCAACTAGATTGAAACAGATGAATAAATTCCTGTTGAAGATAAATAAAATCTAGTTTAAAATTTCCTAAGTTGTATTTCTTTCCTGTATTTTACTCCAAGTTACGATGGATGTAACTTAAACAATAATCTTTCTAATGTATCGAAAAGTCTCCCTCGTAATATTTCCATAAGAATGATAATATAAGTTAATTTCAATTTCTGTCTCATTTCACAAATGACAATATACAATAATTACTCCATAAATTTTTGATTTATAAACCCTAAAATTTTTCCACTTTATTTCAAAAAAAAAGAAATTACGTGTTATATCATAAAAACAACACGTTGAACACCATCTAAAACAATTTATAGAAAAATATGATTGAACCAAACATCACATCATTTGGTCCTCAATTATACATACCCTGATCAACTATGTATAATTTAGGAAGAATTATGTTATGAAAGGAACAATGATGTTTACAAATAATTAAATAATAATCTTCATTCAAAAGCAAGATATAAAAACAAAAATAAACTGTTCAAAATCAATAATTTGAACAACCCATAATAAATAACTATCATATATCATCACCATTATGATAGGAAATCAACAAAAGTATAATCAAGAAAAGCACAAATAATTCACAACAACTGATAAAAGACACCAATAGCAAAATTTTTATTAAAATCCATAAAAGTTAATACATAAACAAATAATTAGCATCGGAAGTGCTATCGTTACAATTATTACAATACAAACAAAAGAATCTTCAATAGGTTGATCCGCTATGACAAATAAGACTCCCACCAACAAAACAATAGCAAGAGCCACCACAGGATGAATCACCTTAACTATGCTGAAAAATAAATATAAACCAAATATTAAATACAATAATGAGACAAATTCTTAAAAACCAAAACAAATTTTATTCCTTATTCGTTACAAATACATAAAAACATAACAAGAACTTAATCCAAAACAACCCTAGCTCAAAGATTTTACCCCCAGACCTTGTCGACCGTAATAGCAAGGATAGTCAGGGGTACGACAAACATCAAGATCGCGACCAAGAATCCAAAGTCTTCATCCGGAACGTACGCCAAGTAGATAGCGGCAAGGACGACGTATACAATCACTAAGATGGTTATGAGATGCGGCATTTTGATGGAAAATGAGAGAAAAATGGTTGATAGAAGAAGTGGAAGTTTGAAAGTGGTATATATAGGCTAAAAAAGTGACCGTTGGGTTACTATTCCCGACCGTTGGTCACTATTACTAGCCGTTATTTCACTATTCATGACCACTATTTTTAGTATTCACAACCCCTAAATACGTCAGTTACCTTATCTTGTTGGGTACAAGTAAATTTAACTGAATCACGTATCCGTAATTTTAGGAATAAAAATCTCCCGACAACATCTGTTCAAAAAAATTCTTTACTCAAGTAATCACATTAAATTTGAATTTCAGGACGAAATTCAGAATGACATGTGGGTACTGTAAAACCTCGCGAAAATTTGTATAATTAACTTCGGTTAATTATATAAATAATCTTTGTCATTATTGTAATTACCATTTTTACGGAGAAGTTTAAAATTTTCTTTGTATATTAAAATGGTCACGATTACGATATTGTCAAATTCGTCAAACGACAAAACAAGTTATCAACACAATTAACAAAATATTAATTTCACTAAACTTAATTACTAAAACTAATTAATAAACCGGACCCTTAATTATTTCGACCCACACCACATTCACTATTCCTAAGCCCAACGAACCTAAGCCCAAAATCCAATTTTTATATTTTCATTCGATAGACCAAGTTCAAACCCTCTCCAAAACGTCTCGTTCACTTCTAAATTCTACACGCAATCTACGTATATTTTTGCACATCCTCATTTACCTACTAGCCAACTAATAGTGTGTCAAATCTCACGTTCATAAGTTAAGGTTTGATACGTTTTTAGGAAGCAATTCGTTTAGCTATGAATCGACCCAAACGATTCATACAAAATCCATTTCTTAACCGTTTTAATCCCCGTTTGTTTCTAAATGATCCTAATAATGATACCGAGATGATTTTATACTCAAATGTCGAATATGACCATGTATATACAAGTAGTGAACGATTTTGTAAATCGTTTATGGATATATGGTTGTGTCGACATGCATGAATGATTCACCAAAACATATTCCCTCTTTCAAGCTCTCACATTTCATAAAATATGTATATAACTCGTCCTATCTTCCAAGTAGTACTGACATGGTATAGTAAATCATGTTTGCTTGCGTTATTTAGCACCACCCGATCAAGTCGAATGGTGATATATACGTACCATGCATGCATTTAGTTTTCTTCCATTCTCAAACACTTTCACATAAACGTTTCTTCCTAAAAACTACTCCTAACAACTCAAAAGTCGAAGGTTATATTAGTTGGAACTCAAGAAAGGAAATCGGGTTTTAATAATATATATAACGTTTGGGTTATATAGTGAGACTTGATATTCTTGTGTTCTATCCTAACACTCTCGACCTTTGATCACCTCTAAGGTGTTTGTAAGTCTCCCCAACTCGTTTCTATTTCAATTCCTACGTTAAATATTAGTTATGCATCATATCTATATTCGTTTCATCGTATATCATTTTGGTATATATATACACGTACATATTTATTGTTAGAACACGAAACGTGACTAGCCTCTATCTTGGTAGGCCTAGGAGTCACGTAGCACGTACACTTCACGTTTATTTTCATGTTACATGCATTTAATGAGCCTACTTTGAACCATGATTCACACGTATAAATAATCTAAACACTTAGTAAATAATTCCAATTTTTCAAATAATGAAATCAATTCAAACATGCCACAAAACCTACGTATAACTTTCAATTTCACGTAACAAGCACCCAATATTTTTGCTCGACCTAATAGACCACCTAGAAAACTATTAGTTTCATATACACGACTTGTAAAAATATTCACGTTTTGACATTCTAAACGAGCCAAAGTAAATCGACACAAACCAGTTTTTGCAAATCCAAACTTATATAAAAACAAATATTTTGTCGAGTGGGCTTAACTAAGGCCCAACAAGACTTCACGATTTAACAGCCCACTGGGTCCATAAAATATATTTTTAGAATCATAAAGAAAGCCCAAGTTCAAGCCCAAAAGAATTTTCATGCCCTCGCCTCTAAAATTTTAAATGGGCTTTAGTTTGGTTCGAATTAAGGCCCATAAGCTAAATAAATAAGCTTTTATTAAAATAAGCAGTTGAAATAAGCTTGAAATTCATAAAAGAAGCTACGGAAATTTTTATAAAATGTTTATAATCACTTTTGCAAAATTGGACTAAAAATGTAACGCGACTACACATATAGGGACTAAATGTGAAAACTGTGAAAAGAAAGGACAAAAAATGTAGAAACAGAAAGAAAGGATAAAAATTAATAATATAGGATTGTTACAAGATTAAATTGTAATATTGGACATGTAGTGGACTATAATTGTAAAATATATAAAAAAAAGGACTAACGGTGTGACGCTAACGCCGTTAGTATAAAAAGTGTAAAAATGGAAAAAGGACAAGGACTACACCTAATCTATTTGACATTCTCAGTTTATTTTCTATTTTACGGCAACTATCACGTCATATGCATTTTATTATGTTTTATATATATATTATTTTTTTTTTACGTTAATAATATATATAACGATATTTAAAAAGTTAATATTTTTACTTACGATTTAAAAAGGTAAAACTATGATGGATATTTTAAATAAAGTATTTTCATATCATGCATGGCATAATAATTTCACTTCACATCATCTATTCGTCATAACGAATAATGTTTATTCGTTATTCGTTCGTATTTACCAAATAGTATTTGGTTATATTCTCTGATAAATTTATTTATCAGATTCCGTATCAACGACGTTTCCATAATCGTTCCCATAAATCTCATTCTACTTTACTTTTCATCATTTCCAAATCAATCCAGGTGAGTCATAGCCCCATTTCCAATAATTGTTTTTAACTCATTAGGGGAGATACATGCTTACATATAATTTGATAACTTGATAAGTATATGAAATAAAATAAAATACATGATTCAAATCAGTTTCCTAATTGATATTAAAATAATATAAATTGTGATTTAAAATATGTTAATATTTCCAATGTGATTATTGTGGTATGTGAAGTATATATTTATTGAAGAATTTCTTGACTGAAATATTGATACTCATATGAAAATGTTCTCAATTCGATTATTGTGGTATGTGATATAAATGTGTTACTGGCGAAATATTCAAACTGAATTTCTGATACTCAAATGATGATATTTTCAAACTGAATTTCTGATACTCAAACAATGATATTTTCAAACTGAATTTCTGATACTCAAACGATGATATTTTCAAACTGAATTTCAGAAACTCAAACAATGATATTTTCAAACTGAATTTCTGATACTCAAACGATGATATTTTCAAACTGAATTTCTGATACTCAAATGATGATATTATCAAACTGAATTTCTGATACTCAAACAATGATATTTTCAAACTGAATTTCTGATACTCAAACGATACTGTTTTCAAATTGATTTCTGTGATACGATACTTGATTTCATGATGTTATGCTAAATGAGCCCATAAGTCCTTGATATTGCCTAAGTTAGCTTATCGCCATATAGACCCTCAATCATGAGCCATTAGTCACCATAACGTGAGCGCGAATATACTGAACAGATTCGAAACCTGTTTTGGATTGACCTCCGATCCCACTAATACTTGACGGAATGCCATTATGCATGTGGTTAGTCGTATTAGTCGTGATACACTATATTTGAGACAAGTAGGAATTAGCAAATCACCTACGAATAGAGGGCAAAATCTGTCATTGATTTGATAGAACACCCCCTTTGTTAACGTCTTGCGTGTCATGAGGCTTGGTGCAATATCTATAAAGGAAATATATATGTATTCAACATATATTTAGATACAGCTGTATAGGTTTGACCATACGTGAATTGTATATCTGATTGATTTAGTATCATGAGTTTTCAGCTCATGTTAAGATTATTGATTCTTTATTGAATGTGATTGAATATTTATATAATTTATTTGTGATTATATTTGATACTTGTTTCGTTACTGTTTGTATTTTATTAATACCAAATATTCCTGAAATCTAACAAAATAAAGGGTTTTTCCTAAAACTCTATGAACTCTCCAACCTTTGTGTTGACACTTTTAAGCATGTGTATCTCAGGTAATTTAAAGGAGCAGGACAAGACATGGAGTGGGCATTTATTACTCTGATAAATTAAAATGGTGTAAAAATCAAATTTGTCATTTTTACAAGCCTTTATATCTTTTCATAAGATTTCAAATCAAATGGTTCATCTTTTATCAAAATTATTATTTAAATGACAAATGACTTTCAAAATGTTTCTTTTCAACCATTTTATGTGATTAAAACTTCGATCCTCACCGTAACACCCAAATTAATTTTCCGCTGCGACAAACTTTAAAAATGGGGGTGTTACAGATGCTGCTAAAAGACATGAAGAAAACAATGCTTTGATCAAAGAAATCCGATCTTCAACCAATGCTTCTATCAGAAATCAAGGAGCTTCGATCAAGGCATTAGAACTAAAAATCGGTCAGATAAGCAAGGTACTTCAAGAAAGAGGATTTAGCTCAACTGAAACAAATCCAATGGATCATGTCAAGGCAATCACCACTACTGAAGAAGTTTCACTTACTGTGCCTTTTCCTAGAAAGATTATTGGAAGCTGCTGATGCTGAAAAGCCCAAATTTTTCTTTAACCATTCAATCAGTTTAAGAAGACTGCTCAAAGAAAAGTCAAGGATTGAAGATGAGATAAAGGCTACAATGAAAGAAGAGTGCTCTACAACCGATCACAAAGCCTTACCTCACAAAGAAAAAGAGCAAGGGAGTTTTACCTTGCCATGTTATATTAATGATATGTCTTTCAATAATGCCTTAGCTGACTTAGGAGCTAGTGTTAATATGATGCCCTTTAAGACATTCACTACCTTAGGCTTAGGAAAATCAGCTCCTACTAAGTTACTTATTGAACTGGCAGATAAAACTGTAAAACGACCTAAGGGTATAGCTGAAAATGTGCTTGTTAGGATTAAGAAGTTCATCTTCCCCGTAGACTTTGTTATATTAGATATACCTGAGGACATCAAGATTTCCTTGATCCTTCGACGACCTTTCTTGTCTACTACTCATGCTAAGATAGATGTTTTTAAAAGAAAAATCTCACTAAGAGTAGGGGATGACAAACTAGTCTATAAGTGTGATAATCTTGTTAAGAGCATCATTAGAAGTGTTTATGTGCTAGGATTAAGAGAATGAATGGACCTCGACCTAGAAGCTAGGCTAATGGGTGAGAATTTAATCCAAAACAAATTGCCTAACCTTGATTACGAAGATTTCGAAGAGTTTATTGATTTTAATGTACCAGTTGAACTAAGAAATGATATTGTTGATGATTCTGACGATGAATGGTATGATTGTGAAGTTATTAACAAACATAGGAAAGTTTTCAAGAAAACTGGTGATAACAATGAAATATTTGTTGAATTACCCCTCACCTAGAGTACTTATGTCTACGTGATAACATACATTTCCCGTCTACTATTTTGTTATCACTACCCGAAAGGGATAGAGTTTTACTTGTGTAGATCTTAAAAAGAAATGGCATGGAAATCAAGATTGGGCAGGATGTGCTAGATATTACTGGGTTAAGAATGAGGGAGCGCAACGCTTCTGACACATTCAATGAAACAAAATATGAGCTGAAGATGAGTCTAACTTAAAGACTCTGAAATAAAGAAAAAGTGCATACCGGGAGACAACCCGGATTTACCTTTTACTACTTTTGTTATCGAGTCTGTCAGACCTGCACATTGATGCGGCGCATCTCCTTCCATAGGATGCGGCGTATTAACTATACATGTCATATCTATCTTTTATTTTTATTGCACTTTTTATTTTCTGAACTTTGAAAATTCTGTTAGTTGCTTTAATGCGGCGTATCCCTGGTTAAGGATACGTCGCATCTAATTTTCTGACTCGTATTAATTCCAGGCTCGATATGACACATCCCTTTCCATGGATGCGGCGTATTGACTGACCTGATGAAATTCTCAAATTTTTAATTTTTAATTTTTCAGTTTTATTTTTCACTAACCACTATTGAAAAAAGCACTAGCTATGATTTTCTTAACACCGGTGTTACCAAGAATGGTGGTATAAATACGTTCTGCATTTTCTGTTGAGACGTCATTCATGGAGGATTGAACGCCGTCTACTCACAAAAAATAAAAAGTTGCTCACAAACGCATAATAGAGGATCATACCGAGCAAATCTCAGGGGAGTTTTCCATTCCAATTCTTTACATTTCCTGTTTTTAATTTCAAATTCAAACAACAAGGACGTTGTTTAACTTAAGTGGGGGGATGGAGAATTAGAACGTTACTTGTCCTTATTTTTAAAAAATATGCGTTAATCTGTGCTTAATATGCTAAAATTTAAAAATTTTCTAACATGTTTTTGTTACATCTAAATTGCATAGCCGCACACATAACCTTTACTTTAAAAATTGTGAGAATTGAGTGTATCTGTTTCCTAATATTGACCCCAAATTCCACAAACATATGAGTGTGTCGGTGACTTGTAAACTTTAGAACTTGGCTTGTATACTACTCGAGACCATAATAATGAGTATTATTTATATAATTGAAGTGACTTATCTAACTTGGTAAATTGGTTTCGAAAATATTTTTAAAATTTGTTTTGTTACACTTTAAACCTTAGCCTACCCTATAGATTTAAGTTCGTGGTTAGTTGCTTTTGGCAAAAAAGTGTTTCCCCTCGTTTCCTGTGTTCATGTGCTTATTTCATTATTTTTGGTTAGGTCGGGAAATTGCACAATACAATGGAGTGAAAGTAGATATTGTATATTTTTTATTTTCGTGTGTTTGCTACTTTCACTATTACCTTTATGTCTGAAACTATGAGAAGAAAGAAAAATTATCCAGAATTATCGTGATAGTGATGTGGTGAAATTTTACACTATTATGTTTATTTGGTTCAAAAAAAAAGAAAAACTGAGAAAAGAAAAAGAAAGAAGAAGTTGGAAGTTTGAAATACCAACAATGTAAAGTTTTGTACTAGTAGAGATATTACTACTGCTGTTGTATTATATTTATGGATTGAATGGGAGTTGGCCGTTATCGGAATGCCAACTAAGGTTCATTCATTGATTAAGATATATTGAGTCTGATTCATGTCTACCTTCTAAAGCGTGAGTTTCCATGTTAAAGCGTGAGTTAGTCTATGATTTGTGTCTAATTCATGGGATGGTTGGGAAAGCGATTACCACATTAGGACTTAATCTATTTGTTTTGTTTAAATGCTTTTTATTTTAAACCAATTTTTATTTCCCTATTGTATCCATACCCATTACCAAATTATTATATTCGTTGTTAGATTTCGAGCATCCGAGTATGATAATGGCCTAGTGAGAATGTCAAATGTATAATAAGGTAGTGACCATCCGAGTTTTAGACTAATCAAATAACGCGCCAGCGATCTGGTGTGTGACTTGGTGACCATCCGAGTTTAAGATTGATCAAATGATGTGCCGGCGATCTGGTGTGCGACTTGGTGACCATTCGTTATGAAAATAACGCGCCAGCGATCCAAGGAACACATTAGTGACCATCCATAATTTGAAAGATCAAGGACTCGTGCCAGCGATCCAAGAAACACATTAGTGACCATCCATTGTTTGAGGAATTGAGGACTCGTGCTAACGAATTACTAAGTTTGTGCAGGAGATGTTTAAACAAAGGCAAGTATCACCTAAAACCTTTTCATGACCTATTTACCGCTTTAGACTTGTTGCTCCTTGGCTTTAGTTGTGGAGATGTGTATCCTTGCCAAGCTTATGATAGAATATTCGTCACTACCGAGCAATTGAGCGAATTAGATTAGTTGTGAGATTGAGAGATTTTATTTTATTTCTATTTTGTTAAGTGTTTGGTTGTGCAATTATGATAAAAACGAATAAGTGCTTAACTATAAAAATAAATTCTAAACTTATTTATGATACATTTTCATAAGTTTTAATCTAGAGTTTACTTGGGGACAAGTAAAGTTCAAATGGGGGGATATTTGATGACATCAAATAAGTAAATATTATTGTCATCATTCGTCCTATGTTTTTGACTTGTTTTATAATATTATCCATGAGAATTGATACTTAATCGTTTACTTTTGTAATTCTCATTTATAAACAAGCATTTGGTGAAATTTAGCTATTTTGGACGTAAAATGGAGCAAAATTGATCAAGTTGGAAAAGTCTACTGAACTGAAGGAGATACGCCGTATCATTCTAGACAGATACGCCATATGACCATACTTAGATGAATTCGAAGACCATTGTCTGACTTTGAAGAATGCGCCACATGTATTAATCTCATGCGCCGCATATGAAACTTTGGTCAATGAAGAAGATCTGACTTATCTACTCCAGATACGCCGTATTACCTTATTGACATACGGTGCATCAATCTCAAGACTTCACCAAAGATTATCCATGATACTGAAGGACATGCGCCGCATAGAGATTCAGGTTACGCCGCATCTGAAGATGGTGTACGAATACTCTAGAATATAATAATCATGGACGCTACGCGAAGCTATCTAGATACGACGCATCAACTAAGTTGATGCGCTGCATCAAACCATCAGACATAAAGTATAAATACCCCATTCAACAGACGAATTTCTTGTGCAAAAGTAACCTTAAGGAGAAGAATACAAACGAATAGGCAACACAAGACACCACCAAATGAAGATTTCATAGCAGTAAGAAGGTTCTGCTAGTGTTTTAATCCATTAAGGAATTTTGTTTTATTGTAATAGTACTCTTTAATCCATCAGGACTGCTTGGCTTGTCTACGCCATAGGACTCCCCTTTATATTGTTTTCCCATCGATTAAAATTTATATGATGTTTATTTGATTCTTATTATATGCGCATTGATAACCTCTGTGTCTAGCTGTGGAATACTTGGGCTGTCATACCTTTCCCACGATTTCTTCACTAGCATTATAAGTTAGTATAAGCCCTTAAAAAGGTTAAATAATATAGACATAAGTAATCATTAATAGTTTACTCACCTATAACTAAGATACCAATGAGAGAGAATATATTTTAGCACTTATCATATAAAATTAGCAATAAAACAAGTGACAAGGTACTTAATCATTCGTTAGGCCTCTTATCTGTATATGTTATCTATCTGTGTACGTGTTCGCCATTCGTGTATCCTATCTCATTACTTTTATTTATTATAATCAACTCAATTGTGCTAGTCTCTCAAGCTGAAAACCCTCATTGTGTTAGATTAGGTTGTAAAACTAACTTAAGAATTAAAATACTGATAGACATTCTAGGTGTTAACGTTCCACTCTTAGTGATCGACACTCTAGTTACCAACTAGCTACATTGATCGGGTACACTGCTCGTTAGTGTGTGTTATAGGTTAAGTCGGCTAAATATAAATTTAAAACTTGATATGAATAATCTATATCTGCAACGATAAGCATACGCATCAGCTAACAAAAATTTCGTTTTTACGTTAATGACGGTGCTCTTAGGTTATGCACGTGCATACTTTCTGTCTTAAATATGTCCACCCCTCGTTTAGGGGGTTTGTTTTTAGATTGTTTGGATTGATCGAATAAAAAAATTCACCTAAAATCAAAACTGAACCGAATCGAACCTAGTGTGGATTCTATCTTACATGTATAGATTAACTGTTATTACTAACATGAATCATACTAATTAATTGTGAAGACCACTAACAAGAGTCACAATTAAGCTTAAGTAAAATAGTGTACGAAAATATCATTATCAAGAATAAAAATACTCAAATACAAAAAACTCTACAATATTAGGTGGTCGCTTTTTCTTATAATCATTTTCACTACATAAATTAATCCTTATATATATCACACCATAGTGCATAGTAGTAAATTACACATGAGGTGTTTACTAAATTAAGTTGTTACATATAAAGGTCTTAATTAGTCACTTATTAAAGAGAGTATAGTTTTAACGAGTCTCCCAATTAAGAGATTGTAAAGGTTTGGGCGGTTGAGCCCACATTTATCTCATTAAGAGGGAATAAGGAAAAAAGTAAACACCCCCACAGTGTGCTATTCCAGAACTGAAAAATGGTGGAAAAGAAAACGGGCTTCTTGTTTGTAAACATTGTAGGATAACCAACGAGAGACTCAAGTTAAAAGCCGACGAATTTTATAAGATGAGAGAACATGAGCTCAAATGTCGGGTGAGTCATATTGCAGTGTATGATTATTAGTTTGTAAATAACTTTTAAAAAAGTAAATAAAGTTTAAAAAAAATCTTTTAAATTTCAAGAAAAATAGTTCAGAATTTGAATTACAGATGAATCAATTTTCAAGAAAAATAACATGAAATGAGACATTTTTGACAACATTTTTTTGTTGTTAGTTCAAATAAATTAAGAAACTTGTGAATTACTAGTTATACCACAAATTTAGATATTCGAAATTTGCAATGATGGTTTTATATTACACCCATTATTTATTTAAATGTTTTCAATTCGGATATCCGAAATTTCGGAGAACAGTTTTATATATCCGAATATCCAATATCTATAATTTTTGAAAACTTTTATATGAGTTCTAAACTGATATTTCATAAAACACCTTTTATTAAGTTCGAATCAAATTTTCGGATATCCGAATACCGATAGTTTTTGAACACCCATGACCTATATAAAAAAAATCCTAGACTGTAAGTTGAATATTTTGTCGAAAATTAATAAGATACATCCTTATCCCTAATAAAAGTTAGTTTTAAAGACACAAGTGTCATTCATTTAAGTGACCTAAGCCTAAATTTCCAAAACTTTTGTAACGTATTTATATGCCCCCTTTCAACTCTTACAACGTTTTGCATCTTAGAGATGAGTTCAAATAAAACACAATGTTATTGTAAAAAAGGTAAGACACAAATATGGCCGTTAGATGATCCAATCAAAGGTTTATATGAGTGATGGTTGTTGTGGCAGTTAAGCTAGTTTGTTTTGAGGATGGTGTTTGGCCATTTTGTGGCAGTTAAGCTAGTTTCTTTGTTTAATGTTTGTCTTTTGTTTGTAGTGGCTCATGTATCCCATCTTTTTAGTGAATGGGTAAGTGTTTGGTTGTAAATTTAACTGATCTTGATCTTTTGGCTACTCGATATCTTTTGGCAGTAATTACCCAAAATGGCACAAATCGACTATCCTGTTTGACCTTTGCAAATGAATGTACATGCACAAAACTACCCAAAATTACCCAAATTGACAATCAAGTTTGACTTTTGCAAATGAATGTACATGCACAAAATTACCCATTTTGACATTCTTTGTTTGACTTTTAACAAAGCAACATAACATAATTAATCAATAAAGAGCAACATAACATAATTTATAATTCAAAAGATAACTTGATTAACAAAGAGCAACATAACATAATTTATAATTCAAAAGGAACCAAATACATCATGGTTACCATATTCCAATGACCCAACCACATACTCCTAAAGTCCTTTAACAGCGTGCTTGTTAAAGACCTCCAGCTTCGCTTCAACAATCTTCTTCTTCAATTCCAAAAGCTCGATTATGTTGGACTTTTGAAGCTTCTTAAAATACTCAAAACATATGAACATCTGCACCGAGGGACGCACAAGCTCCATTTCATGTATGTACTTGTTCCTTTGATTAACAATATCAACCAACACTTGATATGCCTTTGTCAGATCTTTCGCATACTTCATATCCCGCTGTGTCTCCCTATCAAAATAAACAGTCATTTGGTATGGTAACTCAGTTGAGTTAGCAGCCGCAGCTAGTTCATGAAGAAGCACAAATCGAGACATTCTTACACCTTTTGCTACAACTTCTGTTTTAGTGTTTTTTGTTAATGGATGAATGAGGAAGTTACTTGGGTTATATCATATATAAATGGCGGGGTAATTACATATGGAAATGTGTTTTAGGCGTGTTTGGGTAATAAATGCTAAACGTTTGGGTTACCAACATACACATCCCAAAATTGCCTAGTTTTTTGGCTTCCATTAGATTAGATAAAAGGTTATGCAACCATTGACCCTAGTAAATTATTACATAACCGGTAGATAAACTTTAGAACAAGTACATACTGTTATAATCTTCCACTACAACACCATAGCAGAAGTATAAATGATTATTGACCTAAACATAAAAGCATAACCATTATTTAGCATTATCCTTGGGTGTCTTGTCAACCATGAGTCTTCTCCTCTTGATTGATCTTCCTTGATCTTCAAACTTTTCCTCTACAAGCACTCCATGTTGCCCAATTCCATTTTTTCAAGCACTTCATCTGGTATCACAACCCCATCTGGCTCATCTCCTTGTTTAGCAACCAATTTAGCCTTAATCACATCTCCATCCACAACTGATATACATCCCTCATCTCCAACTGGTATCACAGCCCCATCACAAACTCTTTGTTCACCATCTCCAACAACTTCAACACACTGATCATCTAGAATGACAGCCCAATCACAAACTCTTTGTTCACCATCAACACCATCAGAAACTACTTGTTCACCATCATCACCATCAAACTCAGCAACTTCCAAAATTGCAAACTTTTCTTCACCAACTACCACAAGTGGAAGCAAACTGAAACTAATTGGTTGAGCAAAAATAACATACATTTTTGTTCCTTCTTCAGCTGCAACTACATCATCAAGTTAATCCAATGCATGATCAATTTCAGCAAACATATCACTAATCTCTTGAGTTTCTTGAGGCTCTTGCGGCTCTTGAGGCTCTTGAGGCTGTTGAAGCTCTTCAGGTTCAGGAGGCTCTTGAGGCTCTTCAGGTTTAGGAATATCAACTAAATGGTATGGATCATCATGCCATTCAGCATTAGTTCCTTGATCCACCTCTTTATCATGCCATTCAACATTAGTTCCTTGATCTACCTCTTCATCACTTGTGTCATCATAATACGCATCATCAAAAGCGAGCATATCTGTAGACTCCTCACTTGAATCCTCCACCATAAACTCTTGGTCAATCTCTTCCAATAACCTTCCGAATTGAAACTCATTACTTATCCTTTTTGTATGATTTGCAATCATTTTTTCGGCACAAAATGTTGGTAGGAAGTCACTGTCAGAATCAGTATAAAAAACAGGTCCAGCCTTCTCAGGTTGGCTTGTCTTATGCCACTCTTTATGCCGCGCTAACAATAGTAATTTCCCACTGTTTCCAGTCTCACCATCAACATCCTTTCCAGCAGCATCATTCAAATCATCATCCACTATTTCTTCGATCACCACACCCTTGCCCTTAGTCATCATTCGCTCCATCATCTCACACTCAACAATTGAAACACCGGTTTCAATATACAACTCCAATTATGTAAATATAGGAACATACTCCACAAGTGTCTTCACATCTTCCTCAGACTTTAGTGGTAGCAAACCATCATCCAGTGAGTCCCCATGTATCCTAAAGTGAGTAAACATAAGGGTATTATCCGAGTAACCTAAATCCTCTAACATTTCGCCCAATAAGTCCATGGAGAAAATGTCAGAGTGAATTCCGTCCAACCATTCCTTATCTCCAAAGAGATACCTTCTTCCTAGTTTTGAGGTAAATTCACCATTGTGATGGATTTGCAAAGAAAACACCTTTTCATTCAAATCTGTGCAACACATAAAACATCAATTACTTCCAACAACAATAACAAGTTTAAATGGAAAACATTAAAATGGAACAGAGTATTCTTACTATAAAGGATTCCTAAATCAGGGATCGGGGTACTGCGTGCGCGATTTTGCCAAAGCTTAACCATTCTCAAGATCTTTACTTGTGAATTTAATGTTCATGGAAGAAATTGGGACACATATTTAAATTACTGCTTTAAAGGACTAAATTTTAAAAACAAACACTCGCAATTGAGGTGAATGGCGGGAAAGGGAGTAAAATGACAATACTACCCTCAATGACGTAACACTTAACGAGGAAACTAACGGAAAAACGCTCTCGGTGGCTATTTTGCACTTTTACGAAATGTTAATGGCAAATTTGCACGCCTTTATGACTTGGTCATATTTTTGCAATTTCATGATACTTTAGTGACCATTTTTGCAATTTACCCAATAACAAAAAAGGAAATGGAAGAGAAATTAGTGTAAAACTTTCTCTAAAAAATGAGCCAAAACGAAAATAAATAGAAGTCTAAAATGTCAAATAATAAATATGTTCTTACTTCTAAACTTAAAACCTTTAAATAGAGGTAAAATTATAAATTAATAACTTTTTTTCTTCTTCTTTTATACAACTAAAAACTTTTCAACATTTCTGTCTTTCAATCTTTACACTTACAAACAAGCACTTATAAGAAACCTAAAATCAAACTATTTAAAAATAGTTTTAATTTTGCTTATTTTATGTAATTGCAAAAATAATCAAGAAACAATGTAATTTGTTAGAAAACTTTAATAAAATAATAACGAATACGATATAATTTTATTTGTATTGAATTAAATATGTTTTTTTTATTTGAAAATACTTGTTTTACATCATAATATAAACATATTATAAAAAGACTATAAAAAACAATTTACGCAGTACAACAACAACAATAACCAATTTTATGGTAAGAGGATATGATAAGATAAAATGTCACATTATAGCCGATAAATCAAAAAACAAAGAGACCCTACTTTAAGAAATAACGTTAATAAAATAGTTTATTAAAAATTTTAAACCTAAATAGCATAGGATGAGTAGCGACAATTTCCATATTTTCTATTAAAACTTTTAAACCCAAATAGCATAGGATGAGTGTCGACAATTTTCATATTTTCTATTGAATCACATTTATATCTTCCAGACTTTTACCGGACCATAAATTTTTTACCGAATCACATGAATTCTTCTTATTACCAAATATAAATATAGGGTATGTTTGGCGAAACGTAGCAGCAACAAAAACAATAAGCAATAACAACAAGTAGTAAGCAATAGTTGTTTCCTAAATAAAAGTGTTTAATAACGTAGTTGTAGCTGTAATTATAATATGTAAACTGATGTAAAAAGACATACACGTTAACATAAAAATTATTTAAATAAATAAAAAAGACATATACGTAATTTAAAAGCCAAAACGTTAGCGGTCAGCTCTAAATGTTTTTTTGATGAAACGTTTTGAATGAGAACAGTTACACATGATTCAACTGCTCATTGCATGTTATCAAATAAATATTATATTTAGTGCTTGTTTGGTAAGAGTTTTTTTTTGGAGCTGTTAGCTTTTTGTTACAAAAATAATTTCTTCTAAAATAAATAACTCAATTTGGATACAGCTTGTAGCTTTGCAGTTTACAGCTAATTGAAAAAAATACTTTTATTGAAGAATATATACGGTTTATTAGTCATATTAAGTGTACAGTAAAACCTCTATAAATTAATAGTGTTGGGACCAAGATATTTTATTAATTTAACGAGATATTATTATATCGATAAATTAATAATTTATTAATTTAAAGAGGTTTCATTATGACCGTTAAATTTTCAAGTGTAATATAATAATTACAATGTATAAAAAAATAAATTTGAAAAACAAGTTCCAATTAAAATTTTATAAATTCATATTCACACTTTATCAAAATAAAAAAATTAAGACTAGCTTTTGTTGCAATACTGGAAGACAACACACTAACACTTTACAGCAACAAAGAGATTTTGAGATAAACTCAATATAGATTTGAAGTTCAACAAAAAATAACAAATGACAATAAATTTCATTTTTTACTAAACAATCTTAGGATTTTGAAATGTATCTCACACACACACATATATACTTATATATATATATATATATATATATATATATATATATATATATATATATATAATTTTTAGTAATTATTAATTTATAGTTTCGTTGGGACTAATATATATACACTAATTTTATCGAGGTTATTAATTTATCAAGTATAAGTTATTAATTTTACTGTAGCTAGTTGTACCAAAACGGTAATAGTGCAAAACTCACCACCCATAGATAATGTTGAAGCAAAACTATGTGTAAGCTAGCTAAGCCAACACCCGGTTTGATAAAATAGGTGTGGTTAGGTCGGTCTCACCCAACTCCTTACACACCACTCATTTCACCTTCACCCAAACCAAAAAAAAAAAAAAAATCCCCAATTCCAAAACAAAACCCTAATTTCACAAATCCCTTCAATTAATCCCCTAAATCTCCAACCAACCAAACACATATTTCCATGGGATGAACCGTTAATTACAACTTGACATGGAGTGGGATAGTAGTAGTAATAGTGACGTAAGCGGTGACGAAGAGGACGTTGGGTTTCTGTTAAACGATGGAGGACCGTGGCCTTTCCCTGTTGATAGTTTGATAGAGCCTGCTCCTTGTGGGTTTGTTGTTACGGATGCTTTGGAGCCTGATCATCCTATTGTTTATGTTAATTCTGTTTTTGAGTTTCTTACTGGTTATCGCGCTGAAGAAGTCGTTGGTCGTAACTGGTACGCGTAAATAATTTGTGTCCCTTTATGGTTTTTGTTGATTGTTTGGTGGTTTGTTTACTTGTTTTGTTTGAATACGTATTGTAACCCGCTTTTAAATGCGAAACTAGAATAAATATTAGCTTGTTTTAGCGGCGAACTACGCGCTACTAGTTGTGCCGAGGTTTTCGGATTTAGCTTATTTTACGGGTTTATCTGCTTATCTAGATTTGTATGAATACGTATTGTAACCCGCAGTTTGACGCTTTTAAATGCGAAACTAAAACAAATATTAGCTTGTTTTAACGGCGAACTATGTGCTACTACCTCTACCGAGGTTTTTGGATTTAGCTTATTTTTCGGGTTTATCTGCTTATCTAGATTTGGAGAAGGTGATAAGATGACTTTTAGAAGGCGTGTGAGCTTATGGACTGACGTCCATAAGATCAAGGTGAAGTGAGCTGATTGGCTTTTCGTATTTTAGATAAGCGGGTAAATCCGTGAAGTAAGCGAAATGTGAACACCCGGTAGAGGTTGTAGAACGTGGTTCACCGTTGGAACAAGCTAGTATTTGTTTTAGGGTGTGTTTGTTTCATTTAGATGTTTTAGGTCTGAATCTGACTACCATATCTTACTAGTAAGAGGTGGCTAGAACGTCTAAATCTGAACGAAATAATGTTGTTTGTTTTTGTATAATTGTCCGAATAATTTGAAGTGCTCGTTTCTGCAATTTATTTAAGTAACTTATGTAAATATAAAACAAGACTTTTTATCATAAATATAACATGGCTAATAAACCATCAAATATATTATATTAACACGAGTCTTCAATCTCTCTTATCGAGTAAGAGGCATTAAGACAAGTCTCTCACCTCTTACTGAGTAAGATGTTATATGTCTAACTGGGACTGACTCAAAAGAAAAAAACAAACAAGCAAAACATCTGCCCACCTCTTACTGGTAAGAGTAAGAGGGCTAGTAAGACCTTTTTTTAACAAACAAAGACACTCTTACTTTTAGAAGGCGTGTGAGCTTATGGATTGATGTCCATAAGATCAAGGTGAAGTGAGGTTATTGGCTTTTCGTATTTTAGATAAGTAGATAAATCCGTGAAGTAAGCGAAATGTGAACACCCGGTAGAGGTTGTAGAACGTGGTTCACCGTTGGAACAAGCTAGTATTTGTTTTAGTTTAGGGTGTTAATGTTTAGGGGTGTTAGGTGTTTTTAAAATTAAAAAGAACATAACTTCATGATAAACTTGAAGTCATTGGAATGGCTAAAATGTGTGTTTTGTTACCGCAAGTGTTAAAAGTTACTTTCGGTAGTTTATAGTGACATGATATGTACAAGCTTAAGTTGATTTATCTTTAACTTGGCGCAAGTTAATCATTATATTATCAACAGCTTTCCAGTTTCCAACTTGTATTATCAAGTGGACTAGGTCTCTATCTTTATTCAAAACTACCTCACACTGTCACCTCAATATATCTAGGTCTTATAGTTTGAAGATTAGCTAGCTTTTTTTATGTAGAACATATGCTGGTCTAGCCGGCTGTTTCTGGTTGCCTTGCTGTTTTCCTCTTAGATGCACACATTTTGTAGTTTGCTTATAACTGATCATTAGTCTTTATAGCTCATAGTCATAGTAAACATGCGTTGGTTCTCATTGACTTATCGATTAAAAAACGTTGACATTTTTTTACCAATAAATTTATTTTTAAGTTTTTTTCTAAATCACGTGCTTGCAAGATGCAACCTTATAAACTAGCATGCTGACTAGTACTTACTTCCATTCATGCATACACCATGGGTTATGGTAACAAGCTAAAAAAGCAAGGATAAATAGAATACACAAATTGTAATTAGAAATTTTACTTTATTGAAAAATAGTGAGTTGTTTTGGGGTTTATGGTGTTTACAAACTTAAGGTTTATGGCTATAAGCAAATGACTATAGTTATAAGGAAATGGCGGTGGGTTCAAACCCCGTGGATTAGTCGGCCAAAAGGTCGGAAATCATGGTTGCGGAAAAAAAAAAATATAAAAATAAAAAATGGATGTCTTGATAGTTTCCAATTTTCCATTAATTTTCTTTTGACTTTTTGAGAATCTCATCTTGACATTAGTATATTTCAGTGTGAAGATTAGCTAGTTCTTTTCATAGGTTGAACATATGTTGGTCTTGCCCTTTACTGAGGTGCATATATTTGTATGCAGTCTGCTTTTAATTGTGAACCCATCATCTGGTCTTCCTGGTTTGTACTAATGGTAACAGGTCTGGTCTTTGTGGTTCATTACTTCATACTAATGGTGAAAAACTGTTCCTCGTTAAGCTATTGATCAAACAACTTTGACCAGTTATTTTCTAAAGCTACTGTGTTCGGAATCTTCTTTTGCATCATGTGCTTATTCACCATATGAAGTAACATTCCTGTTACTAATTTCTAACCTTATTCATCATCTGTATGGTAGGAGCCTTGAAAAAAGTAAAGCAAACCTCTTAGTTTTGATAGTTTTCATTGAGATTTATTGACTTCACTTTACGTTGTAAAAATCTATATTGTCCATGGATTTTAAAGAAAAGAGACACCAAAAGGGAAAGAGACCAAAGGAACGCCCTCTGGTTCTTTACTCATCATGTGTTACTAGTCATTATCTAGAGTAGAGGTGGCAAAACGGGCGGGCCACACGGGCACGGGCTAGAGCGGGCACGGGCTAGAGCGGGCACGGGCTAGAACGGGCACGGGCACGGGCTAAACGGGCACGGGCCAAACGGGCACATGTTATACAAATCGCTTTATAGAAGACAAAAAATAACGAAATAAATTCATTAAACGTAATACTTCATTTATATTTAAAAAATTAAATATATTATAAGTTTTTCTTTAAAAACGATTATAATGTTCTCCAATTAAGAGAAAATATGTGCCCGTTAGTGCCCATTTGATTTTTCAATGGGCTAAATATGCCCATTTCAAAAAAAGGAGGGGGCTAAATGTGCCCAAGTCTTTTACAAAGTAGTCAAAATTAGCCCATTTTTTTCATTTCGGGCACAAATTGCCACCTCTAACTAGAGCTTCCTATTTATCTCTTCATAATTGGTTAGTTGGGTATGATAACAAGCACATATGTATCTAGAGTTTTCGACTTTTCGTATTAATTCTTGAAACGGAAATGTTGATGAAATATCATTAAATCATACTCCATAGCTGTACGCCTCTGTGTATATTCAACAAATGTGACCAATGGACATAGCTGTAGACCTAAAAGTATCTAAAGTTTGTATAATATTTGTAGTCTCATGTTGTTTAAGAATGTTTATTCATCTACACCTACTCGTGTAATAAAATCTCAAAAGTAGCTTCTGTATATGATTCGTACTCTCATGCAGTATTTATTCCATCACATCTACCGATTAATCAAGATATAAGTTGTAATCTACACACAATAAAATTTATCAATAACAAAAAGTTAAGAATGATAATGAAACTATATGATGGGAATGTGAGTACAATATATAACGGCGACACTATAGTGACCAAATTCTTGCACGTGTAATGATTGTTATCTTCGCTATTGATTACGAAAATGAACCTGTTGTTATACGGAGGGAATTGTTTGTTCTTAATGGTGCTTTCATGCTCTCATTGTTTACAAGTCTCGTATGAATCGACTTCGTGATTCCTTGTAGAATCACAACGGAATATAATGGAATGATAATGGCAGAACGGCAATATTGCAAGATAGAGCAAAACGTATCATTTTTTTGAGCTCCTTATAATCTCTGTGTATGTGTGTTTTTCGTTCGAGATAAGCAAAATAGAGGAGATAGGCATGCTGTCAAGTATGCCTAAAAGTTAATACTTGAAATCATGGTTATCTTTAAAATTTTGTATATCTAGACCCTATTTTATAGAAATAATGGCAGCCCATTTAGGACGATACACACAACTGAAAACACACATATCTAGGTGAGAGAGCTTAAAAGGTGCCACCTTTGCTTCATTATCTTGCCACATTGTGGGTTTCTTCAAACCATTATCATGTTGTATTCGGTCGCTCGCAGAATACATAGTGATTGTGCAACATATCCTAGGGTCGTTACATACGAGGTTTGCAATGATTGAGGACACGTAAACACCTTCAGGGACACATAGTTCCTTTCGTATGTGACGTCCCTATAACAGCATTTTAGTTTTTGTGGAGAGAAAATAACAATATGTCAAGGGGTTTAGTGACTGTCGCAGGGAATTCAGTCATGCGCGTGCTTGCAGTTGTTGTATGTTGTAGTGATATTCATATGTTTAACTTTATGTTTTTATTAAAATTAGGTGGTGTCTCAAGTATCACCTCTATCATGCTTAGGTGACATGAGTAGGTGCAAATGAATAAATGTTTCCAAACAAGATGCGACTAACCAATCTTATACAACAATCTAAACAGCGCTTACATGCTTGTGGTTGCCGAAAGTCTGACATCACTTTGGTAGTTGATGCTTTATGAGCTTGTACTACAAGCTGCATAAGTTGTACAATACTTATACATTATGCTTCAGTTGTGCTAGTACTTGCCAACCTCATCTTAAAGTTCCTACAGTAGCACCACCCTAATCCAAGTTTTGCATTGGTTGGGACCATCTCCAATGTTTGCACATAGACCTGATCTGGTCCGAAGCACACATTATTGAGTAGGCATTTGATGAAGGCGTACAATACATTGGCGTTGCCTTGTTGACTGTCTTTTTTTAAATTTGTGCCATGACAATAATGTGTTATTGTGAAGGCCACCAATTTACTACAAGTCTACGTGATATATTCATGTCTTTTCTACTTACGTGTATGTTTTTAGGCGAATGCATGATTGGGGGGCATTCTTCCGCTGCTTATATTACTAAATGTTACAGATACACACAACTGACCTTTAGTCTTCACTGTGTGACTTCTATCTATTTTATCAGTATTTGTTCTATCAACACATGCGGAAATAATATGACGACTCCCAGTTGAGGTGCGAAACTAGGAGATATACTTTAGGAAACCGAATTAACACAAGAGAATATGAGGTTTGTTGTAAATTGTAGGCAAAATTGCATATATATCCCTCCCAAAGTGAATAATTGCATATATATCCTTTGTACAAGTTTTTTATACACAGAATACAATGGTTTTTATGCATGCTTTGGATATATATGCAATTATGCATTTTCGGAAGGATATATATGCAAAAACCCCTAAATTGTAATTACAATTTTATGAAAGGAGCAACTGGAAGATGGAATCCATAAGGTCGAAGTGGAAGGAGTAGAAGTTGATAGGCATAGATGAAAACAAGAAATTGAATCAGATCACCTAGGCTCTTGAACACAATTTTGTTTTGGTTGCGATGGTTTGACATTTTTGGTTATGGTTTGACATTAAAACTTGGAACTTATAAGCTCACTGATTTTTATTTTGTTTGTAACTTGCAAACATATAACTAGTTATGTTCTTCCACTTGCTAAATACCGTGAGGTTGTTTATAGGTTATCAGTAAGTTAGTTTGCATAATGTTTTGGAGTCACATCAACTTGATTTCATTTGAAAAGCAATTATGTGTTAAGATCGATATCTGATATACAACTTTGTTCTTCCTAGACTGAACTGTGTATCATGAGAACTGGTTTGCAGTTGCGAAATAAAAAATTAAACAAACATGTGCATGAAACTAACAGATTTAGTTTGTGTATGGTCATGAATAGGATCACTGATTATCCTCGTTATGATTCTTGAGTTTATTTCATTTCTTCATCTCAGGCTGATCATGGTGTCACCCTGTTTTGGGTTACCTGTCTTCTTTTATATATTCGTGGCATTTTCTTTAGTTATTTTTTTCTTGTACATGTCAGATTTTATGCTTCAGTATTTAGTTGACCACAAATTTCACCCCCTTAATTTATAAGAGAACAGATTGGATAAGCATTTTGTTTGATATGAAAACTTACAACACTTTCAGAATTTCTCTGTATTGCATTGTGTTTTTTTCACCTCTAACCTATGAATTTTTGGCAGTCGGTTCTTGCAATGCAGAGGTCCATATGCAAAAAGAAGGCACCCCTTAGTGGACTCTACTGTAGTTTCAGAAATCAGAAGATGCCTCGAGGACGGGATCGAATTCAAAGGAGAATTGTTGAACTTCACAAAGGATGGTACCCCATTAATGAACAGATTGCGTATGACTCCTATATACGGCGATGATGCAGTTATGACGCATGTTATGGGTGTCCAATTCTTTACAGAAGTCGATCTTGATCTGGGCCCACTCCCAGGTACCACAAAAGGAACCGTGAAATCATCTGTCCGGTTTCGGTCCAGTCTCCTCTCTTACCGGTTAACCCCAGATGGGACCCGTAGTTCATCCCGTGGACTCTGCGGGATTCTGCAATTGAGTGATGAAGTGATCTCCTTAAAAATTCTTTCACTGTTGACCCCACGAGATATTGCTTCTGTTGGGTCAGTTTGCAGGCGGTTCTATGAGGTGGCAAAAAACGAGGATTTGTGGAGAATGGTCTGTCAAAACACGTGGGGTAGTGAAACAACTCGGGTTCTAGAGACTGTTCCTGGGGCCAAAAGGTTGGGGTGGGGTCGGCTGGCTCGTGATCTTACTACTCTTGAAGCAGCTGCATGGCGGAAGCTAACCGTTGGTGGTGCTGTTGAGCCCTCTCGGTGTAATTTCAGTGCGTGTGCAGTTGGAAATCGTGTGGTTCTTTTTGGTGGTGAGGGTGTCAATATGCAACCAATGAATGACACTTTTGTACTGGACTTAAATTCTAGCAAACCCGAGTGGCAACATGTGAAAGTGGACTCACCGCCACCAGGTCGCTGGGGCCATACACTTTCATGCGTGAACGGTTCTAATCTGGTAGTCTTTGGAGGATGTGGGACCCAAGGGTTACTTAATGATGTCTTTGTATTGGATTTGGATGCCAAACATCCGTCATGGCGTGAGATTTCCGGTTTAGCCCCTCCACTTCCACGATCGTGGCATAGTTCGTGTACCCTTGACGGTACAAAATTAATTGTTTCGGGTGGATGTGCAGACTCGGGTGTTCTTCTAAGTGACACTTTCTTACTTGATCTTTCAATGGAGAAACCTATTTGGAGAGAGATACCCGTAACATGGACGCCGCCTTCTCGTTTAGGTCACACCTTATCTGTATATGGTGGTCGGAAAATCTTGATGTTTGGCGGTCTTGCTAAAAGTGGGCCCCTCAGGTTCCGTTCGAGTGATGTATTTACTATGGATTTAAGCGAGGACGAACCATGCTGGAGATCTGTGACAGGAAGTGGGATGCCAGGTGCCGGTAATCCTGGTGGCATAGCACCGCCACCTCGTCTTGACCATGTAGCCGTGAGTCTTCCTGGTGGCAGGATACTTGTATTTGGCGGGTCAGTTGCGGGTCTTCACTCAGCTTCACAGCTCTATATTCTTGACCCCACCGAGGAAAAACCTACATGGCGGATATTGAATGTACCTGGTCGGCCACCTCGATTTGCTTGGGGTCATAGTACGTGTGTTGTTGGCGGCACACGAGCCATTGTTCTTGGTGGTCAAACTGGTGAAGAATGGATGCTAAGTGAACTTCATGAGCTATCTTTAGCAAGTTCTCTTATCTAAATGTTTGAAAAGCCTTTGTATAAAAACGATTCAGAGGTGGTGCTTTCGTGGCGTGTGGTGTCTCCGGTCAACACATTTCTTGCAACGAGATACATGAGTGATGTCTGAAGAGGGTAGTCCAAGTAAAGGTACGTTTTTTTGTGAGATTTGTGCAGAAAACCGTTACTTTGGTTACTCCCAAGTTTTTTTGGTAAGCAGTAATTGACAGATTAGTAGGGGTATAATATACTTAGGTTATGTTTTTCATAATGTATGCCCGTGTAATGTTGTGGTTTAAGATTCTGTGTTTTGAACCCAAGGTGGAGTAAACTAAAGTTATAATGTTGCTTGTATATAGGAAATGACAAATTTGTCCTTAACTTTGTATTGAAAGCTGTATTACTATGCTCCCATCAGCACCTATTTGTACATGGACCTCCTTGTTTGTTGGCTGCAGATGAGGACTTGCTTGGACGTCGATTTTCTGTATGACCGGGTAGTTAAAACATATACATGACTTGTAATATTTGGATGTTGCTATGCTTTAGAGTTTAGAGGGGATGATTTGGAACTTTGGATGAACAAATGCTCTTTGATATTTTTGGTCCGGTTAGTCTACGGGCTCATAATAAAACAGTCGTTTATTTTAATAGTTGCATGTTAGCGTTTTGGGTCAGTGACTTGCTTGGAGTAACTTACGGTTTTAAGTTACAATTGAACTTCAGATGTCATGATGGCAAATTGGATGCACAGCATACATAGGGTTCTGAAGGATTGACCGTTTAGCCTATACAAACCTTTTTGATCACATCAGTCACTTGTTTTGAGAGGGTGGCTTTGACTCGTATACTTGTGACTCAGTTGGTTCGAGCTATTTTTAGCTATAATTGTCGCTAAATGAAAAATGCCAAACGAGTCTAAAGTCATTCAAAGTATATTTCTATACATTAAACATCTTTAATTTTTGCAACAGTATACTTCCTTTATTCCTATAAAGGTGGTGCCTGTATAAGCCCAGTTGAAGTGACTTGTGTATTTACAAAAAAAGTTATTTCTATATACTTGATTTAAAAATGAAAATGCACTTTTCAAACCTACAAGAATACAATAAGCACCTTCTAACTAGTGTTTTGTCAAGCTCAATGCATTTTCCTATAACGCCCGTGATGTTCATTTGTAAAAAAGTGAATTTGTAAACAACCCATTCTTATATTATCTCTACGTCAAATTATATGTTCACTTTCAAATTTAGCGGCGGCGAAGAGGGTTTGCAAGTGTTGCGGTCGCATAGGGCCTCATAATTTAAGGGTCTCGCTTTGTATATTTATGCTATATATCTGTCTGCCTCTTCTTTGTAAATGATATTAGTTAAATACAATCTATCTTGCCACAATAAATAAAACGTCATTAAAATGCCTGATTATAATAAATTGTTATAAATGAACACTTTTTATTCACACTTTTATGTTTTTTGCAGTTTTGATGGAGACTCTTTTTAATTTTCGCCCAGAACCTCCAAATTTATTTTCCAGCCTTGTTCAAATCGCATACATATTTTACAGAAAAAAAAAAAGACAACTACAATTTCCACCGATAAAACGGTATCATGACTATTTAAAAGTATTTTGATTTGTTGAAATATAAAAGTGGTCAAGTGGATACTTATTTTAGAATAAACCAAAATATAAAGGTGTGTACATATAATTTAGGACAACATAAGGAGGAACATTTGCTACGTATAAATATTTTTTGCTTCGAGACTAAGATCTAATTTGGCCGGTACTAGTGTTGCTGGTGGGAGCTTTCTTTCCACTTTTGGAGCATGCACTTTCATGTACTATTGTTGTGCCTTTGTCACTTTGTGTGGTCCAAAGACCGGCTTTGGCCCAGATCCTAATGGCTGGTTCAGTGTCTAAAGCATGTTTGGGGATGTCTTTTATCACTCCTTTTAAACGCCTGGTACAAAGTGATTGGTCACTTTTCATTTCCTACATCTGGTTAGGTATCAAGACCAGGTGCAACAAGGCTTGAGACCATGCACGGTCAGCCTAGGTGGCACAATCTTCACACGAGAACGTTGTTACGGCCTCCTTCTTCACGCATGGTCGAGCAAAAAAAGATGGGTTTCAGTGGTGCAGTCCATTGAATGAAATTAGAATTTTGTGTGTGCGTGTTGTTAGGTATTTTTGTATTTAAGTGCGATAATGATGTAACTTTGACGTGACTCCGGTCAGGACCATATCATTACATCACTACACCTGACCTAATGGTGCTACATATATAGTAACACGAGTGTCACAAGAAGCATTTATCAAATCTATATACTACATTATAAAACATTTGAGACCTGCTAAATAAAGAAGTTTTAAAATTTTCGACTGACACACTTAGTTATTATGAAATTGTGTTGGTTACAACATAGCGACATTCATTACAATATTTTTAAACACCTTTTGTAGACATGTTTTACAAAAATAAAAATATAAAATGCAATGTGATTTCTCATAAAAAATGTCCAAAACCATACCTACACTTTTAATTCATGTTTTAATATAGAAATATCTTTAATACAATTAATTGAATGATAAATGATATATGTAATTTTTATTTCAGATCGTATTGATAAATGATATCTTATATTTGAATTCTTTTAATATAATTGCATGATGTTTTCAATGTCATAAAGTATGCAACAATTGTTAATAAAATTATCGATCATCACGTGGTCTTGCTCATAGACTATTTGATTTCCCAGTTGCATTGTGTGAGCATTATATTTGTACATGTTTTTATAATAATACTTATTTTGTTGTTATATTTTAATATTATACTGTAACAAATTTTTGTATAACATTTCTCAAAAAATATATTTACTTACAGGGTACCGGCTGCCGGAATGCACGAGTACCCAACTAGTTAATAATGATGTAAATTGTCATTGGGCTCAAGATATTACGCATGATGAACATTCATTCTTTGAGAAGTGTTGGTCATAAAGTCAAATATTGAATGTCTTACAAGGTGCGATTTTCTATTCGGTACGTGAGTGTGAACCTCAGGCTCTATAAGACTACCCATAATGGTCACATTTCTTCACATTATATTTCACCGTTAATTCAACGCCACCTCACTATTTACTTCCCCTCACTTCCTTTCACCTTTCACCCAGAATAGTCATTACTCCTTCATCTTTCATTAAAATACACACTTTTATACAAACATACCCACAAAATACCCCACATTCACTCACAAATCAAATATTTAAAAACCACTCAGTGAGACTCACAAATACAGAATGTTCGAATGGTGAGGCAGTCACCATTCGTTCCTTGGTTTTGCCTACCTCACGCATGACAAGTGACTCATACAATGGGCCTCACGCGTGACACAACCCCCAAACCCCCTCATGCACTATACACACTTATAGCCTAAGAAGAGATGTTAACAAATGCATAACCTCTTTTGAGTCCTATATGTCTTACCAAAATACGGATGACATATTTTCATCTTTTGAGTCCAATCACTAAACGAATATTTAAAATAAACCTGAAAATCTAAACTTAAACATGTCTAGATGGGTTTATATAAAAGAGTAGTAACTTGTACGTTTAAGTCTAAGAGCATCTACTATGATAAACCTTTTACAAAGGTTTATACATTAATGTATTAATAAATTTTAGACCTTTTGATTTTATAAACCTACATTCACTATGGTATAAACCTTTGCAAGTTTATAAAATGTCTCTTTTAACAAATGCATTAAATGTATTGAATTTATAAAGAGGTTCAAGAATTAGGACCTCTTCATGCCACATAGATATGAAATGAGTGTCCACTATGGTTGAAATAAACATAAACCTTTTCATTTTTCTTAAACCTTTTCATAAACCCACCATAGTGGATGCCCTAACTAACTTGTTAGACTCAACATATTTCTTTAACAGTTTTGAAAAATGACCCAAATAGATCACTTAGTCGTTTAAAATTGTGTTTATGCTATCTCAACTTAGGTAAGAAGATAACTCCCATATAAACCATGCCAAAAGATCAATATAAAATTCATATTTGCCATATAACCAATGAACTATTCTTAGCCACTCATTTTTTATCAAAATTAAAAAATAAACTTTCACTTTTTTAAAAAATAAATAAATATCTCGCAAACCGTTTTGTTACGCGAAAAAAATTACCATCGCGACGAGAATTAAATTATCTTTCTATAGACATGTATTGTTATATTTTTTGTTTGACCATTTTTTTTTCAAAATTTCCGCCTAGAAAAATCATATGTGATTCGTTAAAATCAAATCATATGTGATTTTACGAATCATATATGATTTTTACAAATCGCATGATTCGTAAGAATCATAAGTGATTTGTAAATATCAAATCATATGTGATTTTTATGAATCATATATGATTTTTTTGGGCAGAAATTAAAAAAAAAAAAGTTCGTCGAAAAAAAAAGTTCGTCGAAAGTATATAACAATGCATATATATAGAAAGATAATTTAATTCTCGTCACGATGATATTTTTTTTGTAGCTTGAAGATTTACCGTTTGCAAGATATGTTGTTTTACAAAAAAAGGTGAAAAATAGTTTTTTATTAATTTAGATAAAAAATGGGTGGCTACGATTAATTAATTGGTTCTATAGCAAATATGAGTTATATATTGGTCTAGATTGTCAGCTCTAAAAGAGAGGTAAAACTAATATTTACGATGAGTTGAGATTTATGAAGAACTCATACATGCCATAGAACCTATCAACCAATCATAGCCGCCCATTTATATTCTCCACTTTTTTTTTCTTCTTCAAAACAACATATCTTGCAAACGGTAAATCTTCAAGCTATAAAAAAATATCATCGCGACGAGAATTAAATCATCTTTCTATAGATATGCATTGTTATATACTTTCAACGAATTTTTTTTTTCGACAATCTTTTTTTTTTTTTTTTTAATTTCCGGCCAGAAAAATCATATACAATTCGTAAAAATCACATATGATTTGATTTTTACAAATCACATATGATTCTTACGAATCATATATAATCCCATCATTCCAATAGATATAAATACACTTCAGCACCTAACTTATTACTTTCGAATCTCTCATCGTATAACTTTTACAGTAACTCATACTATAAACTTAATCATTACATTTATGTTAGAAATACCAACCAATCATAACAATTCTAAATTCGAAATCTTCACTTTAACCTTAAAGCTAGCATACCTACATATAGCCCCACCTCTTCGACTTTTGATATCAAACTAATCTATTTTGAAATGTTGGTTACTTAATTTTTACAGAACACCAAATATGAACTTAATCATCACATTTCTTAGTAATTTATGAGATGGATGTTCTACGAGGTGTCTTGTAGCTTGCTCACATGTGAAAACAACATCTTCACGTGTGAAAGCGATCATCAACTACTAGTCAATGCAAAAGAAATACTTAAGAAAATAACCTTTTATCCAGAAAAATATTGATTGGGCTTTAAAGCTATTAATCTGCTATGTTTCATATATTTAGAAAATAGCTGAAAGTATCTTCCTTTCTTAGCTATTAAAATGAACCTAATAACTATAGTGGACATAATTGTGTTTTCAGTAAGTATGATTGATGATACTACTTTTAGATCAGAAAACTGAAAACACTAACAAGTACAAAATGGAGTAGGCTAACCTGACATCAGATACAGAGAAGTAATTACGCAGAGCAAGGGTAAATGTGAAATCCTTGTTATCTACATTTCTCACACGAGGGATTAACGTTAGCTTGCCAGCACTGAGTTCATACATCGATTCAACAGAGGAGTTCACAATTTCCAGATCAACTTCTAAGGTTCATGTCACTGCAAGTTCACAAACCTATTTATCATAAAAGTGGATCTTAATGTCACATGATTGTGGACATGTGGTAAAATCAAGAATGCCAATATTGACTCACTAAGAACATGAAAAGGTGTGATGAAACAATACTCGATGTCTCTTGATTATTCTACTTACTTAAGTCAACAATATTGTTTAGGCCATTAACTTAAACTAAGCTCTAAGGTAGTTGTTTGCTTAGCGGTAGAAAAGTCAAAAAGTCAGTCAACATAGATGATACTGATACATTTGAAGACTGCAACTAATTTCACCCTAAGGGTGTAAAGAGAGTATTTAGCCCTAACGTAAGCAGATAAGCATAACCACATTTCTTTATCTCATCACTCAAACTGTTTATCTGATTTTATAAATTCTCATACTTTTCTAAGCATAACAACTAAAGCTGTGTAAGCATGGAAGGAATTTTTTCTGTCATCCGAAACTTGAAAAGCATCAAACTTGTTCAGTTATATTTTCATCTTAAAATTAAAGTTCTAATGTTCAGTCAAAACCAAAAGAAATTTAGCTATCTAATACATGTTACTGCACTTTCTTGTTAGTTTTATGGGTTGAAGTCTTAGAACTAGCAAGTTTGATTGACATATTGACCAAACTAGTAAACTACATTTAAGTGACGCTACAACAAGGGCTTTCAACATGTTTAGAGTCCGACAATACAACAATAGCTGCTTGAACGAGAACCCACTTGCGAACCAAACAGACCATCCCATGACAATATGTTTAAATACTTTCAGTAAGTGACAAAAGTCGATGTTTGTACCAAGTTACAACCATCATATTCGAAGCTGTTAACCATCAAAACCCCACTTGCACCAACAAACGACCCTCACATTCAACTGGCTTGCAGGAGCTAAAACTAACTTGACTCATTTCTTTAAGGTGGAAAGGTTTCACCATCACATATTTTTTTTTTGGTAACATGGGTTTCCGACTCGACATTACGAGCTGACTAATCCCACGGCGACTACCCTTTTGGATAGCCCGGAGTCGGCGCAGGTGAACCTCAGTGTCCACAAGGGGATTAATTTTCTCCCAATTGGATTCAAACCCTTCACCATCACATATTGATTCACATATACACCAAACTGTGTCTAAATGACAGTTGCAACAAGTTCTTTCAACATGTTCAATGTTAAAGTCCGTCAAAAAAAAAAATTTGTTGCTTGAACAAGAAGCCACTTGCAAACCAAACAAGACCAGAATGTTAGTCATAATCTCTTATTTACGCAAACTAACTAATATCAAAATTTAAAAACATCATTATAGTCTATACTAATATCAAACTGGACCGCTAATAACTTCAAAACTTCATTCCTAACCGATAATCTTCACATGCGAAGATACTCTAACTAAACTTATATCCACTAATAACCTCAAAACTCCATTACTTACTGATATTTTTCACACGCGAAGATAATCTAATCCAAACTTAAATCTGCTAATAACGTCAAATCTTCATTCCTTACTGATAATCTTCACATGCGAATATACTCTAACTAAAATTGAATACACTAATAACCTCAATACTCCATTACTTAATGATATTCTTCACACACGAAGATATTCTAACTAGACTTAAATCTGATAATAATCCCAAAGCTTCATTCGTTACTAATATTCTTCACATGCGAAGATACTTTTAATAAACTTAAATAATCAAAAAATCGCTAATCTCAATATTCTTCACATGTTAATAAATTAGTAATATCAAATAATCTCTCAATTATGCAATCCAAATCATCTCTGAACATCAAAAACTTTATTCGTAACCTATTCTTTCACAAACGCATCAAAATTTATAATTCTAAACTAATTTTACAAAAATTAAATCAGTAATCATAAAATATAAAAATTACATGAAATCTTTGTGTAGTCTGATTTAAACAAAACATCTTCTTCGCTATTTTCAGCTTCCTCTTGTTCAATTTCATCCAAATCCACATTTTCTTCATTCATATTTATCTGATTGCTGTGTTCGATTGACGGTGACATAACGATTGTGATATGCGATGGTTGAATGACGGTGAACTACGGATGTTCAGTGATCGTTATATGCAGTGTTTGAATGACGGTGAGGTGCGGTGGTTGAATGATGGTGACCGGCGGTGGTAATCAGTTATTATGATCGGAGATGATTGAAGATCGGCGTGAAGTAAGGTGGTTGAATGGCGGTGGCTAAGATATTTATTCCCATAGAGGATTGCGTGTGTTTTCACCTTCAGTTTTTTTTTTTTTTTTTTTTTTTTTTTTTTTTCTCTCTTTTTAATAAAGGTAGAAGAATAATATTACCAAATTATACTTACTTAGCGTAAATTGAGGTTTGATCTTAGCCATTAGATCTAAAAAAATGAGGGATGATTAGATGGATGGCTAGAATGTCTTCTTGCGTTTTCACAAAAATTAGACCTCTCATATGAATGACCTTTTATATATATATATATATATATATATATATATATATATATATATATATATAATGAGGTTCATGTAGGATAATTTTAAAAGTGGGATAGTGTAGAAAGCCATACAAGTAATGCCATATGGATATTCAATTTTTTTAATTAAAAATATCAATTATATAAACAAAAGGGTAGACTAGTAATTTAGTTTAACCTCCTAAAAAACACACTGGTTAACGTAAGTGTTTGACCATTTTAATTGGAGCCACTATTATCTCCTTATTTTGTGCTTAAAACCGTTTTTAACATCCATCTCTCAACCCTAAAATCTAAATTGCCTATCTCCTCCCTTTCTCTCATGACGATCTGCTGCAACTTGTTCATATATCCGGCACACTTGTCCATAAATCTAAACCATTGGAGATGGCTTGTTGGATACGATCATACGAACTTGTCGCATCTCTTGATCTCTGTTGAGTTTTTTGAAGCCCTTCGGCCACACTAAGTCAAAGCATTAACAGACGCCATCCCGGATTAAAGTATTAAGTGATACATCATACATGTTCTTTCAATTTATACATGTTCTTTCTAGTTCCAGCAAGCTTTTGGGTTCACCATGATTCAGATGTACAGTAGAAACTCAATAAATTAATACTCGATTATTTAATAAACTCTCTAAGATAATATTTTTTGCCGGTCCCGACTCGAAGATAGGGTGCTAAATTAATAATTCGCTAAAATTATAAGATAATACATTTTTGATAATTTCTTTAGACCCCATGTAAAATATAAATTAATAATTCCTTATATATAGCATATTACATGAATGATTTATGAATGTTTTCTTGAAAAATGACTCAATTGTCTTTTGTTTTTTGTTGAAATAAATTTCCCCTTGAATCTCGTCTCTAATTTTCCTTAGCATGGTAAGAACTTCTGGTGTTGTTTTCTCATAGCTTAACAAGAAATTGTTCAATGTGATTGCCGCTTTAATAGCTTCGTTTCGCGAAGGGGGCTCCATTGTAGAACTTTAATCATCTTCTTCATCGATATCATCTTTATTAATTCCAATAACGCTTTCAATAATTTCTTTGATATACATGCATTGTATACAATAATTAAGTGGAAGCTTGAAAGGTGTTTGTAAACTAAGTATTCTATTATAAATTAATAAAATATTAATTAATATATAAATTAATAATTATTAATTTATCGATTAATTAATAACTCTTTTAATTAATAAATTTTGGTGATCCCAAATGTATTATATTATAGAGTTTCTACTGTATTATTGTTTTGGGATGTATCAATCAACAAGTTAGAGTTTATCAATTAATTTGTATCAGTCATGCGGCTTGTGTCTAAAGTTTGGTTTTTAATTTTTTTTTTTTTTTTTTTTTTTCAAATTCTGAATTATGCATCTGTTGGTTTTTTTTTTTTTTTTTTTGTGTAATGTTTCTGGTCTTCTGATTTGGAACCTTGTATAAGTCGATGATCATTGTGTATAAATGTTATATTCTTAACTCTTAAGAATTGATGTTTCATAGACTTTATTAATTGTTTGGTAAGTTTTGTGGATTTGTTGTTGCGTATCATGTATGTATTAGGCTATAATTTTATGTTTATCACAATTCATAAAGATGTTGAAAATACGAGCATAAACTGTACCGTATTTAGGAAAGGGAGATGATTTGTACACTATTTATTTTAGCCATCTATCACTAAATTACTCCAGTGATGCATACAGTACAACACTGCTATGCATGATTTAGTGTTGAATGAATAAAAGAAATGATGTCAAATTAGTGACTAGAACTCCCAGTTGTATCAAACTATCGATGGTTATTTTAATTATAGAATATGTCATAGACTTGTCGTGTATCAAAATGTGTTGACCAAAACATAATATAATAATAATTGTGTCATTAAAAGGTGAGGATCGTTTAGCTAAATTCTATGAATGAAGACGTAAGCACTAAATATATTTAAGGAAACCAAAATTCAGCAAATAAAATGTTTTGACGAAAATGCCCATGCGGTTCAATACTTATTACAATTTTGCCATTCATCAAATCTTGATTAGATAACATCACTCATGGTACATCGGACGGCCCAAATCACTTCCTGTACTTCTTACGTTAAGGCACTTACTTACGTTAACCTCCCTATATATATATATATATATATATATATATATATATATATATATATATATATATATATATATATATATATATATATATAGTGTAACTTTCAAACGAGAACCATTTTAACTGCGAGAACTGAGAGAATCACAAAAAACATACATGCACGCCTTCAATAATTGTATTTTTGCACATATGTTTTAAAAACAACACATATGTTTTTAAAAAAAAAACATAATTGTTCTAAAGAATTTGATAAGAAATTGAAAATACAAAATTTTCCTTTGAAGGTGTGCATGTATATTCTTATAAGACGTGCAACGACAATATTGCCGCCGTGAGTAAGGTTTTTGTGAAAAAAGATGATGAGTTCATAATGATATTGAATAACATAGGTGGATGCTTACGATTATTGATGATTTGCATGTATTTTTATTTTATTTTAAAAGGCGTGCATGTATGTTTTTTGTGGTTCTCTCAGTTCTCGCAGATAAAATGGTTCTCGTAAGAAAGTCCCCCTATATATATATATATATATATATATATATATATATATATATATATATATATATATATATATATAAAGCAAACTTCAAGTATTCAACATTTCCATGGTTTGTTGATTGTTCCTACTTAGAACTTGCACAGAAATTTGCCAACATAACTTAGTTAGTAAAATAATAAATAAACTAAAGTATAAGACCTCAATAATTGGAGTTAAAAAAATTTGATTCCAGAACTCTCGTTATCTTTTATAATTGAAATGAAGTAACTTGTGTTTCTAGCTTTGTTAAATTTTGTTATTTATATCTTTCATTTCTTTATCTGCCGGAAAAAATAATTAAACACATCATATCACCTTCAACGTAGTTGAAATATATAAGTTTACATACGAGCTTAAATGAAAGATTTAACTTAATAAATAGTTGTAAAATATAATATGAATCAAAGACCAAAAGGCCGATATAATATCGTAGTCGATTTGACTCGTTAAACATAAGCAATGTTTTGAAGATTTGCTTTCACGTGGTGGTTCAAACCACAACTTGGAGTACATGAAGATATCAAAATTGATTATACTTTAACTTGAAACCACCAGGTAAATATTTAATTTGTGCTGAAACTAAGCTTTTATCGCACTCTTGGATTTTCAGCATGGTTAGGAGTTCGATTCCAATTTGGATCGATTGGATCTGTATTCCCAACTCTGGTTTTATGCAATTATTGAAATTTTGTTTCTTAGAGCAACTTAATTTTGTTTGGAGTGATTGATAAATTGCCGTTTAAAATATAAATAAATAAATAAATTAAAAATATATACCTTGAAACAAACAACAGATTTTTAAGGCCCCTAACTATGTGTTCCAATGTTAGTGAACCGTATTGCAATACTTTACTTTCACGGATAGTTTGAAAGTTGGTATCTTACTAGAGTCGACTATATGATGCTCCTTTGAGATATACATAACTTAATTTGTTATTGTATCAGGGATTTTCGTTACAAGATAATTGCAAGCTGAATCCCATATCTCGTGCACTTTGGTTGTGCTATTAGAACAGAAAAACCAAAAGTTCTAAATGATTATGTATGTCAATAAACCGATCTAATAAGTTGCTTATGAGCGCTTGGTCATGATTTTTGTGGCTAGAATACATGGGAATTTATATCGAAGGGGTGAAAATTGTACCAGTCCGTAAACGCACTCATGGTACGTAATTCATAACATATTCATATTCGAACTTCAAAAGTCAACGATTAGTATGTTTCTTGGAAATATCCTAGTTGAACAAGTCGATGTACTCGGCTGATGTAAGATATTTTGCCCTATAAATCGCTAATAGATTCAGTTCAAGATTTTCAAGACAAGTGACTAGATTCAAGCCAATTCACTCAAATAACAGTTTTTTTTTTCCAAACAATACAAAAATATGGAGCGAAAAAGTTGCAATCTTTCATTTGTGCTCTTTGTAACATTGCTTTATGTTTATTGCACGGTTGATATTGTGGTTGCATCCAGTGTATTAAAAGAAGAAGCTTTATCTGATAAAGCATATCCCACAGCTCACTTTACAAAAACGATGGCGGGGAGTACCGTCTATGATACATTCAGCCACACAGGACGATCTATCCAAGAGCAAGGTGATATTATTGGACCGCTAGCTGCAGATGTATGTGCAGGTATGTTGTTACAATAATTCAGCAATTATTTAGAGTGTTGGTAAGAAAGTTTTCAAGTATGTATGTATGTATGTATGCATGCATCATGTATAGATGTTTGTTTGTGCGTATGACAAGAGATAATTAAAACCCTCTAAGACTATCTTTAACGGTGAACTGATCCAACCGATCGGAGGGTATAAGACAAAAAAATCTCAATATTATATTATAAGTATACAAAATAAAGAAAGAGAAAGCCACGATCCGATCGGTTTGTGATTTCCAAATCTTCAAGCCAACCTTGCCACATGTCACACTCTGAATCTACAAACAATAGAGATCAAGAACAACAAGATTTTTATGTGTTTTGATTTGTATTTATGTGATGGTTTTAGTAGGCTTGAATCGATTTGGGTAAAGTGAAAGAAAACTCTTGGAGATTGGTGGCTGCGTGTGATGTTGTTAGATACAAGAAGAAATGGAGATGGAATAAGAAGTGAAGAAGAAGATGAAAAAGAAAAAGTTAGTTTGGGTGTGATAGGTCATATAGTTGGCAAGTGGCTATGATTTATCTCAAATTATTTTATTCATTTTTTCATTATCCTCATAGTTTAATTAATAGATTTTTGGCATTTTTTTTTATTCTCTAATAAAACTAACATGTTAACGGATTGTGAAGTTATAAAAGAAGATAAAGATAGTTGTAATAATAGGTCTTGAGTTTTAATTAAAAGAAGATAAACTAAATATAAATGAAATAATATTATATGTTAGGTTGGGTTGGGTTGTTGATAAATGGTAAAAAGTTGAGATTGGTTGTATGTATGGGTTGTATAGGTGGAGGAGTAAGAAAATAATATTTTAATGAAAGATTGAATTGGATGGGGTTGTGAATGAAGATAGTCTAAAGAAGGTATCCTGGATCGATTCTTTACTTTGTCTTAATCATATAAAGCATATGATTGAAGACATAATGGTGGAAACAAAGTTTGAAGTTACGTGAAAAACATTTGATCGATTTCAGATGAGAACTTCAATAAGAAGTATCTAAAACAAAGGCCTAGGTGTGTTACCAATCTAAAATTACACTGTATAAGAATCTTACCTGTTTTTGAAGTTTACAGGTGCAATTATTTTTCTAGCAAAACCCAGTAGGTTAGGTAAAGTTAGTACCCAGTCTCGTGGAAGTTAACTTATCAATGTTATGCTAACCATTAGAATAAGTTCATGTCTACGTACGTAGATAATAACATTAAATAAAATATATCCTAACCAGTACAAAAAGTTCATGTTTCGTAAGCAACATTAAAGGAAATGGATAGTGATACCTTCATATTATAGTATTTCATGTTGGCAGTGGCGGACACAAAATTTTGTTACAAGGTATGCATTTAAAAAAAAGAGAGAAAATGGTATGCTCTGCATGCATGCATGTTAAGACCCAAAATCTTTTATAAAGAAACAAGCAGTTTATGTTGGAATTTAATAATAAAAAACAAGTATATATTAAACATGTAATCGCAAATAGCACGCAACGGAAGACTTAAACATAATATGCATAATTAATTAACAAAAACATAAAGTAACCGTAACTTTTAGCAATCCAAACAATCAAACGATCAAGAAACTCAAACCCTAATAATTTAGGGTTTATGAAATCGATTTACACCATAATCGATTTGGGCAAGAACTAAAATCAAAATAGGATTTATCATATCTATGATCTTGTACACGCGTATTGATAGCGATTTAATGTGAATGTTGAGTTCTTGATTACAATATATATGATTAACCAAACACTTTAGTTACGCTCAAGGTCACCCACAAATCCCTTCATGGAACTTCACTCGTTGACCAAAGAGTAAGTGGGAAGAAGAGAAGAAGTTTGGCCTTCTATCTAGATCAAGCGTACCAAAGAACGAATACATAATGAGGATGTATTTATACACTTATGGTAGAGATCGATCAAGTTTACAAAGAGTTCCCATCTGTGATTCCTCTTGTTGGTCGATTTTACAAGCCCAAGAGAGGTTCTAGAACCTTTTCTTGGCTTGTTTCCTTTTCTTTGTATCCCTTTGTTATTTAACAAACGTTAGTCACTTTCGTTAAATACTTAACGTCCGTTAGTTGTTATTGTGAATTAATAATTAAAACATAACTTTTTATATTTAATTATAAAACATTGAATCTCATACACAATGTGTGCAATCCGATAGTCCCGTGTTCGAATTCGGTTATACGTATATTAAATATATCCACAAACTAACAGTTTACACTAGTGATAGTGTTTTAAGGGTGCATACCTGGTGTGTCTGAAGTATTTCCGCTCTTGCATCTCGGTCATATAATGAAAAGGCTACATTAGCAAGAGTTTTATTTTAGATGTGTCTGTGCTTTCGCGACATTTCTTGAGAAAAGATTGTCACAAACCGGTCCAAATATAGTTGCAGGTAAACTGCACGTAATTTTCTTACGAAAACTATTTTTATGGATCTAACATTTTTTCTTACAACATATATACTCGAAACTTGTTGTTTCGTGGACATGGATAGCTGTGATATTCATTTTAATTTATTATTTCCTTTATGTCGGATATTGAGTTTGGGTGCTTTTTTGGTACATGATTGCATTCACAAGACATTATAGGGCCAAACTGGAACAAGAAGAAGCAAGTCAAAAGTCCATGCCCAACATTAGTTGTGTGGGTGCCAAAAAAAATAGGTTTCACAGAGTTTGATAAAGTCAACGAAAACGGTGAAGTTGAAGGTGGATTCTCGGTAGCAATATTTTGTTACTCCTTACAGTTATTGCCTTACAATGTGCAGCCCATTTTCAAACCTTTTGTCAATGAAAAATGGGAAAGTAATGGTACCTATGATCAACTTCTAATGCACATTAAGGGCAAGGTACATTTTTCTCGCACCATTTATATATATTATGTAAGTTTATATTGCAAATAGCACAGTAAAATTCCATTTCCGATTTGGATTTTTGTAGGTAACAAAGGAGATTAAGTGTTGTTTTCTTTTCTAACGATTTGAGATGTTTTTTTTCGATATCTAATAAAGCTGTCGTTTCTTTTGGTACTTTCTGTTGGAAAATTTAGTGCACTTGTGAGATTAGTTCACACTTGGTAATGAGCTTGGAGGTACGGAGTGTTCACCCATCAGGTCCCTGAACACCCTGACTCATATAGTTTTTAAGTGGCATTCAGTGTCTGATGAAGTTCAGTAAGTTTACTCTTTCAGGAGTGATACTCTGGACTGAATGGTATTCATCAGGATGATGAGTTCAGCTCAGTCTGAAGGATCTCATCAGGGAGTTGTCTCTTTAGACAATTCATGTCCTCAGGGACTAGCTCATAAGTGAGTATAACTAACTCACTAGACTGAATTCAAACTTGGTTTGTAACTGCTTTGACCTATTCAAGTAGCAGTTATAACTGCATTAATGACCACGTTTAATTGGTCATGTAACCACTAATACCTATTATTATGGAGGCTAATTAAGTGGGATTAATGGGCCGTTAATCACTATTAATTCAATGGACTAGGGTTGAGTTATCTTACCTATAAATAGGAAGATCAAATCATGCATGAAGAGATACAGAAAAACATATAACACTTAAACGCAAAGGGTTATTGATTTGTGCCTAATTCAATAACAAACATTTGGTCTTATCCCAAGTAGATATTCGTGATACCCAGGCATTAGGGTCGAATAGTTTACTTTGGAAAGTGATAACACGATTTCAAGTGATATCCGATAACCTTTATTGGTACGTAGTTAGGCTATTGATTATCTTAATCCTGTTCTGGGCTCATAACCACCAACAATCAAAGTAAACTATTTTGTGATAATCAATGGCTGCTGCTATGAGGCATATGGGTGCTAACTTTTCCAAATTGGAAAAGTTTGAAGGTGTTGATTTCAAACGATGGCAAAAGAAGATGCACTTCTTGCTATCAAGCATGAATGTGGTGTATGTTCTAAGCACTGCCATTCCTGAAGATCATGGGGATAATGCTTCTGTGGAACAGATAAGGAAAAGAAGCAAATGGGAGAACGATGATTATGTCTGCAGAGGTTTAATACTCAATGGTATGTCTGATTCTCTCTTTGACATTTATTAGAATGTTGAATCTTCCAAAGAACTTTGGGATTCCTTTGATGCCAAATATATGGCTGAGGATGCTTCAAGTAAGAAGTTTCTTGTAGGTAATTTCACAAATTACAAAATGACTGATTCAAGACCAGTTATGGAACAATACAATGAACTTCTTGGAATACTTGGAAGGTTTACGCAACACAAAATGAATATGGATGAGGCTATTTCAGTCTCTTGTATCAATTACAAACTCCCTCCTTCTTGGAAAGATTTCAAGCATACCTTGGAACATAAGAAAGAAGAACTGACACTTGTTCAGTTGGGTAGTCATCTGCGTATTGAGGATTCTCTCAGGGCGCAGGACAATGACAAGCCAAAGAGTAGCAATGCTACTGGTGCATCTGTTGTCAATATGGTGGAACATAACAATTCCACCAGGTATAATGACAACAAAGGCAAACGTAAACATCAGGATAACACAAGGGCTGATCCTAACAAGAAGGCAACACCTACTTGTTGGAAATGTGGCAAATCTGGTCACATTAAAAGGGATTGCAAAGGTGTTAAGATTGGAGGTAAATCCAATGGTTCAGGCACTAGTGGTTCAGGGAGTGGAGGTCCTTCCAACTCACTGAAAGGTCAGAATATGTTTAATGAATCTCTTCAGGTTTATTATGTTACATATGTATCTGAATCTAACTTTGTGCAGGATGATGATGTTGCGTGGTGGGTTGACTCTGGAGCAACTGTTCATATGTGCAAAGATAGATGCTGGTTCAATACTTATGAGTCACTGAATGATGGATCTACTCTTCACATGGGAAATGAGTCAACAGCCTTGGTGCATGGTCGTGGTTGTGTAGATCTTAGTTTTAGTTCTGGAAAGATTGTAACTTTGTTTAATGTTATTCATGTTCCTGATATAAGGAAGAACTTGGTTTCAAGTAGTGTTTTGAATAATCATGGATATAAATAAGTTATTGAATCTGATAAATTTATATTGTCCAAACATGGTGTGTTTATTGGTTTTGGCTATTTGTGTAATCAAATGTTCAGGCTTAACATTGTCTCTGATATTGGTAATTCATCCTTTATGTCAACCTCTAAACTGAATGACTCTACCCTGTGGCATGCTAGACTTGGCCATGTACATTTTAAAAGGATGCAAGATATGTCTAAGGATGGGTTAATCCCAGCATTTGACATGGACACTGAAAAGTGTAAAACTTGAATGTTGACCAAAATCACTAAGAAACCTTTTCAGGGTGTTAAATGTGAGACTGAGCTCTTGGAGCTTATACACAGTGACCTGTGTGACTTGCATGCCACTCCCTATTTGGGGAACAAGAAGTACTTTGTGACATTTATTGATGATGCTTCTAGGTTTTGTTATGTGTATCTATTACATACCAAGGATGAAGCATTAGATAAATTCAAAGTATTTAAAACTGAAGTTGAGTTGCAACTTGGGTCACTGATCAAAAGGTTCAGGACTGACAGGGGAGGTGAGTACATGGATACTCTGTATTTTCAGTCTGTTGGTATAATCCATGAAACGACTGCTCCCTATACTCCTCAACAAAATGATATCTCTGAAAGGAAAAACAGGGTACTGAAGGAGATGGTTAATTCCATGTTGTCCTATTCAGGACTGAGTCAAGGGTTCTGGGGTGAAGCTATGTTAACAGCTTGCTATTTATTAAATAGTGTTCCAAATAAAAGGAACAAGGTTACCCCTTATGAACTCTGGACTAAGAAGAAACCCAACCTGAATTATCTCAGGGTTTGGGGTTGTAGGGCAGTTATAAGACTCCCTGATCCAAAGTTAAAAACTCTGGGTGAAAGAGGCATTGAATGCATCTTTGTTGAATATGCTGAACATTCCAAGGCATATAGGTTCTATGTCATTGAACCTAATGAATATGTTTCAATTTACTCAATAATTGAATCAAGGGATGCACTCTTTGATGAGAATAGATTGTCATCAGTCCCTAGACCAAGTCACAGGATTCCAAATGGTACTGATGACATTGGTGTATCAGAGGTCCCTGATGAATTATCATCTCAGGTCCCTGATGAGGTTGTGGTTCAACAACCTGACCCTGAGCTCAGGAAGAGCAAAAGAGTCAGGACTCTAAAGTCATTTGGACCTGAGTTTCAATTATACTTAATTGAAGGTACAAGGAATGAGGTCTCTGACCAATACTCCTATTGCTTCATTGTTGAGGATGATCCCAAAACATTTGAAGAAGCAATGAAGTCCCAGGATGTTGCTTTCTGGAAAGAAGCAATAAATGATGAGATTGACTCCATCATGGGCAACAACACTTGGGTGTTGGTTGATCTACCACCAGGTTGCAAACCTCTTGGTTGCAAATGGATTTTCAAAAGGAAAATGAAGGTAGATGGAACTATTGAAAAGTTCAAGGCTAGACTAGTCATTCAGGGCTTTAGACAAAAGTCAGGGATAGACTACTTTGATACTTATGCCCTGTGACACGTATCAGTACCATCAGGCTGCTAATTGCTTTAGCATCAATTCACAATCTGATTATTCATCAGATGGATGTGAAGACAGCTTTCTTGAATGGTGAATTGGATGAGGAGGTCTATATGAACCAACCTTAGGGCATCATCATGCCTGGAAATAAAAACAAGGTGTGCAAACTGATTAAGTCTTTATATGGACTGAAACAAGCACCTAAGCAATGACATCAAAAGTTTGATGAAGTGGTTTTGTCTAATGGTTATGTTCTTAACCAGGCTGACAAATGTGTATATAGCAAATTTGATGAATCTGGTAAAGGAGTTATCATTTGCCTATATGTTGATGACATGTTGATCTTTGGCACTGACCAAAATCAAGTTGACCTGACAAAGGAATTTTTGTCATCAAGGTTCTCCATGAAGGACATGGGGGAGGTGATGTTATCCTTGGTATAAGGATTAAACATGAAAGCAATGGTATATCAATTTCTCAGTCTCATTACATTGAGAAGGTACTGAAGAAATTTAATTGCTTTGATTATACTCAAGTGAGTATTCCCATGGATACCACTGAGAAGCTAATGCTTAATACTGGCAAAGCTGTATCTCAACTTGAGTACTTCAGGGTGATTGGCTGCCTGATGTATGCCATGACTTGTACAAGGCCTGACATTGATTTTGCTGTGGGTAAACTGAGCAGGTATACTACTAATCCTAGTGCTCAGTACTGGCAAGCAATTTAGAGGGTACTGAAGTATTTGAAGAGAACTACGGACTACAGTCTTTCATATACTGGTTATCCTTCAGTGTTGGAAGGATACACTGATGCAAGTTGGATCAGTAACACTGAAGATAATTCATCTACCAGTGGCTGGGTATTCCTACTTGGTGGAGGTGCAATTTCTTGGGTATCCAAGAAGCAAACTTGTATCACCAGTTCAACAATGGAATTTGAATTTGTGGCTTTAGCAGCTGCTGGTAAAGAAGCTGAATGGTTGAGAAACTTGCTTCTTGAGATTCCATTGTGGCCTAAACCTATAGCACCTATTTCTATCCGGTGTGATAGTGCTGCTACATTGGCAAAGGCTTATAGCCAGATGTACAATGGGAAGTCTAGACACTTAGGTGTCAGGCATAGCATGATTCGTGAACTTATCATGAATGGGGTAATTTCTATAGAGTTTGTTAGATCTCAACAGAATTTAGCTGATCACTTAACGAAGGGTCTTGCTAGAGACTTGGTTATAATATCTGCTAAAGGGATGGGTTTAAAGTCCAACTTACACACTGAATGCTAAGACACCCAACTTCCTCCTGAGGAAACTTGAGAGCTGAGTTCAATATGAAAAGCTGAACATTCAGTGTACTGAAGCACATGTTTTATAATCATCCCAAGGTTTGTGCTTGGAACCTACTGGAAAGGAGGATGAAGTCATTGCTTCTTAATGGTTAAATTTTCTTTGAAAAAGTGCTTGGCAGGAGCATGAATAAAGAGGAACCACCTATGTGAATGTTGAAGTTTTGCCGCTTCAGGGAGCTTAGGACTTTTGGCTCTTACAACATTTATTAATTGGATATGGACACATGGCTTGTATAGTGTTAGGAGCGTTTAAGTGTTTGAAAACTTGTATGTATTTTATCTTCAGGTATTCAAATGGGTTGAATGGTTCAATTCTTAGAACACCCCGATTCTCGAATATTTGAACATGTAATGTACTAAGATGGAAATTCAATCCTCAGGATATTTTCGTTTATGCACTTGTTTTGTATTATGGTTATTTTCATGCAAAGGAAGTGAACTAAATTTGGGGAGGATTGTTGGAAAATTTAGTGCACTTGTGGGATTAGTTCACACCTGGTAATGGGCTTGGAGGTACGGAGTGTACACCCATCAGGTTCCTGAACACCCTGACTCATATAGTTTTTAAGTGGCATTCAGTGTCTGATGAAGTTCAGTGAGTTTACTCTTTCAGGAGTGATACTCTGGACTGAATGGTATTCATCAGGATGATGAGTTCAGCTCAGTCTGAAGGATCTCATCAGGGAGTTATCTCTTTAGACAATTCATGTCCTCAGGGACTAGCTCATAAGTGAGTATAACTAACTCACTAGACTGAATTCAAACTTGGTTTGTAACTGCTTTGACCTATTCAAGTAGCAGTTATAACTGCATTAATGACCACGTTTAATTGGTCATGTAACCACTAATACCTATTATTATGGAGGCTAATTAAGTGAGATTAATGGGCCGTTAATCACTCTTAATTCTATGGACTAGGGTTGAGTTATCTTACCTATAAATAGGAAGATCAAATCATGCATGAAGAGATACAGAAAAACATATAACACTTAAACGCAAAGGGTTATTGATTTTTGCCTAATTTAATAACAAACATTTGGTCTTAACCCAAGTAGATATTCGTGATACCTAGGCATTAGGGTCGAATAGTTTACTTTGAAAAGTGATAACACGATTTCAAGTGATATCTGATAACCTTTATTGGTACGTAGTTAGGCTATGGATTATCTTAACCCTGTTCTGGGCTCATAACCACCAACATTTTTTAGGTCCGGATGTTTTGGTGTAGATTGTTTGGGTTTGGTTTGTTGTTTGTATTTTCTTGCTCCTTCAATTAATTCCTAGTATATATATTAGTGAAAAACATCTTTGCCGTTCAAAAATACATAAACACATGCATTTTAGCAGATCCACGCACTTGCTACAAAAAGATTATTAGTGACATCCTGAAAAGCGATGAATTGAAATCAATAAAAAGTAAAAACTCTGTCCAAAAAAATCTCCAGGTGCTTCATCTGCACCTAAAAAGGGTGCATATTAATTTGTTGTCACGCTCAAAACCTAAATCGTGCAAGTGAGACAAAGTGACTAGCTATGACAGGTTTTACATAAATGTGTCAATTTATAACTTCTTACCGACGTTTTCATAGAGTCAAGGAGTTTTTCATACAAGCGCACTTTCGAATTTGTCACTAATATAGGTATCACTAAATAACACTTTGTTATTAATCCCAAACACTCACTAACAATGCAATCTATCGTGAGTTTCAATAGAATGCATGCATTGCATACTGTCGGTGAATTATTAAGCTACATTCCATAAATTTGTTTTATTGCCTTTAATTATAGTTTTTTATCGTGTCAAATATGTAATATATTATTTAATTTTCTATCTTGCAGACTTGTGAGGCTGTGGCGGGGGATGTGACTATAAGGGCAAACCGAGCTCAACACGTCTCTTTCACAATTCCTTATCTGAGCGCCGAAGTTTATAAGCTTGTGCGTGGTACACATGAATGGAACCAGACCCTATGGACCTTCATAAAACCTTTTACCACAAGACTATGGATTACATTAGTTTGTGCATGTTTTTTAACCGGAGTTGCAGTTGTGTTTTTAGAATTCCGTGTAAACAACCCTGTATTTGCAAGCCCGTTCTATAGGCAGCTCGTAATGGTCATATGGTTTCCGATTTCAACATTCTTCTTGCATGAAGGTACTTACTGCGAGATACATAGATAGTTTAACGCCTTCTATAACTAGTCCAACAACAACCAATATGCTAAATCTACACACTTGATGCAAACGCGTAAAAATAACATATTTTTATAGTACTTTTAACTCTGTAAAAGTATTTTGAGCTTGAAAGTGTTAGCTAGGTTAGTCCTCAGCTCATTCGCAATTAATTTCTGAGAGTGCCTAGTTTCCTTTAGAAAAAACTGATTTGTGTAAACAGCAAGATACACTTTTTTTTATTCATAATAACAACTCATCATGGAACCATTGCAGCAAAAATAATTATTTTCACAATTTTGGCAAAAATATTTATTTTCACAGTTTATTTTCATTTTCCAATGTCAGGTTCACATATTTGGGTTAATTAGCAAGTATAGTTTTTGTATTGCATTTCCTTAATATTCATGTAGATACAATCAGTGAGATGATGAAACAAAATTGTTATCGTTAAAAAGAAATAAATAAATGGTAGCCATATATTGACATTATACAATAATAAATAGTGGTGACAACTGACAACTTGACAAGTAGATAACTGACAGCATTATGTTTTGTCGCCAAAGCATTACCTTTGCAATCAAATAATATCAATGCATCTTAATTAATTATAATCTAGAATGTGGGTGTATGACATCAACATTCGGGAAACATATATATTAGAGAAAACAGATATTATGTAACCAAAGTATTCGTTGATCAGCTTTTTATCTGATATTCTTTGTTCCAGGAAGGATACGCAACAAGTGCTCCAAGGTTGTGCTTGTTATGTGGCTGGCAATGTTTTTCATTGTACTTCAAATCTTCACTGCTATGTTGTCCTCGTGGTTAACACTAGATCAACTGCGTCCGTCATTGTCAACAACATTAGATAATGTTGGTTATCAAGATGGGTCCTACTTAAAGGACCGTATAATTCAAAGGTTAAACTTTTCGAGCATGAGTTTAGTGCCTCTCCACAGTGTTGAAGAATACAAAAATGCTTTGTCTAGTGGTAGCGTAGATGTTATATACGATGAGCTCCCCTATATTGAGCTCTTTCTTTCCAAGTACGGGCCTGAATACATAAAGCTTGGACCTCTAAACCAAGAGCCTGGAATTGCATTCGTAAGTCTCTACTCTCTCTCGATCTCTTTCACTCATAGAAAAATAAAAATGAAAAATACTAATTAGTAATTACACAACCTGCATACTGTATGTCTATCCAGTCTCAGACAAAATTCTTACGTAACATGCAACAGATAGAAGAAAGATAAATGAATAGTACTGTGCCACATTTTACTTTGGGGTTCGTATAATCTGTAAGCTATGCGTAAATGTTAAAAAATATTTAGTTTGAAATTTGAAATATGCTAATTTTAGGCACATCAATTCATTTATATTTACATTCCGATGCATGTAATATTTGAGTGCATAGAATGCATCAACCATCTTCAAATTAAGGTTGTGGAAAATCTTATATCAATCCGAAAAAGTCTATCAAATTTGTACTATTAGGGCAACAGGTTAATTAGTTTTATGAAACACTTGAAAATCCTTCAGCCTTTTGAGGGAATGACTTAAGGATTACCATCTCACACAAAATCTGTATGATAGAGGTACCTAAAAAGCTTGTTGCATTAGAGATAATTTGGACTACACCTTTTTTCATAAAAAGATCTTCCAAAAGGCGTTTCAAACTAAGGATGCATGCTCTAATATGTGTTATCCTTATGTCATATTGTACTTCATCATAATGCTCCCTAACTTCATGCATTAAATAATCCAGGCCTTTCCCCATGAATCTCCATTATTAAAAGAATTTTCGATGGCAGTTTTAAGTGTAACTGAAACAGACATAATGACGGACATGAAGAAGAAGTATCTTGGGTTCTCTAATCCTGTTACATCAGAACCTAATCAAGCCCTACCACAAAGTCTCGATGTTAAAAGTTTTATTGGATTATTCATATTCATGGGGATCGTGATTATAGCCGCTATCATCTCATCAGAAATTGCTATTATGCATAGAAGAATTGAATTTGGAGTTGCACAGGAAAGGCAAGAAGAACAAGATATATCCGTTGAAACTTTTCTCATATTCCTGAATGTAGCCGCTATTATCTCATCAGACATTTCCCTTACGCGTAGAAATAATATCCGAGACGAAGAAGGCTAAAAGTAGGAGCTACAATATTTTCAAGTTATAATCCTTGATTAGCATGCAGGTACGTTAGAAGGTGTGTATGCATATAATATACAAAGTATACAAGCATTAGCGCTTCCATGAACCATATATATATGAATGTATGTTTTCTGTGTAATAATTAGAAGGGTGATAATACATGAATCTGGAATACATCAATAGCACCATGATGTATGAACATATGTTGGACACTAGTCACCAAGTGTTGTTTGCATCTCAATATATCTTTGTTGCAACGTTTTGAATCTAGAAGAGGTGATACTGTGTTGACCAGCAGATATATCATATAAACAAGGTATCTTATATTAATCTTAAAAGTACGCCAAAAGACATATTAGGAAATTGGTAAAATAATTTAGGGATAATTTTTAAAAGGGCAAATGTTTATATCTTTTATATAATAAAAGAATTACATCATTTCAGAGTGTTTATGTAAAATATTTCTCATTAAAAAAAATTAGACCAATAGAAGAGCTCGATTTTGCCACGTAGGCAAAATCAAGCAACATAATTGGTCAATAAAAAGTTAAAATTGAATTGATTTTGGTCAAACTTTAATAAATTTGGTGGAGAAATTTGGTTAATAAAAAAAACACATAAAAATATTTATGTCAAATTTATGAAAACAAAAACTTGAAAAAAAGAGGAAGTAACTAATAAAACTTTAGCTGTTTTATTTTTAAAAAATTATATAGAGTTAATTGTAAAATTACAAGTTTTCATATTTTTTAATAACTTAAAAAAAATAACAAATAACCCCTTATACTTTATACCCTTATACTTTAGGGATAATTGGTAAAATAGTCCAGTTGCTCAAATTCTATGCATATTTAGCATTTTTTTTTTTTAAAAAAATTCCCGTTTTAGCTAGGTTGCCTTGGGCAACTAATGTATAGCCAACTACAGAGTGCCACGTTGGGGCAACTTTCGTTTGTTTTGGGTAACTTTTTTGTATTTTGGGCAACTTGAGAACACTTGTCATCTTTTGGTTGGCTGTACGAAAGTTGCCGAGGTCAACCTGGGCTAAAACGGGAATTTTTCAAAAAAGGGCTAAATATGCCTAAACTGCAAGGCAACGGACCATTTTGGTAATTTTCCCTATACTTTATAAGATAAACTTTGTTTAAAATTACATAAGTATTAGTGTTATTTTTAGACTTTCACCTATTAAAATTATAAAATTTTGTAAATATACGAATTAGTTTTAACATACGTTAAATATTTTTTAAAACTAATATTTGTTTTACACTTTCATCCATTAAAATATATTTTTTTACTATATACGTTAAATAAATTAAATAAGGACTCATGTTATTTTATTTGAAAAGTTTAATTTATGCGTACACGGGTTTGAATATTAAATACGGCTAAACTATTGTTAAATTGAATATGAATATCAAATGTAAGCACGGATTACTGTGATATGAAAATAAATATACGTTATTATACTTATAACAACGACTCATGAAATTCTTATTTAAATTTTATATATGGATATCTAGAAAAGCATTTTTAAAAAAACTTTACGGAGCATATTTTAACTTCATTAAGAGGACTTCCCTCACTACGAAAGGTGTCCCATGGATGACGTACTGATATATCTCCTATTCGTGCTGATTATGTGCTACTAAACTCGCAAATTTTATACAATACGATATTAATAATTAAAGTTAATTAACAATATCAACATCAACCTCAATATTTATGTCAGTTAAGCAAAGTTAAATATTCAACCAATAAATTTTTTTATAAAATATTATTATAATAGATATTAATAGATAATAAAAAATCCTGGACAATTATTAGTTATACTTATATAACAATTTTTATGGGTAAATTCTTATATGTCTATATACTAAACTAAAATTTTAAAATAAACTTGATTCATGTGTAAACCCCGTGTGTGCACGGTGCATATAGCTAGTATATATATATATATATATATATATATATATATATATATATATATATATATATATATATATATATATATATATATATATATATATATATATATATATATATCATACTTACCACTATTTGTTTTTGTAGGTGACGAACAAATTTTTTTCCTTTTCTGATTTTTTTTTTTTGTTTTTTTAATCTTTTATCGGTACTGATGATTAGTGATAATCATTTTATCCTTCCAAATTAGATAAATGGTCGGTTAGGGAAAATTGCATCCATCGTCCCTAAGGTAAATTACATAAATTGTCCATTAAAATAAACGGAATTTTTTTTTAGAATTCTTTTTCGGAAATTTTTAAAAAAAATCCGAATTTTTTTTTTCAAATTTTATTTTTCGGAATTTTTTTGTCAAAAACCTTTTTTCATAATTTTTTCCCAATTTTTCTTTTTTGATATTCTTTTTCAATTTTTTTCAGAATTTTTTGGTTGAAAAACTTTTTTTAGACTTTTTTTTTAGAACGTTTTTTCCCGTCACATGTGAAAAAATTTCTGAATTTTTTTCGTTGCTTGTGAAAACGTATAAAATCAGATGAAAACGTACAAAACGGATGAATAAAAGTGGACGAAAACTTAAGAAATCGGACGAAAACGTATAAAGACAGATGATAACGGATAAAAATATATGAAAACCTAAGAAAACGTATAAAGACGGATGAAAACAAAAAAAAACTGAGAAAAACGTAAGAAAACTGACAAAAACATATAAAAACGGATGAAAACATATAAAAATGGACTATAACGTAGTAAAATGAACGAAAATGTAGTAAAACGGGCGAAAAAGTATGAAAACGAATGAAACGTGTAAAAACATAACAGATAAAAACCATAAGAAGTGGATCCAGAAAAAAGTTTAGGGACGGCGGATGCAATTTTTGCTAAACCAAAGGTACCATTTACGTAATTTATCCTAGGGATGGTAGATGCAATTTTCGCAAATTCAAGGGGCAAAATGGTCATCATAAAGAAAAAAACGAGAAAAATGTATTGAAAAACAAAAAAATTTGTTCGCTACTCAAAAAAACAAATGGTGGCAAGTATTATACTTTTTTTAAAACATTTGCCCTTTCCTAAAAATATGTCTTACTTCTTACTTCTTACTTTTTTGAATTGTATGTAGCATCATTTCAATTGGTCTATTAAATAAGGGTAAATTGCAAATTTAGTCACTGAGGTTCTGCGAAAGTGCAAAAAATACCCCGAGACATAAAGGCATGCAAAAACGCCACTCACGTTCCAGATAAATGCAAAAAAGACACCGAGATCTAATTGTCGTTATGTTTCTCGAGTGCCACACCATCGAGGGTACTATAGTAATTTCATTGTTCATTTTCCTGCGAACCTTTTGGTATTAATGTGACATGAACTCAATGGCTAAATTTGCAAAGTTAATTTTCAAGTTTCCATATTAAATTGTGAACGCCTTCACTGCTTCACACACACATAAACAGAAACACACACACTCGTAACCAAAAAAAAATTATCATTTCCTTAACCAGTAACATGTCTCGCTGTCTTGATCTCGTGATTTCCTGTAACTCATTTGTCATATCGGAAATGATGCTATCCCATTACCAGCGAGAGGTTGAGGAAGGCATTTATCATGAACAAGAATTGATGAGTATGTGCTAAAAACTTTCTAATATGATCGGTATTAGGGGGCTTGATTGTGGAGCTCGAAAACTTAAAGCGCTCGAGAGTTGCAAGGTCCAATGTGAACAAGCTTAAGAGGATTCAGACAACTGATATGAGAAAGATGAAGGGGTTGTTGAGGATGCTTAGGCAAACTAACGACAGCATTGTTTCCAAGATTGAGTTTGTTGTGAGTTACATTAGTAAATACAACCAAATTAAAACTGATATTGTTTCTACACATTACATAATCCCAAAAAGATTAACCCATATGTCAATCTTCAAAAGCTTCTACTGGATAGGTGATCAACTATACCTACACAATCCAAATATGCAATGAAATGAGTTTACTATAATAGGCAATGCAATGTATCCAAAAAATTTGCTAAATAATTCATTAGACTCACCTAGTCAAAATAACACCACTTTGTTTCCCAATGATCTTGGTGCCCTTAGACCCAGTATGCAGTTAGTGATTTTAGCATCACTTCTTGGTCTTAAAAAACCCGCACCCATAGCTCCCACATTCACTGAACCACCCTCTCTAATGACAATACCGGCCGGTTTGTTCGTGTTAACAACATCATCCTCATCAACCATCTTTCCTTTTCCCTTATCCACAGACATCTTCACCCTATTTTTATACTTCCCGAAGTCAGGTTTTAAAGCATCAACATCATCCACAACCCTAAAAGGTTTTGAAGTACTAGTCCTAAAAGGAGTTGAAGTACTAGAGCACCGCAAGCTAGCATCTCCTTCTACCCATCCGATAACCTCCTCACCTTCACCCTCAGAATCAATGTTTATTAAACAGTATTGAGATAACATCTGTTTTTTGTGAGCAACAAACAACTCTACAGAACCAGCCCGACAACCTAGTTCAATCATTGTATGCACATCATTGTCTGTGTGAATCAACTTCAAACCTTCTTCTAATGATTTGCTAGGCAAACAAAAAGAACACAACCCATTTTTCTCCCCTAATGCGTGATAACATATCATCTATACCAAGGCTAAAGATATATCTATCACAGACAAAGCCACAAAGTGTAGAAACATTCCCTTGTTTTAACACCCCCATTTTTGACAGATCGCAGCGGATTTAGATATGGGATATTACCTTATGGAATCACAGTTACAGTAATAGAAAACGAATGGAAAAGAGACGTTTTTATAAAATGAGTTATCATTCATTAAATTATCAGAGTTTTATTAAGAAGAGGTCCCGTGAATCTAAGTTGTGAAATGTTATGTTTTGAATGATAACGGGGTTGAAAGTTCTCCAAGTTCAGTGCCGCCTTGAGCCATAGATCCGTAACAACTATATACCTAGGATACATGCCACTAGGTGTTAAGTGAGAGTCATAGGTTTAGGTGTAGTGTGAATACAAGTTTCCCTAGGGTTTAGATGTTAAACCCTTTCAGGAAAAATGTAGGGTTTTTGATAATTGTAATGCATATACAATTATCATGTGAAAAGTGTTATTGCACTAAGCTCATGAAACCGCGCATTAATAGTCCAGATCATGGGGCACTGTAGACCCTTACATGATGGGACAGAGATAAGGTTAACTTTCCAAAGTTAAACCTTGTGAGATTTCAAGTATAGTACTTATTGGTGGCCCGGCTGAGGCAAACCAACGGGAGTTGTCAAACTCCAATAGATCTATCAACTATACTCGCATTCACTCGCAAGTGATTATGGTTCATGAATTTTAGTTACTTAATGGTGGCAGAAAGTAACACTCGTGCAATAACCAGAGAAAAATACTTGTATTCAGTTTAAAGAAAAAGTAAGCATGTAACCCCCTCACAGGGTTTATAAAGCATTTAGAAAGAGTGAGGCTATAAACTCACGAAATTTAAAAAGTGTGAAGCTACGATCTCACAGAATTTAAAAAGTGTGAGGCTACGAACTCACCTAGGCTTAGGGATGATGTGATTGATGTGAAAAGTGACTCGGAAACTAGATGGCCTTACTCACGTGTCCTGAGGGTTTTGTAGGTGTGTTTTATGTGGTTAAGTTCTTTAGTTATTTTAAGTTTCTTAAGTAATTACTCCTAGGGTTTCTATGTTTATAACATAACACTGTTCGGGCCATCGTAATCCAGAAGTATAACTCCTCACATGAAGCTCCCTACTATTATATTATGCTGCCAACATAATACCGTTTGGGCCATCATAATTCAGAAGTATATAGCTTCTCACACGAAGCTCCCTATTATTGAGTTAAGTATTTTTAGATTTAGTTATAACATAACACCGTTTGGGCCATCATAATCCATAGGTCATGTAGTATACGTTTGAGGAGGCAGGGCACTTTAACTCGTAAACCTAGCAAACTCGTCAAAATGAATACCCAAATGAAACTCCTCACATGAAGCTCTCTACTATTGTGCCATGCTTTTGTTTTTAGGTAATACTTTACTTAATAACCTTTAAGTTTCACTTATTTACACTTTCTACCCTAAACTTATATACTTTATATTATTTAGATTTTTAACTATCTAGACTTTACACAATTAGTCCCTATACTTATATATTTTATGAAAATGACAGAAATGACCCTTAGACTTATTAGCTTTCAGAATTTACCATTTATACCCTTGACTTACTAATATTTGCAAAACTAGTCCTTATAAGTTTATAACTTTTATCCTAAGGTTATGTAACCTTGCAAAAAGGGTCCTTATACCTAATACTTCTAAGAAATGTCAAAAATAGTCCCTAGACTTAATATTTTCAGAAAGTTACCATATATACCCCTATGCATGGAAACTATTGCAAAACTAGTCCTAATTCCATACAAACTATATTTTTATGAACAAAAGAGTTTACTAGCTTATGGTTTACTAATATTAGCTTATCTAAGTTGCCTAAGATAGCTTATAGCTTAAGTTAAGGTATTATAGCATGTATCTAGCAACTTGTCTTAAATTAGAGTTTTAAAATGCAAACTAGTAAATGAAAGTGATCAAGGCTAAGGCAAGGGTTCTAAGGCATCCTAATACTAACCTAGTACTGTAATAAAGCTATTAGAATAAAAAATTAAGCTTACTTGATAAGGGGAGGGCTTAACGTGGGTTTTTCTAGGGTTTAGGGTTTCATAATGGAAATGAGACTCGACAAGGGTGCATAGCCTATCTAGCTCAACTCCTAAGGCTTCTAGGACTTGTGTACTACTACTAACTACAGAAAGTTTAAGGTGGAAAGGAGTGGTGGTGTGATTTGAAGTGAAAGAGGGTGTGGAGGTATTTATAGGGTCAAATGAAGTGGAAAGGAAGAAAAGGGAGGCTAGGTGGAGAGAGGGGGGAGGTGACTCATGGCTTCTATATGTGACTAACACAAGCTACTAGGATGATTCATGGAAGCTAGAAGAGCTAGGTAGGGGGCTTGTGGTGATGGTGAAGTCGCGGCACAAGGAGGTGACAAGGAGGTGATCTACCTCCTTGTGTGCTAGCTTGGGAGGTGCTAGGATGTGTGCTTAGGGTGACCAAGGTGTTAGGCTAGGTGCTTGAGGTGCTTATGTTTAGGTTTTAACTAGTTTAGGTTTAGTTTAGACCTAATCTTGCTTAGTGAGAGATTAGGATTTAACTTAAGGTTTAGTGCCTAGATTAGGTTCCTATGGGTGTTTAGTGACTAAGATTAAGTCTTAAGAAGCTTATACTAAGTGGTGGTAACTTATGGTAGAGGTTTGGGAAGGTTTAACCTAGTTTTGGGACTTGTAAAACCTAGTTAGGGTTTTGTGCTTAAGGGACTTGTACCTAAGCTTCTAGAGGGTTGTACTAAGGTTTAGGGAGTCTCAGATATCCTAAAGTTTCTAATGTAACTCCTACATAAGCCTTGAGTACTTTCAAACTAGTTTAGTTAAGCAATTAGGGTTTATAAACACATAGGGCTCAATTAGGGTTTGATTAGGGTTTGTTTTGGTATTGTGGTAGATTTAGTGTGTTGTGATGATAGATTACTTATTGTGGTGTTGTTGTGATCTTAGATTAGGTGTTCTTGTGTTATGGTTTTAAGGATATTTGGCTTGAAAGGATACGTGAGTAGGTCTAGTGAGTCATCACATGCAATGCACAAGAAAGAAAAGAAAAAATTTACCTTTGGGAATACCTACTATTGGTATTGTGGAGGAAATGATGTTGATGGGATTTTATGGGTATTTATAGTCTTACCCCCTTGTAGAAAATCTCGTCCTGAGATTTTGTTAAGTATAGGAGTAGAGGCGGAGAAGGACGAAAGAATGAGGAAAAGAAAGGGTGAGACTGGTGAAAGAAAGGAGTGGTTTTGTACAAACGGATTGAGAAATGTTTGTACAGATGCCAAATATTTAGACTCATTTGTTTATATCTTGTTGCTTACAAGTAAAGGCGTCCCAATTCTTGTAGGCAAGGATTTATAGATTCATAGTCTAGGGATTTATAATTTTCTTTTCAAATGAAAAAGCATCCTAATTCATTTTAGTAAGATGATTATAAGTCATAGTATTAGCAAGAAAGCAGAGAGTTGACCATACTAAGGAAGTATGGTACTAGAGTGTTTTGGAGAAAGAGTGGAGAAGTGTTTTGACCCGGATTTGAAAGTGAGAAACTCCATGAGATTGCCTCACGAAATTTAGGAAAACATTGTGGATTTTACAATGTTTAGTTTAGAAACCTGTAAGCTATGTGCTTACGGGTTGGACAGAGGATTTACCGGTATTTTAGTCATGTTAGGAACTCAAGTTTCCTAGTTCTATAGTCATTCTGTGAGCAACTAGTTACTTGGTTGTACCCCGAGTCATGACTGGAGTAACGAACGTTGACGATCTCAATCTTGAAACTCTTGCAAGACAAGATGATTTAATATCATAGTCGAGTATAATGAGGATTAAAACTCGGTATAGATATTCTTACAAGTTCTAACTAATAGAAACTTATGAAATGACGAGAAATTAGGGAATACAAGTTCTAACTCTTAGAACATTTTAGGAAGACGGAGGAAAAGAGTATGAGAGTAGGGTGAGAGAAGGTGAAGAATGACAGAGGGATAAGAAGAAGAGAGTGAAGTGACGAAAGAGAAGAGGAGAGAAGAATGGAGGAATGGGAAATAACGAAAGGAATAGGAGAAAAAGGCGGATGAGTAGAAAAGAATGGGAGAAGTGGAAAAGAATGGAGGATTGGGAAAGACGAAAAAGTAGGGATAGTAGGATTTAAACGGTAGAATGAGGGAAGACGAAAGAAATAGGTTTTAACGGTAGAGTGGGGAGAAGAAGAGAGAATAAGATTAAGCGGTACAGTGAGAAAAGATGGGGGAATAGGATACCTGGAAGGATGGCATCCCGTGAAAGATAAGATTTACTAGATTTCTTTGAAGTTAGTTTCCCTCTAAAAGGTTTTGGTATATTTTGTAATGAACTATCTAGTTTCCTATAGACTTAAAATCTAGGGGTGGAGTATTTGACCTAACCCGAGAAGAAGATCCTATAGTGGGAAGAGGGCTAGAGAGAGGAAAAGTTTTTGTTGAGGCAACATTGTTAAGATCTCCTAATGTTTTAATGATGACAAATAAACCTTCGAAACACATAAAATAACAAACAGTAGCCAAAATTCCCCGACCTCCATACCTGTTCCTGACGCGTCACCCATGCGTCAACGCGTGGTTGACGCGCCAGGCTTCTGTATGGATCGGTACGAATTTTGAAAGTCGGCTTTCCCCTTACCCGACAAATGTGGATCTTTCAATACAGGTATGAATATGCTATGTGCTTAATTGAGAACACTCGAAACGAGTTTTGGGATTAGAGAGATCCAACTTTTGAAACACCCGTTTACGGAAAAACACCAACTCATGTTTTCTAACTCTTGCCTCTAGCCAAGGCTTTTCTAAACTTAGGGAGCTTATATATTTCACGTAACATCACGTGAAAGCATCCATATGCTCATATCCCGTGCTTACGTCTTCTCTAATCACGTAATGGGTTTACTCCCTTATTGGTCAAACTAAGTCAAATGTCACTTTGCGTAAATGCATCCTTTCCCGCTTGGTTTATGCTTTACATCATGGCAAAGCACTTGACTTGTTTGTACCAAGGTGTTAGTTAAGTACGTCGAGTCGTGGAAAGTCACGAGTTGTGAAACTATGGATTCTCGACGTTGTGTTACTTGGAATTATAGGTAACCTATGATTTTCTCAACTCATAATCTTAATTGTCTAAACTTTTTCTTCTTAATGACAATTAGATTATCTCTTAATCTCTTCTTAATCACCTCCTTAATCACAAGAGACAAAGCCTCCAAACAACCCAACATCCTCTTACATATTCCCTTACACCTCTTACACACTTATACTTTTTGACTCACACACTCTCCCACACAAGATTCTCCCCACTTTATACAATTCCCATACACCTTTCTCATACACCAATGCATACACTTCCCTATACACACATAAACTCTTTTCTACAAACACCTTTATATTCAAAATACACACACTTCACTAACATACCTCTCTTCACACACACAAGGCTCCCCATCACATCCTCCTTACACACTTCTTACATATACAACTCACTCCTTACACACATCATATCCAACCAACAACTTTATTTTCATAATACACATACTACTCACAACCATCCCATTCTCTACACACACCAGGCTCCCCATCACATCCATACTTACATATTCCCTTACGCACACACAAACCAACTCTTATATTCCTTACACCCTTTCACATCCCAACCTTTCACTCACCCTCTTCTCCAAGGAAGGAATATTCCTTTGGATATTGTTCTCTTAACCCAACCATGGTTCACATCTAACCAAATTATGGTTAGTTTCCAACTCACCCATTCTCACCCAACCATGGTTAACTCTTAACCACACCAAGGATGGAATATTCCCTTGGTTATACTCTTTAACCTAACTGATGGATCTAAACACTTTGAACTTGTGTTAGATTGATACTTTGAGTTATATCACTAAGTATGCGGAATCTACTTAGTAACACTTAGAAGTTTGATTGTGAGTAAGACAGTTGTATATGAACAAGAACAATGTATATAAACAAACTATTAGCTACAATATTATTAATGATAATAATACGAGTGATCTTGATATCACTAGGGCTACACCTTGAAGCTTTAGAAACGTATATCAAACCTTTAACCTAAGATCTCCTTTTATAACACAAGGAGTCCTCTTCTACAAGATAAGTATAATGCTAATAGAATAAGATATACACAAAATCTATTCTATAATTATCTAAACACGTTTCCTACCAATTATCTAATAAGCAGTGGTAATATATGTTCTTGCAGTGGTAATGAGTTTCCACTGCAAGTACATTCTTCTGCAGTTGTAACATCTTCACTTAGTCGTGGTAACTGTTAGTATAATTCCCAACAATCCTCCCCTAACTTATGATTAATACATAAATCAATAAGTTTCTTCAAGTATTCAGTAAACATGAGGATATGGGAATTCTTCCAAACACTTATCTTCTTCTTCTTAACTCTTTATCAGCTCTCACACTTTGATCATAAATCCTTTGTAGCAAATCATCTATGACTTCAGTTCTTTCCCAGCACCTAAGCTTAACTGTTCTCATCACATCTAATACTCTAGCTCTCAATAGATATTCTTTCTCAGCCAGCATAAAGACATCAACTCTATCATGAGTAGAAACATGATGCACAGAACTTGAATCATAGAATTTCCACAAGGTTCTTTGATCATGAGCTTCAAATCTCCAATATCTATCACTTGGGTCAGGTTCATATAATCTTCTGAAGTGAACCCATAACTCCATAGCCTTGACATCAACAAGTTCATCCTTTTTAAACTTATCTTTAACAATCCTCCACAAAGTATCCAAATCTTCTCTAGCACAATATCTAACAATGTCTTCAAAATCTCTGCAAATGCTTGTGACACTTCCAGTTCTGATGATCTTCCAAGCTACACCAAAACTATCAGAAAAGATCTCCCAACCAACAACTGGATATTTTGCTTGTTGAGGTTCAATATTAAGTACATCAGTCTCTATGAACAACATGTTTGTAACTTGCTCTTCTGTCAACTTGCTAGGACCCTCTTCTGCTTGAGATGATTCTTGAGTCTTCAACTTCTTTGCATCTTTTGATCCAAGACTCACTCCAGACCTTTTTGTTTTCATAACTATAGGTTCTTGATCCATTGGAATGAATTTACTATCTTGTCTTTTGATTCTGTAGTAAATACCTTCAATTTGATCATGTGACATTCCTTTGAATTGACCCATCTTCATATTACCAACATGGCAACAAAAAGTCTTCATCTCAGCAATGATCTGTGCCTTTGTAAGCTTTCTTGGCTTCTTTTGACCTTTTCTAGCATCCCCAATGATTTCATCAAGAGCCTGCTGATTCTTCATCAGAATAAAATCTTTAAGTTGTGCAGACTTTTGGTCTTCATTCAAGGTTTTATTTGCAATAAGTTCAATGGTCTTCTTCCTGATTATTTGATTATTGTTAATCAAATAGTCAATCTCTTCTTCTGTAGGCACATAAGTGAATAATGGAGGTTTCTCATGTATGACAGTTGGTGAAACACTTGAAATTGGTTCAGCCATAACAGCTTCAAGTTTATCCAACCTCTTTGCTTCCATAAAATTAGCAACTTCATCTTCCTCTAACTTTCTTTTTCTTTCATTCTCTGCTGCTTGCTGTTGCTCTACCAATCTTGCATCAAAATTAATTTGAGCTTGTTCTTTCTTAGAAATCTTTCTTGTAAGCTCTTGTTCTGAACCAGTCATAATAGCTTTTCCTTTGACTGATCTTATTCTGGCAGCTTCTTCCTCTACAGTGGTAATTTCTTGAGTAGCAGTGGGAACTTTTTAACTTGCAGTGGTAAGTAGTTGATCAGTGGGAACTTGTTCTGCTTCAGTGGAAATTGGTTGAGCAGTTCCAACTAAATCATCAAAATTAAAACCAGCATCAGCATCCATATCTTCAAAATCCAATTTCCTCCCCTCAGTCTCAGCTACATCATCTTCTGCTTGAGCATTGTCAGAATCATTGAGCTCAGCAAATGCTTTTTCAAAATTTGCACTCCTCCCCTTAAGCTCTGCATCTGTTTTCCTCCCCTGTTTGGAAGAATCTCCCAAAACTTTAGTAGAACTTGCAGAAAACTCATCCTGAGGTGAAGATGATGAAGATAACACAACATTAGCAGATCTTTTCTTCTTGAGATTCTCAACTTCATTCTTCAATCTTTGAATCTCATCCTTTAATTAATTCAGCTCTGTGGCATGTTGTTCTTTGGTCTGTGCCAGATCTTTCTCCAGAGCTTGAACCTGCTTGACTAACTTGGTACAAATTTCCATCAATTCAGGTAGTTGCACACTGCCTTCATCACTTCCAACTGTGTAACCTGCTGGGAGAGGTGAATCATGAGGCATGAATTCAGGCTCTTCCCTAGTTGGACTAGGATGAAGTTTTGAACCACCACTGCTTGTTCCTAAACCAAAAGGTTCAGCAACATGCAATGTTGAGATGAGAGAAGTTGGCTGTTTAGACCTTCTCTCATAAGTGTGAGTTACAGTTGGGGTATGATGAATTGGTGGAACAACAATATTGGGTGTGATTTGGGATACAACTGGGATTGTTGCATCTTCACCCTGTACTTGAGCAATTTTAGCAAGCATTTGAGGTAAAAGTGGATGAACCTCCCCATTCCAAAGATCTGAAGCCTTACACATGTTTTGAAAAACTTTTAGCTTAAGAGTGGAAGGTTCATAAATTCTATTGTGAGGATGCAGTTGAAACTCATTTAACACTGCTTGCACAAACCTTGGATACATCAAAAATTTATATTGACTCTTTACATTGCCTTTCATATTATTGAAAATAAACTTTGAAAAATTGAAAGTCCTATCAGTTGCCAAACAAACCAAAGGATAAGCCATGGTTGATGCAAATTGTTCATAAGAAGTTTTCTTAGGACTAAGGCAATGTAAAAGAGTGTGAATGAAAAATCTCCAATGGGGACAGAAACATCCTTTTCTGAAAGTAACTTTTTGTTCAGATGTATCATACCCCATTAAAGCAATATTAGTGTAAATTTCTGAATTAGGTAATGTGTTGATACCATTGAGATCATCTAATTGGAGAATTCTCCTCAAGGATGACTCAGTAACATCAATAGTTACCCCATCAACTGTGGCTCTTAGAGCATCCACAGATTCTTGTGTGTCTCCCTGTTCAAGAGTTATGGACTCCACAGTGTTCCAGAACTGTTTGATATGAGAGACATAGATTGTGGGATTAATAGTTAAGGCATACCTTATATGAGTTGTGTTTAGAAAATCCACAATCTGATGAAAAACAGGGCCACTCTTCTCGTTTGACTTTTGTAAGTAGGCCACTTGGTTGTGCTCCTCGACAAATTTTAGAATCGCCATGATATTTGTGAAAAAGAGAATAAATGTGTTAGTAATCAAGATTAAAAGCAAGTCGTATGACGATCAATTTATACTAATAGGGTTTGAGGAGGTTGCGCAATGTGAATTATCTTCAGAAAGAATTATCTTTGGAAAAAGAATAATTTATAATAAGTAAGTAGATAATTCACAAAAGATTTTACCCTATTAATAAGGAAAGACGGTTATTTTTACATCGGCTAGTAAAAAATTGGATTACTAACACAACAGTTGTAACAGCTAGTTCATCAGTGGAAAAATAACTCTTGCAGTGGTAACTAATGAACTAGCAGTGGTAAAATTTTCACAACATATCAAAGAGCAGTGGTGAATAAAACATTAAAATTTCATGCTCTTATCATAGTTTTTAGCAAACTACCAGCTATCAACGGATTTGATATGTCTTTACCATGAGCCGTTTGCTATGGACTAGCCAACTCTTGATCACTTGGATGTATGGTGAGTTGATAACCTAGTTTTTGGTAAACTATCAACCATAAACGGATTTGATAAGTCTTTACCAGTAGCCTTTTGCTCTGGACTAGTTGATTCTTATGTGGATTAGACATGGTGAATCAATAACCATTTGTTGTGTGTCTTTGATACACACCTTATTACTCCAATGACTCCAATGACTCCAATAATATGGGTTGTATGCTGCAAACCAAAATAACTTTCAACTTAACCCATAAAGATTAACCCAAAGTAACTTGTTAACCAAGTTACTATTCACAAAATATCTTCCAAAAGTCAACCCGATAATAACCAAATTTACTCCTCTAACCTACCAAAACAGGTAAGAGTAAATATTCTTCATTAATTAGAATTCGACCTTGATTTTGCTTATAAAAGGGGCCTCAAAACTTTTATCTCTCATCAACAATCATCTTCAATAACACTAACCCTAAGCATCATCATGAGTTGGTTTCCTTTAATCTATATCTCTTCTGATGACTCTTCAGATGAGGAAATCAGTTACTACTCAGACTCTGAAGAACTTTCTGCTGGATGGAGTGGATATTTTCCACCAAGTGCAGCAACTGCTACATCTTCAAGCATGAAGCCCAACAAGAAGATTTCAGCTGAACCTGCTCCATCACTTGAGTATTATTCAAGCTCTTCACCTGATAATGACAATGATCCAACCTTTGATCTTTCCAAAGAGCTTCCAAAGGCCCTTACCACAGCATTGACAACTGCTATAAACAACATGAAGTGGCCAGCTGTTGAAAAGCCTACTCAAACACCAAGGCCTCCCAAGCAAGTTCTAGGACTTGCTTGTCCAAGGAAACAACTCTCTTTTGATAACAAGAGAAAGAAAGCTTCCAAAGGCAAGCATGACTATGAAGGAAAAGGAAAGAAACCTATGGAGTAGGTGTTAGGTTGTAGGTTCATGTCTTTTTTTATGGTTTTCTGTTTTGGTGACAATGTGTTCTTGATGGTTGTAATATACTTTTCTTATGATTAATTAAAGTACTTCTTTCTTCTTGCTTTTATCACCAAACTTTCCACTGTTGTATGTTAATTACCACTGTGCTCTTGATAACTCTGCATACAAATTAGTAGAAAACCATACATACAATACAAACAATATTAGTACCTAAAAACTATCCTGCAACACTGAAAAGTATTAGACATCAAAGATTTATGGATTAAGCATTCCAATACCTATTACCAAGTATTGAAACCTACCCACATCAAGCCCTTTTGTTAATAAATCAGCATAATTGTCATCAGTATGAATTTTGACAACATTAATAAGCTTTTTCTCAAAACAATCTCTAATGAAGTGATGTCTAATTTCAATATGTTTAGTTTTAGTGTGTTGCACAGGATTTTTAATAATGCATATGGTACTACTATTGTCTATATAGATAATGGTGTTCATGAAATTGTACCCATAATCCAATAATTGATTCTGAAGCCAAAGGATCTGAGCACAACAACTAGCAGCTGCAACATATTCTGCTTCAGCGGTTGAAGTAGCAACCATAGTTTGCTTCTTGCACTGCCATGACACCAATCTACATCCAATAAATTGACATCCTCCAGTAGTTGATCTTCTATCCAAACTTGCACCAGCATAGTCACTATCTGAGTATGTGATCAATTCCATTGGAGAGTCTCTTGGATACCATAATCCTAGATTAGGATAAGTTTTCAAGTACCTAAAAATCTTTTCCACTACTGTCATATGTGATGTCTTTGGAGTCACTTGAAATCTTGTACAAGCACATACAGCAAACATAATGTCTGGCCTTGATGAAGTAAGATACATCAAAGAACCAATCATAGATCTGTAAGTGTGAACATCAACATTAGCACCACTAGCATTCTTTAACAATAGGTGAGTGGTCTTGTCAGCAGGGGTATTTGAAGATTTTGCATCAGTAAACTTGAACTTCTTAATAATCTCAGCCACATATTTGTCTTGGTTGATAAATATGCCTTCCTTACTCTGTTGTACTTGCAGCCCCAAAAAGAATGTAAGTTCTCCCATAGAACTCATTTGAAATTCAACTTTCATCAGCTTCTCAAACTCTTTGCACATCTCTTGTTTAGTAGACCCAAAGATAATATCATCAACATATACTTGCACAAGTAGAATATCACCTTTGTATTTCTTGATGAACAAAGTTTGGTCAATCTTGCCTCTATGAAACCCATTATTCAATAAATAAGTAGCTAAGGTTTCATACCATTTCCTTGGAGCCTGATGTAAGCCATAAAGAGCCTTAACCACTTTATATACTTTATTTGGGTGTTGAGGATCTTCAAAGCCTGGAGGTTGAGAGACATATACCTCCTCATCAATAGTTCCATACAGAAAGGCACTCTTAACATCCATTTGATATACTGTAAAGCCCATAAATGATGCATAGGCTAGAAACAATCTAATAGCTTCAATCCTTGCAACAGGAGCAAACACTTCTTCATAATCAATACCCTCCTCTTGAGTGTATCCTTGAGCAACCAATCTAGCTTTGTTCCTGATTACAATACCTCTTTCATCTTTCTTGTTTCTGAAAACCCAAGTACCAATGACCTTCATACCATCAGGCAAGTCACAAAGAACCCAAACCTTTTGAAGTTTAAACTGCAGCAACTCATCTTGCATAGCTTCAACCCAGCTAGATTCTCCTAGAGCCATATACACATTCTTAGGCTCCACCTGTGAGAGAAAACAAAAAAACAAACACTCATTCTTCTTACTATGTTTCTTGGACTCATACACTTCACTTATGAACCCATGAATATCATCTTTCTTTGTCTGTCTTCTAGTCTTCACACCTGATTGAAGTTCACCAATAACATTATCAAGTGGATGCACTTTGTGAATTGAAGACTGTGATGTGTTAGAAATATCATAAGTTGTAGACATGTTTGAGATCTCTACATCATCACTTGGTGATTCCTTAGAAGTATGGTCCACATTTGGGCTGACAGTGGAAACTTCTGGTGTAACAGTGGGAATGGAGTTACCACTGCTAGTAGGAATATCTTTATTTACATCAAAATTCACACCATCTGCATCACCTGTCTTTTCAGAATTATCACCAAAGTCCCAAAGTGGCATAACAATTTGATCTTCATCATCTTTACAAGCTTCATCTTCATCAATGAATTCTTCTGAATCTTCAAGATCTTTGTCTCCAGTGCTTGAAGTGAGAGGAACATAATTCATTGTATTTGATAATGTTTCAAGATCAAATAGCCAACCTGATCCTGAACCTGCCATGTTTGCTTTATTTTCAAGAAACTAAACATGCAAGTTCTCTTCAATCTTCTTTGTTCTTAAGTTATAGACTCTAAAAGCCTTGCTAACCATAGAGTAACCAACAAAGAAGCCTTCATCAGACTTTTCTTCAAATTTACCCAGATAATCAATGGTATTGAGAATAGTAACATGACACCCAAATGGCCTCATAAATTCCAAAGTAGGAGGCCTTCCTCTGAAAAACTCATAAGGTGTATTGTTCTTTGTTTTGACCACTAAAACTCTGTTTTGAATGTAACAAGCAGTGTTAACTGCTTCAGCCCAAAAAGTCACTGGAAGCTTTGAATCAGCTAACATGGTTCTAGCAGCCTCAATGAGTGTTCTGTTTCTTCTTTCTGCAACTCCATTTTGTTGAGGAGTTCTGGCAACACTAAATTCTCTTTTAATACCTTTGTCTCTGCAAAAATCATCCATAACTTTATTCTTGAACTCTGTCCCATTGTCACACCTGATGATCTTGATTTTCTTTTCATATTGATTTTCAACTTTAGTGATAAATGTCTTAAGGATGCCAGTGGTTTCATCCTTGGTTCTTAAAAAGAAAACCCATGTGAATCTACTAAAATTATCAGTCACAACAAGACAATACTTCTTCAAATTTATGCTGCTCACAGAAGTAGGACCAAACAAGTCCATATGCAGCATAAAGAGTGGATGATCAATAGAATTGAATGCTTTGGTCTTGCATGAAGCTATGTGTTGCTTTCCTTTGAGACAGGCAACACAAGTTTGGTCATTTTCAAATCTTTTCTCTGGTAGACCTCTGACAAGTCCATCTTTCACAATCCTGTTGATGGTCTTGTAGTTGACATGACCAAGTCTTCTATGCCAAAGCATTGATTCATCCAAAGTGGCTTTAGCAAGCAAGCAAGTAACATCATTATTAGCCACTATGTTCTTCATGTCAATGCTATACAGATTACCTTTTCTAGGGATTTTAAGCAAAATATCACTTTCATCAGGAAGCTTATAATCCTTAGATAAGATATAGCATTCATCTTCTGTGAATAGAACTCTATGCTTCTTGTCACACATCTGTGACACACTAAAGAGGTTGTACTTGAGTTCTTTCACATACTGCACATCTTCAAAATCAATATTTCCAGCCTTGATTGTTCCTTTGCCAGAAACTTTGCCACCAATTCCTCCTCCAAATCTGACAAATTGTCCATCATAAGGTTGAAAGTCTGAAAGATAGGACTTATTGCCAGTCATGTGCCTGGAACATCTACTGTCTGAGTATCCTTGATTATTAGTAGTCTTTGAATGTCCCTACATACAAAATAAAGGAATTAGTTCCTTTTGGGGACCCAAGCCACAAATGACTTGGATCTGCCTCGTGTATCAATATAATTATATCTATCAAAGGTCATTGATACACCATTGGGATTGTTTGAGGTGATGGTTCCTTTTGGTTTCCATTCCCAACGTGCTGAGGCCTTAACAACATTTCCCATATTTACCCTTTTCTTGTTAACAGACCCACCAGTGGTAAACTTTGGCCTTGCAGTGGTAACTGCTGGCTTAGCAGTGGAAACTGCTTGTTTTGAAACTTTGGGTACCCAATTCTGATTATTGTTAACTTTCTTTTCAAAATTGGTCTTTTTCCCTGTTTGAGTAGATTTAACAAAAGTAGTAACAGGGAGCTTAGGGTAAACTCGGGAGCTATTCTTTTCCTGATATTGGCAGGACTTACTAGCCCCTAGCTGTTTCAATGGTAGGAGCAGGGGATTGCAGAGGGACATCCGTGCTAAGAAGAAGGGACTGCAGCCCCAAGGTGTAGCATCAGTTCCAGACAACCGCTCAAGTTCAAGTAATTCTGTCCTAGGAAGAAAGGCTCGAAAGCCTAAAGCTATGATTTATACTTGCTCTCTCCCTGAAGTGGATGTGGAAAAGCGGGCGCTAATGCAAGGAAAGGAGGTGTTGTTCGTCCACTTCTGCTCCAGCTGAGAAATTCCCTTGTAGTCAGAGTCTGGCAGTGGCAACTGCTGGTCTAGCAATGGAAACTGCTGGTCTAGCAGTGAAAATTGGTTTAATTCCAGAATGAAGCAAAACAGACCTGGGAATCATCTTGCTAAGTGGATTTGGGTGAGTTAAGTTATTAGCATTTTGTCCATTCGCCCTAGTATTCCCAAACACTTCCCTTCTTCCCAAGTGGTAGGTACAACTATAAGACAAATGGTCAAAGCTACCACATATATGACAGGGTTTGTTATTGAACACAAAGTCACTACCAAATTGCCTAGATTTAACATGATTCCAACTCCTCATATTACCCCTAGGAGTTGGTGACCTACTTCTGTACATCTCTGCATATCTAGTAGTGTGCCTAGTGAAATTAGGTTGTGACCTAGGCTTCTCTTTGACTACTTCAGGAATACTTCTTTTAACATCCACTTTAACATTCTTAGGAACACTAGGTTTAGACTCAACATGTAAATTTTCATCTTTAAGAGATGAGTCACTAGCACTATCAAAGATATCAACCTCAACCTGAACCTTTTCAATTTCAACTGGTTTAACAAACTTTGGTCCATAGGTCATAGGTAGTTCCTGGAATTCCTCTAATCCTGTGTGAGCTAAGTCAATGCCAGGAGGTGATGGAACACCTCTTAAAGGTGGTGGAACAGTTTTGTATCCAATTCCTGATTTGGCTTTGCTCACAACTTGGGCTTCCCAAATTTTGTCAATACACTTGGATTGATGATCCAGTGTTTGCTTAGTTATCATTATATTCTCACTAGCCATCTTAACCTTTTCTAGTTCTTCTCTAAGAACCTTATTAACAGCAACCTGATAATCTAAGTCTCTTCTTAATACTGCAATATCATCATTGAACTTAGATTCATTTGCCCTATAATGCTCCAATTGTGTTTCTAAAACACCTAGGCCTCTTTTATGATTTGATAAGTTATAATTAGTAAGAGTTAACTCTAGGCATTGTTCATTAAATTGTGCTTTAATTTTCTCATACTCTTTTAAGGCCTTACATGATTTAGAACAAGCATTATCAATTTGTACCTCAGAGTCAGAAAAAGCCATTAGTGCAAGCTCTGTAGCAACCATTGCAGACTCTGAATCATCATCCTCTTCCTTAGTCATAAAGCTCCAATCAAAGCTCACTCCATCAATAGCCAATAGCGCCTTTGGCTCATCAGTAGTAGGTTCCTTCTTCTTGTCCTGCTTGTACCAAGTTGACCTGTTGTCAGACTTCCTTGGTTTTCTGCACTCCCTGGCAAAATGCCCCTTCTTGTGACAATTATAGCATTCCACCTTCTTTTTGTCAAAACCTACTGTTTCATTGCCACTGATGTTGATCTTTCTTCCAGTCTTCTTCCAAAACTTCTTAGTCCTTAAGCTTAGTAATGCCACTTGCCATTTAATGTCCATCTCCTCCACATCATCTTCATCAATTTGATCCAAATCCTCATGATTGAGAATTGAACCACCCACTTGACTTGATATAAAGGCATAAAAAGTAGTATCACTAAGTCCTGCAATCTGTCTCTTTGAGCTACCAGTGGAAACACTTCCACTACCAGTGGAAACAATAATGTTAGCACTGTCATCATCACTATCACTTTCTTCATCTGAACTATCATCAAGAGATGATGATATGAGTGCTACACTTCCTGAACTTGAGCTTATTTTGCCAGCTTTCTTCAATCTTTGTTCAATAACCTTGAAGTTATTGTACAAATCATTAAGTTTCATGGTCTCCAACTCTGGCTTATCTTCCCACACAGCAACATTGGTTCCAAACTCAGAGGGTAAGCTTCTTAAGAACTTTAGATTAAGGTCTTCCCTTTCCACCTCAATCCCAAAAACAGTGAGTTGAGTAACAATCTTTTGTAGCCTTGTGAAGATGCTATCAAGAGATTCATTACTTGTTGAACCAAAGTTTTCATAAGTATGCTTCAGCAAGGTCTTTTGAGTCTTCTTGGTGGAATCATTACCACCAAAAACTTCACAGATCTCATCAAAAAGAGTCTTTGCAGTTTTGTACTTGCTAAATGCAAGAACTTGGTCTCTGGGAAGTGTCATCAGCAACAAACCTCTGGCCTTCAGATCATTCTTTAGCTGAAGTCTTTCATCATTAGTAACAGGTCCAGTGTTGACCTTAATTACTTCCTTGCCACCAACCATCTCTGAAGTAGAGCTTGGTTTGAAAGAATTTCCAACCATAATGATCCCCCAAAGTGTGTAGTCTTGGACCATAAAGAGTTGTTCGATCATCAGCCTCCACATCTCAAAGTCATTCAACTTAAGCTTTGGAAGCTTAGCAGCAATGTTTGAGTTACTGGTTTTTGTCTCCATTGATTCTTCTGAGTGAACTAGAGCCTTCTAAATCAAAGTATCAAAGCCTGGCTCTGATACCACTTGATGGATCTAAACACCTTGAACTTGTGTTAGATTGATACTTTGAGTTATATCACTAAGTATGCGGAATCTACTTAGTAACACTTAGAAGTTTGATTGTGAGTAAGACAGTTGTATATGAACAAGAACAATGTATATAAACAAACTATTTACTCCAATATTATTAATGATAATAATACGAGTGATCTTGATATCACTAGGGTTACACCTTGAAGCTCTAGAAACGTATATCAAACCTTTAACCTAAGATCTCCTTTTATAACACAAGGAGTCCTCTTCTACAAGATAAGTATAATGATAATAGAATAAGATATACACAAGATCTATTCTATAATTATCTAAACACGTTTCCTAACAATTATCTAATAAGCAGTGGTAATATATGTTCTTGCAGTGGTAATCAGTTTCCACTGCAAGTACATGTAACAACCCGATATTTTCCACGTCTACGTTTATTTTTCCAACTTTGGAAATTCACTATTCATCGATTACTATTCATCAAAATACTATTCATCATTTTACTATTCATCGTTTTTGATGTCCGTTTGATATTCTGAGAAACATTTGAAAATTTTACTATTCACAGAACACTATTCATTCCGGAAGAAATTCCACTATTCACGTGCATTATCAGTAAGGACCTCTCATACGGACTAGAATAGTCTGCATATCATCATAATGTCATTTACATGCTATACCACTCTTAGGATTCTCAAATTAATATATTTAGTATATTTAACGTTTTACGTATAAGTATTTATAATTAAACGTTAACACCCGGTTTATACACGACGAATATATCTAAATATTCCCACGATGGTCCCGACATATTTTTATATCCATTTTAATATCATAAAAGTTATAACATTCAGTTACCCAGTATTTTGGAAATTTATTTTATTTATAACGTACGCGTATGAATATAACGACGGTCTTCGTAAAAACTAAACAATAATCACCCGATCACTCAGTAAATGTACCCAACATATTTTTAATATGTTTTTATCATTATTATAACTTTATTTTGTCCCGGTTAACTTCGTGAACGTTTATTACTATTAAACCCGGTACCCGATCGTAACTAAAAACACAAAATAGCACATATTTCATACAAGATTTCTAAATAACTACCAAGTACCCCTACCCCCCCCCCCCCTTCTACCCTTTGAAAATCAGCCAAGCACACCCTTATATATATATTAGTTTATTTTCCTTAACCTAGAGCTTTAATGAGCAAGTATAATACAATATAATCTACTAAATATCTAAAAACTTCATTTAACCAAAACTCTTATCCATTTTAGATCAAAAGCTCATCTCATCTCCTTCCTCCCTTGCAAACCCACGACCTCACCACCATACTTAGATCAAGTGAAGGTTTTTCAAAAGTTATAACATCAAACTTGTTCATTATACTAGCCTAATCAAGAATCAATCAAGAAAAACACAAGAACAACAAGCATAATCATCATCTAATCATCTCATTTTTCAAGTAAGTTATCAACATTATTTTTTTCATGAATCATCTTATATTTACTTGTATTACATGATTTCCATGCTAAAAACCATGTACAACTAGCTATACCACCATTTATTTTGTCTAAAATGGAACATACAAACCCTAACTTTTTATTTATGAATCCCCTTGCTATAATAACTTGGTTAGGATCCCATGGCACCCTAAGAAGGTGTATGGTAGGATTAGATTAGTTATGTGGTGATTACAAGAGGTTTGGTGATGTTAGAAATTAGTTATAAACCTTGAAAACTTGATTTGGAGCATGTTTTAGACATGCTGTCCCGTTTTGTAAAAACCTGGAAAATCAGTAAACACCAAGGGAACTTTGGCAAAATTTTTAGAAAATACTTTCAAAAACGAATCCGTAGGCGAAAGAACGGATTAAAAAGAGTTAATAACGAAGAAGTTATGATTTTTGCAAGATTGTTGACGAAAAGTATTTTCTGGAAAAATAGTTGCTGTTGGACGTTTTTCGTCGGTCAAAAAGAGACTTTAGACGTAACCCGGAGGAGCCGAGCTTTCCAAAATATATTACTACATACTAAGACGTAACCGTGGACATAAAGAACAAGTAAAACGGACAAGTAACGACAAAGATATTCACGTTTGAATATCGGCTAAAACCATTTCTATTTGACAGCTTTTAATAAAAATGGACACAAAAACTACGAAGTACTTTTATAAGCTAGAAATAATATTATGTACCAAGCTTTATAACTAATGAAGTATTAGTTATTACAAGTATATTTTCATCATTTCAAGGCGATATTTCAAGGATTACAACCCGAGGATTTCAACATTAACATGGAAACATACGATATATATATATATAAGTATATATATATATTACAACTAGCTTATTATATTTTCTAATAGCAATATTTTTCCAAATTCTTGGATTATATATTTTGATAACACAAGTGTTTTTACAAAGAGTAGAGTGGTATAGGGAACATGTGCATGTACATTCCTTTCTTCATTTCATGATCTAAAGTAGATCATTTCATTCATTTAGGTTGCGGATAGAGTGCGCGCCTTACTTTAGTTCATACCTTTTTGTTATCATATCGCTTATATCAGGTGAGTATTCACGAACCCCTTTTTCTAACTATTTTAATCGCTTTGGGGTGGATGCATGAATTATTACTTGAACACTTTGAACATTGTTTTGAACCCTTGATTTTTTATGAACTCTTTTGACTTGTCTTGACCTTATAACTTGTTTAGAACTCTTGAACTTTATTGCGAACTTATGACTTGTTTTGAACTTAATGAACTGTACGTACTATGACCTAAAGTCTCACCTTATTGGTGGAGCGTTCTTAACCCTAAAGTCTCGCCTTATTGGTGGAGCGTGCTAAGTCTCCCATGTTTGGAGCGTTCTTAATTGTATATAATAGTTGTATGATGTACTGTTCGTACATTCGCATTGTTCGACACCTATTAGTAATATGGATAGCGCTATTAGAGGTCGGCCAACCTCTCGTCCACTATGTTACGGGACGCATATTATTTAATTAGGGGCTTTGCATGGCATACATTATTATATATGTGGTGCTTATAATGTGACTTATTATGACCGCGGGTGCTTGACTACAAGACATAATATTTGACAACGCCTTTGGCTTGTGAACTTTCTCTAATGGTTTCTCATATTAAATAAAACGTTTATACTCACCAACTATTTTTATAGTTGACCGTTTTCTCTCATGCATTTCAGGTGATCGTCAGTAAGCTTGTCAGCAAGGTCTTGCATAATGAAGTTTTCACATGTCACTCCTTTTCATTATGTATTAAAATACCATCTTTTGGGAATCAAACTTATGTCTTTTATTTGCCAAAGTCGGCAATAACAACGTTGTAATGTTATATTTTTCCTTAATGTAAATTATGGTATTGTCTTATTTCTCTTTGGTGATGTATATCGATTTCGTTACACCTCGTGTTTCCGCCTTCGGCGAGGGTGTGACAGTACATTCTTCTGCAGTTGTAACATCTTCACTTAGTCGTGGTAACTGTTAGTATAATTCCCAACACTAACCATGGTTTATTCTCTACACATTTCTTTCTAAACCTAACCATGGTTACTCGTTAACCTAATCTCTCATACTCTTCCCTATAGAGGAATATCCCATGGCATATTCTCTTCTCTCTTTTATGCCATGTGAGGAATACCCATTCTACCCCTACCCAATTATCTCTTCTCTCTTTCTATCTTTGATAATTGATTTCTTATAAATACTTCACAAAAACATTTTCCAAATTGGCTATTTGAGTTGGTAAACCTTAGATCGATTAATGTTAAGGTTTAGTGTGAAGTACAATTGGGGGTTTAGCAAGGTTAGGTATTTAAAAGACCAACACCCAAGTCTCGGAAAAATTCTTACAGAGTCTCTGGCGCGTCACCCACGCGTTGACGCGTGGGCAACGCGCTGGGCTAGGTAAAATTTTGCCAAGTTGGGTCTTGGCCTATAAATACCCCACCTTGGCTCTTGTATTCCTCACCCCTTGCCATTATTCTTTCTCTCTACACTCTTTATCTCTAATCCTCTATGTCTATCTTGTGTTCTTAGTTAAACACATTAACATCTTTGAAAGAACACATCTCCTTGCAAGGGAAGAATCTCAAGAACTTAATACACTCTTGTGATTGTGTCGAGGGTCCTCTTCTTATACCCTTTCAATTGTAATCGAGTCTCTAGGTTAGGTTAGGACTTGGTTGAACAAACACTTATTCATTCATTCAATTGTTTGTAAGGGAAGTCTTGTGTCTTGGTGACCAAGCCTAGATCATTGGGGATCTAGTTGGGGTTTGATACTTCCGGTGGGAAGTCTTGGTAGTGGTCTCGGTGACCCTTAGGTGAAGTCAAATCGTGAGATTCTTTTGGGTGGTTTCCGAGGGCGGAATACCGTTGGGGAGTAACTCCTTCTTTGTATCGGTGGAGTGAATTGTAACGGTTTGTAGTCCACCGAAAGGATTATACTAGTGGAATAGTATCGTGTTGTGGATTCGCAACTGGACGTACAGATGGTATAAACCCCCCCCCCCCATCATGAACCAGTATATATCGTGGTGTCTCTTTACTTGCTTTATATACTTTGGTTGTATTTGTGGTTGTTGGATTATTGTACAACCACTTGGTGACTCTTACGGCTTAAAGTTTTTAAACATTCAAAAAGCCTAAGAAACCGTATTCACCTCCCCTCTACGGTTCTATAGTTTTTATAGCTAAAGGTTTGATGGAAGTATCACTAGTTCTAGGTGGAGTTTCTTGCTAAGTTCTTTGGCTAAATTTCTCTATCTTATGTCCTTGGTACTTAAAACCAGGTAGGGTAATATCCATAGTATCTTCCGAGATAAAATCCTAATACGGGACATATAGCTTAAGAAACTAGGTATAGGTAAACTAAAACTTCCTATTGACTTATATGGTGAAAACTTTTAATGAATGCCCGTACAACTAACCTATAAAATTCTAGAATTTTAGGTTAATAACTTATTATTCTAATTCCTTGTGGTATTCTTAAGGATTCCTCTTACCTAATTTTAATAACTAATTCTAGTATCCTCGATATTAATATAGTAATCCTATCATAGACTAAGTTTTATTTATTGGTAATATTTTACTTATTTCTTACTTGTCAGGTATAGGTTCTCTAGTTTAATTCCTAAGAATTAAATATATATATATATATATATATATATATATATATATATATATATATATATATATATATATATATATATATATATATATATATATATATATATATTCTTACTTTCTATTTCCATGATACTTTCATAAAGATGTTTCACCTAGGGGATTTAAGGTATCTTCTATCTATTCTTATGTTTTTCTAGGGGTAATCTATTTCTAACCTCGAATATAGGGAAACCTAGAGAGTGGGTACTACGGGTTTTACTAAGAGGGGATAACTACTTCGGAAGTCATAGTAATCTTAAGGGAATAGGGAGAAAAGAGAGAAGGATAGGAGTATATTTGTAAAAATCATATATGATTCGTAAAACTCACATATGATTTGATTTTAACGAATCACATATGATTTTTACAAATCATATATGATTTTTCTGGGCGGAAATTTTGAAAAAAAAAATCGTTAAAAAAGAAGTTCGTCGAAAGTATATAACAATGCATATCTATAGAAAGATAATTTAATTCCCGTCACGATAGTATTTTTTTCGCATAACGATTTACGGTTTGCGAGATATCTAATTTTTAAAAAAAGTGTGAAAGTTTATTTTTTTATTTTAATAAAAAAAAAATTAATGGCTAAAATTGCTTAATTGGTTTTATGGTAAAACTTGGTTCTAAACGGATCTTTTGGCTACTTACGATAAACAAAAATGTTTATTAAAAGGGTCTTATGTCATTTACTCTTCTTATGGTCTTGGCAAAAGCGAATAACTAGAGTGATAACAAGATCAAAAGGATTTTATAAGTAACGAGGCATGCAGAACCCGTGCTACGCACAGGCTTTGAACCTAATTGTTAATCGCGTATTGCTTCTGTGTATTGGCGATTGTATGCGTATTTATTGTTTAGTATGTTATATGAAACGTTTTTACTTTGTTGTTTATAAATTTAAAAATGTGTGATATTGTTTTCGCTTTGTGGTGTTTTATTTTATAATGGGCTTTTGGCTATTAAGTTTATTTATTATTGTGTTTGTGTTGATACTTGCATTGGGCCTCTAGAATATGTTTTATTTATGTGTAGCCCTGTAGGAGCAGTTGATATTTTTTATTTGCTTCGATATGACATTTTTGCATGGGCGCAATGATAATAATGAGTTCTTGTTCCTAGCATGTGCGATGCACCAGTTTTGTTTTTAAATAAACTAAAACTGTTGCTTACGTCTAAACTAAAAAAAAAATGTTATTATAATTTACAAATGCCTTCAAGCCAAAATTATGTGTTTTGTCATTTCTATTCATTATTCAAGTTGTATTTTTAATATGATGTATTTTGTTGTTTTAGCAAATTGTTTTACCTTTGTTGTTCAAATTTGATGTACTAAAACTCACCGCTACAAAAGAGTGTTATTTTACATTTATCAGTGACATTATTCCTACATTACATGCAACGTACCAACGTTGTTATTCATGTAAGCGATGCAATCATATTCTTACATAGTTCACTATTAATCTTTGTCCGCTTGCTCATCATAATTATGCATTACCAAATGTAATCTTTTAGTAGCTTACCGATCAAGCAACACCCAATATTATTCTTTGGTTCCTTGTCAATATTGTGTATATGTGAAAGTTTGTGTAATCATGTATATATAATAATGCCACATAAACCGTGTAAAAATTGTTACAAACCTTTTTGGCTTCATCTCGTTTTACTGTACAACTAATTTCAATGAAAATTAACATTGAAGTCTAGTTAATATAAATAAATTTTATCAATAAACTCAATTCTAAATAACTAACCAAATGAATATTAAGTAACACACTATTAATAATTCCTAAAACCTTTGGACTCTACTATTATGTCTTAAACTTAATTCTTTTAATTTATTATTTTAATTTACAAATGGGTTCAAGCAAAAATTATGTATTTTTTCTTTTATATTCATTATTCAAGTTGCATGCGATGCAAGGGTCTTGTTATCTCATAACATATAAACTATGGGATAAAAGTGTTTGGTTCAACTTTATAACATGTCAAACGGATTTAATTCATGTCGAATCTCATTCCATTTATATACTCCATAAGTTGCCCAGCGAAACATTTATCATTTAATACTAAATAACTCATGTAAACTATAGATACTTTCGTAGATTTTGATGTTAACACATTTTTTTGGGAGAGTAATTAAATATATCAATATAACATCTATACCTAATTGTTCGAGGTAATAATCGGGAACACTTAGTTATGGTTCATAATAAAATGTTCAAATTATGATAACGTTATGGAAAATATTGTTATCAAATAACCCCGATTTGAACTTTTGTGTTTGTGCATGTGATTTTGGTCGGTTTATACAGGAATGCATTAGGTTAAATAATCAATTATTCTTGCAACCTTTTTAACTTCATCTCAATCCATAACCGACTTTCAATTCTATACTAATTAATAAATATCATGTGGTCAATTCCGGCAAGTCTTGCACTTCCATTTCGATGTTGTATATACTTCACATTAAATGCACCGCTTTTCTTTTTCGATAAAAGTTTGAACTTTTGCTTATGTCTAAAACTCAACTTTTTTATTTGCTATTATAATTTACAAACGGCTTTAAGTCAAAATTATGTATTTTTTCCTTTTTATTCATTACTCAATGTGATATTTTTAATATGTCGTATTTTGTTGTTATGGCGAACATATTTAATGGGCGTAAATACTAGTTTCTCACTAATGATTCTACATATAGAAAAGAAAACACTTTGCGGTGCGCGAACCTTCTTTTTTTCAATAATAATTCAATTGTACATGATAAATTCATTCTAATATTTCTCAAATAATATTCGAAAGCAACGACTTACATAAACTAACTTTAACTAATCACGCTAAAAAGTATCATTTAACCATTTAATTGTTGTTTTACATACATGCTCGTGCACATTTTCTTGAATCAATTCGCACATGTGAGCTACATCAAAAGAAAATACACATAAATTACTTGTATATGAAAATGTGTTAACATAATACATATATCTATATATATGCTTATCTATAACAATCACCTAAATATGTAAGAAACAAAGAGAATAGTTGGTATCCCAATCTTTGGTTCCATTTATCCGAGCATGCATGATCTTGTGTGATTTTCATAGTACCTGCGTATGATAAGTAAATTAAGAAAAAAAAGAAGACCAAGTTAATTACAAAGATTATGTGTGAATCATCTTCAAAATATTTCTCATTAACACACTTCAACAAACATGTACGTACTAAATGTTACAAAAGATAATTTACATACCGCTACCAACAATCAAAGATCTAAAAGATATGTGAATCATTTGGCTGGTTTATATAGGCATGAATTAGGTTAAATCATTAATTATTCTTGCAACCTTTTCAACTACTCTCAATTCATAACCGACTTTAATTTTATACTAAATACGTGATCAATTCCGGCAACCCTTGCACTTCCATCTCGTTGTTGTATATACTTCACATTAAATTATGTGACTCCATCTTGAGTATCTTGATTACTACACATTAAATTAAGGGACTAAATCTTATAGTATTACGAGTAATTCAGACCCTTGCGTTGCACACGGGCTTTATCTAATTGGTCATAGTGTAATGTGCAGTAATTTTTTTTTTGTTATTAGACTTTTGTAAGTATGGCTTAGTTGATTGGTAAATTTTATATTTAAACTTTTTATGACATATTAGTAGTTATTTATAAAGTTTATATTTTGTATTTATTCTCAAGATTGTAACATTATATTTAAACTTTTTATGACATATTAGTAGTTATTTATAAAGTTTAGATTTTGTATTTATTCTCAAAATTGTAACATCCCTTTATATTGATATAAAACTAATATGTAATCTTCGGCACATATTTTCGTCATTATATATCTAAGTTGTGATTATATCACGCTTTTTCTAAGCATGTCACACATTTAAAATAGTTTATCGACATGTAAGCTTTGGCACTTATTTTCATCATTATATATCTAAATTGCGATCGTATCACACCTTTTCTAAGCATGACACATATTTAAAATAGTTTATTGACAATAAGTTCCTAAATTGTGATGTTACCACAACTTTTGCTAGCATGACATGAAAAATGTTGGTGCCTTTATTTCTGTCAGTTTTAATTGAGGTCGAGTAAAAAACTATGTTTGCCACTAATTTTCGTCATAAATAACTTGGGCTGCCTCAGGACCTGTGCGAAAATGATTGTGTAATTGTCGGGTTGTTGGTATGATGGTGAGGCCCAAATATACAACAATAGTATATTGACATTAAAAGAGTATATGTGAAGAGACTTTTTTTAAGATGTTACATTGAAAAGAGTCTCTTCACATGTAATTTTTTAATATGTATATGTTACATAAATTATTTCAAATATGAAGCGATAACATTAATGTTGGAGACCTTTTATTTTCATCCCCGTGCGATGCACACAGGTTTGGAATGCCTCAGGACCCATGCAATGTACACATGTTGGATTTAATTGTTTTTTTCGTAATGTTCGGGACTAATTTTCGGTTCATGTTTGAAACTCTCATTTTTTGTGAAGACGAACTTCGTTGTTCAAATAAATGACATTATTAAAAGCGAACTATAAAACAAATTTCCTTTTTAACAAAACTATAAAAACATAAAACATTAAAGTAATTAGTATATTCAAGAGTATAAATTATAACTCGTATAATAAAAAATCAGGTCCAATGACCCAAGTCTAAATCATAATCCCGCTCCAATCAATCAATAGACCCGACATTTAACTAAACACAATTTCTTCTCCTTTATATACTTCTTCGATTTAGAAGATTCTCATTGTTAAGATGATAGTGTGAAGATATTTTTATTATATACTACCTCATTTTCAATATGTAACATCGACATAATTTACACAGTCATATCAAATATCAAAGTCACGCAATATTCCGAGACGTTTAATTAAGAAAGTGACATTAACACACCGCAAGACAAACAACTACATTAAGAGCAAAACTATTAAAATGCACCAACAAAGTGTAGTAATAATTATTGACTAAAACTTGAATGCTCATCACATTATTTTCAATAAACTTACTTGCTAACAAATCAATAGTATTAGCCCGTTTATCGGTATTACATGATGTAAAATATTGCATGTTTGATTTGTAATGTACTATTAATATGAATGCTAAGTACTCATTCCACCGGTGGCCGTGGCGTTGTTCTTGTTCTTGTTGTTGTCTTTGTCTTTGTTGTTCATTGGCCTTTTGCATGTTTTGTTCTTGATAAAATTTTTGTGACTTTTCGATCTATTTCTTTAATGCTTCTTGACGCGTCTGCAAAAAACAATTAGATATAGTTGATCGTTAGTAACTTAAATACGGTTAATCAATATATTGCATTTTCGATCAAATTGAAAATGTTCGTGCATGTTCCACTTAATAGATAAGACAACGATGTATAGGATCTCTTAAACCATTAGAGAAGATGATGTTACTACCAAACCTCCTAAGCACCATCTTTATGTCCTACATTGTAACACACACAAAACATACGTGAAATTTACATAAAACAATATAAATCAATATGCTAAATAAGTAAGACGATATGATGCTTACTTGACCACCATTATAAGTTGTAGTCCAATGTGCATGCGGTGTGTAGGAAGTTGTGGTTTGTTGTGTGTGATTTTTGACACATTATATAGTTGATAAAATATTTGTAACTCATGGACAGGAAGGTAAAAAGACTAACCACTATTAATTGAGACATTTGAGTTGCTTGAAATCATTGTATACTAATTGAGATGTTTGAGTTGCTTGGAATCACTGTTGAAGGCTTCATATGATAGAATCAATTCTTGGGACATTTATTATGACCCCTTTACATTTATAAGGCTACTTAAGCTTTATATAATACGAGGCATGCAGAACCCGTGCTACGCACAGGCTTTTAATCTAATTTTTAATCGCGCGTATTGTTTTTGTGTATTGTCGAGTGGATTTGTATTTTTAGTTTAGTATGTTGTAAGAAACGTTTTTAGTTTGTTGTTTAAAAATATAAAAATGGTTGATATTGTTTTGGTTTTTTGGTCTTTATATTTTGTAAATGGGGTTGTCGTTATTAAATTGTCATATGCTTGATGTAATTTCCTTTGATTGTTTTGGCCTATTACGTAACCCAACAATAATTTTGCATTATATGGTTTTTGCATGGTAATACGAAGCACACTGGCTTTTTCTTATTTGTTATAATGTAATTTGCGTTAATTATTTTTGTTATTAGGTTCATAAGTTGTGATTGTATTACATCTGTTGTAAGTATGCCATTAGTTGTTTGGTGATTTTTATATTTAATCTTTTTATAACATATTAGTATTTATTTATAAATTTTATGATTAAAAACTAAAGTTAGCTTCATCTCATTTTATTGTACAACTAATTTTATTGAAAATTAATATTGAAGTCTAACTAATAATAATAAATTTTATCAATAAACTCAATTCCAAATAGCTAACCAAATGAATATTAACTAACACACTATTAATAATTTTTAAAACCTTTTGGACTCCACTATTATGTCTTAAACTTAATTTTTTAATTTACAAATGGGTTCGAGCAAAAATTATGTACATTTCCTTTTATATTCATTATTCAAGTTGCATGCTTACATATACTAATCATGCTAAAAAGTATCATTTAACCATTTAAATATTGCCTTACATATATGCTCGTGCACATTTTCTTGAATCAATTCACACATGTGAGCTATATCAATAGAAAACACACATAAATTACTTGTATATGAAAAATGCATTAACATAATACATATATCTATATATATTTCATTAGGTTAAATCATCAATTATTTTTGCAACCTTTTCAACTTCATCTCAATGCATAACCGACTTTTAATTCTCTACTAATTACTAAATATCATGTGATCAATTCCGGCAAGTCTTGCACTTTCATCTCGATGTTGTATATACTTCACATTAAATGCATCGGTTTTGTTTTTTGATAAAAGTTTGAACTTTTGTTTATGTTTAAAAATCAACTTTTTTATTTGATATTATAATTTACAAATGGCTTTAAGTCAAAATTATGTATTTTTTTCCTTTCTATTCGTTACTCAATGTGATATTTTTAATATGTTGTATTTTGCTATTATGGCAAACTCATTTAATGGGCGTAAATATTAGTTTCTTACTAATGATTCTACATATAGAAAAAGAAAACACTTTGCGATGCGCGAACCTTCTTCTTTTCAATAATAATTCAATTACACACAATAAATTCATTCTAATATTTCTCAAAGAGCATTAGAAAGCAACTACTTACATAAACTAATTACGTTAAAAAGTATCATTTACATTTAAATGTTTCTTTACATACATGCTCGTGCACATTTTCTTGAATCAATTCGCACATGTGAGCTACATCAATAGAAAACGCACATAAATTACTTGTATATGAAAATGCATTAATATAATACATATATCTATATATATGCTTATCTATAACAATCACTAAATATGTATGAAACAAATAAAATAGTTGATATCCCAGTCTTTGGTTCCATTTATCCGAGCATGCATTATCTTGTGTGAGTTTCATGGTACCTAGGTATGATAACTAAATTAAGAAAAAAAGAAAGCCGAGTTAATTACAAAGATCTAAAAGATGTGTGAATCATCTCCAAAATGTTGCAAAAGAGAATTTATATACCGCTACTAACAATCAAAGATCTAAAAGATGTGTGAACTGTACATACTAAATGTGATTTTGGCCGGTTTATATAGGCATGAATTAGGTTATATCATTAATTATTCTCGCAACCTTTCGCAACTCTTGCACTTCATCTAACCGACTTTAATTTTATACTAAATGTCATGTGATCAATTTGGGAAACTCTTGCACTTCATCTCCTTTCATGATTGCATAGTTATTATGAGGCTGCATTGAATTTCGAGCATTAGCTATCTTGTACTATATGCAATGGGACTCCATCTTGAGTATCTTGATTACTCCACATTAAAATGAATTCGGCACAAAAAATGGAGCCTAAGATTAACCCTTGCCACTAATTACGACACATTCCCACTTTCATGTCCCTATCAACATACCAAAACTCATCTTTTCATGAATAACAACATCAAATTTTATACACATTTGTAAGATCAAAATTAAAACAAATAATTTGTGAACTTCAATTAATACCATATAGTAACCATTGGTAAATAGACCCTCAAATCCCTATCAAAAAACATAGATTAAAATAAATTCTCAAAATATTAATTTTGTCTAGTTATATTTTCCATCAATTCAACTTTGATTTTGTATTATTTCTAATGTCATGGGGTGGATACATTGCAACCTCTTAAATTGCTTAAGTGGAAGGAAAAAAAATAAAAGCAAGATTGATGAGGCGAAAAATGAACCGTTTTTAGGGGGTCATTTAAGCCGGAATTGGAATTTATTTGATCAAATATTGCCCTAAATCGTTCCTTTTGTGATTTTAGGTACTTTAGGAGTGAATTCTTTAAAAGAAAGCATTTTGGACGTTTTTGGAGCATAAAAGTGAAGAAAACGGCAAAGACTTAATTTTCCATGCTGGGAACAGTACCTGACGGCGTCAAAAAGGAAAATTTGACGGCGTCAGGAGCAAAATGCATGACGACCCAGAGAAAACGTGACGGCGTCAGAAGTAGGTCGTCAAGAGTTATTTTGGTGATGGCATGGAAAGAGATTACACATGACGGCGTCAGCTCCAGATCTAAGCAGTCCGAGAACTTTATTGGCGGCGAGATGACGGCGTCAGAAATTTCCTCTTGACGCCGTCACCTCACAAAATCTATATATACTTTTCTATTTTTCATTCATTAAGGGAGGAACTTGTGTGGAGAATATTAGGGCCGAACCTAATAAACCCTAGGTCGTTTGTAACAGTATTTTCAAGGGTTTTGACCCCTTGAAACCCTTCATGTTCAATTGAGATAAGTTTTCTTTCAATTCATTCAATATGTCTATGTGTTGTTTGAATATATCTTATGCTTGTCTCGATTATAACATGCTAGGCTAGATCTATTGTGTGTTTGCTTAGATGTAATAAAACCTAGATGTTGATTATCACTACAAGAATCTGATGGAATACCCACGAAAATTACCCACACTCATCCTTTGGAGGGAATTTACCCACCTAATACCCACCTGTTACCCACGATTAGTGACTTTCAAAGTCGATTTTATTTTCCCTCGAATTTCCCACGGATTTACCCACAAAAATAGCCACATAAATATATTTGTGTGTAATTTAGTGGGAAAATAATTGGCGCCAAAACATTCCCCACATATTACCCACACCGTGAGTTCTTGTGGCTATATTTGTGGGTAATTTAGTGGGTAAATGTTATTTACCCACGAAATACAAATATCATTTTTATTGGTGGGTGAGTTAATGTGGGTATTTTGTGGGTGAATATATACCCATGACTTTACCCATCTTATTATTTGTGTGGGTATTTTGCAATGAGCAATTGCCTATGGACAAGTTGTAGGTAGGCGTGTTAGTCGGGTTGGGTTGGTTGGGTTCGGCTTTAATCGAGTCGGGTCAACTCGAGTTGAGGGTAAAAGTTTGAGAGATGTGAAGTTCTTTTCCCTACAAATCCGTAAGTATGTTATTTAAAAAGTATGCAAAATAAATTATTTGACTTGAACATAAAAAATCTCAAAAAAATCTAAACATGAAAAATGTAAAAATCAGGCATCTCACGAGTCTCCTCTTAAGTTGTGCGATAGCAATTGAGCCTCCGGAATGCTTCCATAATTTTGACTTTGTGGTCCATACACGATCAATCATGTCTTCCCAACAGCTTATTTATAAACCATAAATCTTACACAACCAAAGTGGTACCATTTTTGTTTGACTTTGATTTACATCACACCAGAATTGATTCATTGAGAAGGTATTATAGTTAGATTTATTGTTTTAGTTGGGGTAACTTGTACATGGGAATTAAAAAACTATCCCTAAAATTCAAAGGTAAAATACATCAATGAAATTTTATCTATTTATAATTATAACTAAAAGAAGCAAAAGACATTTAATTAACACTTAGAGAGTTGTACCTCAATTCGAGTTGTAGGATTGATGCTTTCTCTCAATTCCACTTTGGTGAGAGGATGAATTGACATAAGAAGGTTTTATCAAACCAACTTGGTAACTGTTGCCTCCAATTTTTATTTTGGCGGGTTATTTGTTTGACCCAATCAAAAAAATAACTATATTAACAGTTACATGCTGCAATATTGTTTTTGCTGGTTACTTTTTATTGACTTTGGACTTGTTTGATTCCATAGATAACTATCAGAACTAAATAACCCACACTAGTTGGTATGGAAGTATATTGGTATCCCTCTTTATATAAAATTCTAAACACATCAATTATTTAATAATAGAGTACTGATAATTAGGCCTACTAAATAGACCTACAAATATGCCTACTCCATTCATATTTTGACAAGTATTAAAATCACTTTTTATCTCTCCTCATATTCACCAATCAATTTTAAATTACACCAATCATATTTTTTGGTCTATTGCTAGGTTCATTACTTAGGCCTACAAATCATTTTTCTTAATAATAATATAAGAGATATAATAATACTTTAAATATATGTTGGATAAGATTGTTAGTAAATTGGTAAAACCGAACTTAGCAATTGCTTCACGTTTGAACAGTGCCGTAGCTGAATGTACAGAGACTTTATGCGAGATCATATATGATAACTAAATGTGATGGTAAAAAATATATTATACTGAACAAAAAACATACAATAGTATTTTGATGATATAATTTATGTTCATATAATTGTGTAGCTTTCACATTTGTGTTGAAAGTAAATTTTGAGGCCCTAAATATATAACGAGGTATATATTTTGAGGCCATTAAAAATTTGAGGCCCTGTGTGGTAACACACCTCGCACACCCTCGTGTACGGCTTTGCGTTTGAATCTATTTTTATTTACTTTAAAAAAACAAACTCGAATATATAAAAAGGAAATTTTAATAGTTTGTTAACTGTGAATAAGTTTTACAAAACAAGTTAAAAAATATAACCCATACAAAGAATCATAAGTTGTGAATAAGTTTATGATGCTTTTTATATTGACATAAGATCTGAACCCATATCCTCTACGTTGTTAAATTCATATATATCGTTAAGCCTAAAGTGGTTTTGACCAAAAATAAATTGTTCATACTAAAGAAGTAGAATCCAAAGTACTTTATAATTCTTTTTTATGTTAATCAATTCTTTAGAAGATTGCAAGCTAACTTGTTTGAGATAATTATAAACAGATTTGAATAAACTATATATAGATTTGTACTTATCACAATACTTAAAAAAAAAAAAAAAAAAAAAAAAGCATTTACGGATATAAGTTTGTAGACCTTTTCAAAATAGTATTTGGTATAAAAAAAACGCAATAGAATAAACTTGATGAATAGCACTACACTTTTGGTATTATCTTTTGCCGTTTGAATGATATGAATGAGGGTTCTTTCTCAAAACATTGATATCTTATGAGCTTTTATGCATTGTTATCATATTTTAAGGGGTCATAATGTAAAATATGTTGACATCTTATGAGCTTTTATGCATTTTTATATAGTTAAATTATCAAAGATGTTGCTTCAAGGCCTTTGAGAAGTGTGGTCACTTATTCGGTATATTTTGTTAATTGGTACAAATTCCACACTAGTGAACATGGTTCACGTAGATTAACACACAATAGTGGAGTTTGCCTAAAAGGTTCTAATTATAGTGATGAGTCAACTGATTATTACAGCATTTTAGTGGAGATTGTGCAATTAGAGTACCCAGCTCTCCCGATTAAAAGAGTTGTATTGTTTAAATGTGATTGGTTTGATCCAACGCCAAATGTTGGGATGAAGGTTCATAAAGGGTACAATCAAGTTGATGTTAACCATAAAAGAAGATTTAACAAATATGAACCTTTTATTTTGGCTAGTCAGTCATCACAAATCTTATGCGTCATATCCAAGCCTACGACGGGATAAAGTTGATTGGTGGGCTGTGTCTAAAGCCAAACCTAAATCATTTATTGATGTTCCTGGTATCAATTTGGCTTTCCAATATGATGAAGTCAACACACATTCACTTGATGACGTTGATACATATGATTATGATGATGTTTCTTTAGGAGATGATAGTGATGATGCTTCTTTAGGAGATGACACCGATTGAATTATGTTTTCTAGCATTTAGTTATTTGTTTTTTTTATACGTATTGCTTTGTATCTTTTAGAATCTAAGCGATTGGATTTTGAGAAAAATAAGCATGACTACTATTGTGATTTATTTTATGCAAGTGTTATTTCATTATTTCGGTAAACCGGCGACTAAACCGGGTCAATAAAAAAACCGGTTTTTAAAACATTGCTATACACAACTAATGTTTGTATGTTAGTAAGTACCCTAATAACCTGATTGACCCGAACCCGACAAACCCATTTAATATAGGTCTGCTTGCGAGTTAATTTCTTTCCTTTGAACATCCAATAGCATGACTAAATCTAATTCATAATTACTAAAATACTAATGAAAAGGTAAATAACAATAATAGTAATAATAATTAGCGGTGTTACTTGGGTTGACTCGATCGGGTTCAGGCTAAAAGAACATACTCAAACCCGACTCTATTTACAAATTGGGTTAATCGGGTTCGAGTCAATATGGGTCGGGTCAAATCGAGGTGGGTCAACTCGAATAAAAGTAAAAAGAATAAAAAATTAGGGGTGGCAATTCGGGTCGGGTTCAGGTTGGCGGGTTCGTGCTATCAGGTTGGCAGGTCAGAAAACCACAACCCGAACCTGACCCATTTAAATCATCGGGTCAGTTATGTCAACCCTTTTTACACATAAACCGAACCTGATCCATTTAACCCGTATATATACTTGGGTTGGCGGGTTAAATAGGTTACATGAGATGAAAAGGTTCAACGGATTTTGGGTTGACCAATTTAACCCGTTTTGATACAAAAGTTGCGAGATTGCACGAGTTAAATAGGTTAGATGGGTTAAATGGGTTTGTGGGTCGCCCCGTTTAACCCATTTAACCTGTATAATGTAATATAAATAATTTTTAATTTAAGAAAAAAAATTTTAAACGGGTTGGGGGGTCGACCCACTTAATTTATTCACAACCTGAACCTGACCTGTTTAATAAACGGGTTAGATGGGTCGACCCAAACCCGACCCGAAATCTATTTAGACTCAACCCGAACCTGTTAATTTTCGTGTCGGTTTCAGATCGGGTTTCGTGTCGGGTCAGAAATTGCCACCCCTATAAAAAATTGCTTATTTCAATATATTTACAATGTAAAAATGTTAGTCGAGTCAGGTTGATCGGGTTCTGGTCAATTTGAGTTGGGTCAATACAGGTTGAGGCTAAAAAAATATACCCGAATATGACCCTATTTAGAACTCAGGTTAAATGGGTCGACCCAATTAACCCGACCCGAATAAGCTTAATCGGGTTCGTTTCGGATATGCGTTTATGACACCCCTAATAATAATAATAATAATAATAATAATAATAATAATAATAATAATATAGAGTAATATTTACTTATTCATCAAACTATACTTTATAATTTTATAATACAGGGACAATATATACGGTTACTGACTTTATAATTCATCAAACTATAGTTCATTAAACTTTTGACATTCCACACTACAAGAGCACATACATACAGTTACTGACTTTTCTGAAGATATTGGCGCCATTCTATGAAATTATTTGGCTCCCCTAGATATGTGGGGATCGTGGAGCAGCAGTCACTCCTTCCGCATAAGGTTTATCTGGCGGTTTATCAGATGCAATAAACTTTCAGGAAGCAGTAGAACAAGGTATGTTCATACATCATTCACTATATTAGATCATAATTTGTGGTAATTAGTTTTAATTTACCTTTTAATTTAATGTTAGGGTGCTTGATTCATTGAGCTTTATTGCATGATTATAGTTGATTAGGTTTATTTTTACTTTACACTTTCATGTAAAAAACCTAGGGTTCTTTGAATTAGTATTGATAATTGTAATTTTGTGGGTTAATGAAATACATATTCGATTGTGTTTACAATTAATTTCAATTGTTGCAGTTGTAATAGCCAGATTACTAGTTATATAGGTGATAAGAATTTTTGTTATCTAGTTTTAAGTTTACTAAAGCTGTGTTTGGTATAAGTGTAAAGAGTCTCCTACAAGGGTGTAATGGTCTGCTACCTTTCTGCTATAATTATAATTTATGAGTGTGATACAAATATAAAATGTGACTGAAATTGTGGCTGCTGCAAAAACAAAAAGTGAGAGAGTTAATGAGGCTACTGCAAACATTCATGTGAAGATAGTTTGGGAAGGTTTTTTGTTAGGCATGTTTGTGCCTGATCTATTATGTGTCCTACTAGTATATTAGATATCATTGTTAGTGTGTTTGTTGAGCCATGGTATGTTGGGATGATTGGCTTGACCGCCATAGTATCCGATGATCTTATTGCTTGTTAGGCCTTTTGTCCTTGTGTCTTGGCTCTTATCATTTAGTTGTTTTGGTTATTCTCACAAAATGGATTGTCTTTGTTTTAATTGTCTTGTTAAGGGTGGTAGGTTGCCATTTCTTTTGTAATTGTTCTTTGTTTCTTTTGGTTCCGTAATACATGTTGCCTTTCTAAAAAAAAAATGTTATCTGATGAACTAGTAGACGTAATTATCAACAAAGACGGTATTGGTGAAAAATAAGACATATCTTTGAAAATGGAATAGAAGTTTTCAAAAGTCTGCTGAAGAAGGGGTGAATAAGTAATTATTTTTACTAATGGATTGCTAGTTTGTGACAAACTGATATGAAACTTATCATATAGTCACATAATTAGCATAATTTCTTTACCCAAACACTATGAACTAATAATATAAAACCTTACGTTCGAGTAATCATATAACCAGATTATTAGCATAATTTCAGCCTGTTTGATAGTCCTGGTACCATACCAGGTATCATGAGCCAGTACCGTTTTAGACTTTCGGTTCTGGTGTATTCCTATTTTTCGGATACCATTATTCATCCCTAACATGTACATGTGTTAAAACTGGTTTGTGTTACTTTGATGATCATTTAAAGTACATAGACCAATCCCCTTGATTCATTATAGACTCCACACAGTTTAACTTAATATATATTGCTTTCTGTAGTTTTGCTTGTTGTATGCTTGTGTTGATTGGTCCAACATTGTCATCATCTACCTAACACACTTATTTTCTAATATGCATATATCAGGTGACAAATCTTTTTTTTTTAAGTCTAATGTTGGATATAATTGTCATAAGTTAACAGGAACATAGGATATCATTTAGAATTTACTTGTGTTGAGTTACTGATGTTGTGTTATGATTTACATATGCTAAGTTGATAGGAACGTATATATTGTGTTAGTAACTCATTTATAAAAGTACATATTATCTTGCTTTAAATTACGTATATCTTCTTTTAAGTCTTTTTTAAAGTGTAATTTTGGATATCATTATCTCAGAGATATTTAAGAAATTTCTCACATTCCTTTATACTTGAAAAAAATTTCCTTGTAGACATGGCTAGACGAAGGAAAAGGCTTGGATCAGGAGAGATTAGGCCTCATGCGAGTGGAGGACAATCAAATGATATCCCTGACAATTTAACGAGGGAAAGGCTTGGAGTAGGAGAGAGTAGGCCTCATGCCAGTGAAGGACAATCAAATGATATCCCTAATAATTCAACGAGGCAAAGGCTTAGAGCGGGAGGGAGTAGGCCTGAAGGAAAATCAAATGATATCGCTAATAATTCAATGAGTCAAAGGCTTGGAGCGGGAGAGAGTAGCCAGTGAAGGACAATCTAATGATATCCCTAATAATTCAACTATCAATGACGGTACCAATCAAACGACGCCTGGAAACATTATTCAGAACTTAGATAAACCGTCAAATGGAAGAAAACAAGTGCAAGTTGTGAATGGATTGTAATTTGTAAGTACTGTAATTTTATAATTTGAGCATCATAATTTTATTTATTTATTTTTTTCCCTCTGTTACTTCATTCTATTTTTCATCATTGTAACAGATTCGACAAATCAAGTGCATGTTCGCGAGAGATTACAAAGATATTTAAAGAAAAAATTGATGATACCGGGTACACATGGACAAAGGTGTCTCAACCTACAAAAGACTTTTATTTTGGAGAATTTAAGGTATTGGTTAGATTTTAATTGTTTTTAAGATTTATGTTTGTTTTTATAAATGCTAATTATTTGAATTTATAACAAAAATTTTTTTTATGGGATCCGGAAGCCGAGACAAGCGTGAGGGTAGCATGGGATATAAAAGCTTCTGTACGCTATGCTGATTTCTTCAGAGACATAAGAGCTAAGATGGAGAAACCTGTATTCATGAGTGACAACGCATGGACAAATTTCACATCTTATTGGGGAACATCAAAGTATAAGGAGATCCAAGAAAAAAATACACAAAATCGTCTAAAAGGAGAAGGTTCCTCAACTCATACCGGAGGGTCAATCTCATTTCGCGAGCACGCAAAAAATCTAGTAAGTATATTAATAAGTATAGAAGTCATCAGGAATTTTCTCTACATACGACAGTAGCATATAATTGTATCGAGTTACTTGTATGTGCAGCTAGATATTACTTAAACTGTTCCATAGTTGTTCCAGTTTGATGCGTAGATTTGATGCGAAGATTGTTAATTCTATTAGGAGTTTTGAAGGTCATGAAAGAGTAGTAAAGCATAGTTTTATGGGCATATGCATGTGTGAAACACCTTCTCTAAGTTTATGTCAAGTTGTGATCAAGATCAGGTTAAAGTTTTCACTGAGATGTCTGTCATTCCTTACTGTTGTCTGCATATTAGTCTGTCATGTCGTGTCTACAAGATCGGTGTTCTCTGTAATTAGTCTGTCAAGTTGTGTCTGCAAGATTAGGTATACAAAAGCTATATCGAAATGCTCCTGGTAGTATTCTTTTTGTTTTCCTGGTTTCATAGGAGAATTTTGTTCTTTGGTGGGATTGGTACTTTATATGTCAATAGTGGTCTTTTAGTTTGTTTGGTCATATGTTATAGTGTCAGTTTGCAATCATTACTATCATAGCAATATATGTCCAAATATTTATTAATCTCTTCTTTATGCATATGTGATGTAGGAATCTATATACAAGCATCTACCTACAGGATTTGAGCTTTTTTTGCATACTCATACAAGCGGCAATGACAATAAAACATTTATTAATGAGAAGTCAAAAACAATCAATGTAAGTTATGATATCCTCATTATACAATATTGTTTTTAGTTCTATCATTACTCATGATTAAATCTACACACTTATAGGATAGCGTGTTGCGTCTAAGGCAAGAAAGGGAGGAAAATCTAGCTTCTACAGAAAGTGAGGTAGATGAAACAACACTTTACATTGCAGCAGCGGGTGGTGCAAAGAGAAGAAACCTGTATGGTGCTGGGTCAAAGAGAGTTGATTATATTAAAGATACAGATTCTGGAAATAAAGCAACCGCTGTTACCTAGGTGGACGACGGGTGGGAGAAAAAGTCTATGAAAATGGAGAGACATATCAAGAAATTAAATAAAACTCTTGAGATTATGTGCGATCGTTTCAATATAACACTTCTTGATTGTGATTCTGATAGTGAAAATTCTGATGGAGGAGAAGCTCATCAAGGTCCCAATACCAGTCATTCCCGAGTAGGTGGAAGAGAGGAAGATGACCATGATAGCCGTATGATCGTAAGTTGATAAGTCATATTTATCTTTATGTTAATTGTTTTGAGACATCTTTAAGATGATGGTTTGTTCTTTTTCAGTTTATTTTATTTGTTTTGAGACATCATTAGAATGATGGTTTTTTCTAATTAGGAGACTCAATATTTATGTAAGAATGATCTATTTATTATCGTGTGCTTTATATTTCAAGAATATGTGTTTAATGTGTCGTTCTTATATCAGATGCTACATACTTGTCACATTCTAAATATTAAAATAAAATCATGTAATTTACGCATGCATTATACATAATATCACGTACATATTTAGCCACAATTTACTCACAAAAGAATAGTGGGTAAGTTAGCTACGAATATACCCACGAAATATTCATAGCAAAGATGCCATGTTTCCCCATGACATTTACACACGGACATATATGGGTAATTTTTTCCCACGGATTATCATGGGCAAAATTTCCACGCTTTTTACACACGACTATATACGTGGCTAATTTTATTCAAGGATTATTGTGGGGGAGTTGACTTTTACACACGAATAGTTTTGTGGGCAATGTTACCCACACAATACCCACGAGTATATCTATGGGTGTTTCGTGGTGAGCCAGAAAATCCGACAAACAATTTACCCATGAATGCCAAACAATCACCCACCAAGAATGACGTGGGTAAACTTACCCACAATATGAAAATGTCGTGGGCAAACAATTAGCATCGGAAGTTTTACCCATCTCTAGAGAGTCGTGGGTAATCCGTGGGTACTACCCAATTACCCACGAAAATATGGCTTTTACCCACCAATTCTGCCCGTGGCTATTTGCCTGAATTCTTGTAGTGTATAGGTTGATTGCTTGTTTATAGTTGTAATGGATGAATGATTAGGCTTAAGAAAACTGGCAGATCTCCATTGTGTAACTTGCTTGAACGTCTTAAGAAACATGAACCGATGTGTACTAGGTTTTTATGGTTGTATTTAATGCATGAGCGAATTCTAGTGATCCCATGTTAGGAGCTTCTTAGCCGGCTCGACATAGGAGTGAAGTAGGAGCTTATAGGATTGGGGAAGTAAGTACGCCACCCCATGAATGGTATTAAGGAATACAATCCGTCATCCACGCAACTGTAACAAGTAATTAACCTGTAAAAGATATCTAGGGAGTAGTGAAATCTAAGTAAACACCATTCTCCCACATATTGCTCACACCACTAGTTTAATTTAGTTTATTTTCATTTTTATTATTTTATTTTGATTGCATCTTAGTTATTGGGTTAGTTGATTAGCAACTAATTCCGCCCACCCTTCCAAAACCTGAGATTTTTACTTGCTTTTATAAAATATAAAAATACAAAAAGAATCATCCCTCACCTCTAGACCTAGTTTTTAGGCTTTCTAATCCTAGCGACACTATTCCTGAGTTGAACGATCAATCCCCCGGTACTTCTCACTATACTATACTACAACGATCAGGTACACTGCCTGGTGGGGTTTGTAAGCTTCTCGAGATCCCTCGAGAGGTAAAACCTGGTGCAATTCCCACGCATCAAGTTTTTGGCGCCGCAGCCCGGGGAATATTTATTGTCTAGGTTAGGATTTTTTTTATTAGGTCTACTTGCTAGATTCCTTTCTAGTAAGATTTTATTTTTATTTTTAGGTTCTCTTTAGTCTATCTTATTTCTTCGTGCCTTTGTTCTTAACTTCTTACCATCTGACATCATGGAAGGTGGTAACATCTTTGAACCCATCAACCCACCACAACAAGACTACCCACAAAACCCACCACTAGCAAACCAACCTCTTAGGCCCCGAACCCTATGAGAGTATTCCCAACCTAGCCACCAAGGCTATCGAAACACCATTGAGCTCACCGGAGCCAATGTGTCTCCCTTGCGATCCGACACCATCCGGTTGGTGCAAAGCGGATGTGCATTCCATGGACTTCGTTCCGAAGAGCCAAATCAACATCTCAAGGACTTCCTTAAAATCGTAGATTCTATAGACCTTGATGTTACAACTAGAGAGTCAACCCGATTACGCCTATTCCAATTCTCTCTACGTGATCAAGCTAGTCAATGGCTTGAGCGTTTCCCCGCGGGATCCATCACCTCATGGGATGATCTCACAACTCGTTTCCTTGCCCAATTCTTCCCACCGGGGAAGACTGCGATACTGAGAAATGACATCTTGATGTTTGAACAACATCATGGTGAAACCTTCTACGAAGCATGGGCTCGTTTCAAGGATCTACTCCACAAAGTCCCTCATCATGGTATAAATCTTTGGTTATTAGTTCAGATCTTCTATGATCATGTCGACTATCACACTAAACGTACTATCGATAGAGCCGCAGGAGGTAGATTGCGTGATAAGAACGCCGAGGAGTCTTGGGCAATTATTGAAGAGCTTGCTGCCGATAATCAAGAGTTATAGGAATTTAATCACACTATAAAAGCGGCCATCAACGCAATCTCGACACCTCGGGGGATTAATCAAATCTCCGATGAACTCCTTTGCAAACTTGAGGCAAAAGTTGACTATTTTGAGGAAAGGCAAAAGAGACCCTTAAGTCCTAGACGGGCTACTGTCAATTCTGTCTCGAAAATGACTTCAACGCCGTTATCAGAGTCACCCTCTAGAGAGAATGTTGAAACCTTTCAAAACTATGCCCCACCTCATTCTCCTTCTGAGAAACTTAGCCCGGAATTTGAAGCCAGAATGTGGGAATATATGGCAACCCATTCTGAGCGGCTTGCTTGATTTGAGGAAGCAGTTTATAAACAAAAGGAGGAAATGCAAGAGAAAATGAATGAGATAATGAGCCTAATGGAGGAGTATGCCAACCAGAAAACCCCTGAAAGGATGTTGCTAAGGAAAGAAAGCGTCATCCCCACTACCCGGTTTGCTAATTCCATCACAATTGTCCACACGGATAATGAGAAAGTAGAAACCCCTAGTGAACAAACCACAAAAGAACCGCCAAAATCCCAATCCTTAAGTTACTACCTGAAACATGATATAAACGAAAGCACTATAACAAATTGGATAAAGGGTGACGGGCGTAACCAATCCTCCAAACAGGGTTCAGAGAAGGAGGAAGAAGGAAAAGATGAGTATGATACATTACCTGGGGGACCGTTATTCGAGAAACTTTTGGTACAAAAAGTGGCTACTAAGCAAATGGCGTGTGGGAACTTTGAGATACCGGCCAGCATCGGGAATTTGAAATATCTAAACACTTTTGCCGACCAAGGATCGGAAATAAACCTTATGCCCCTAACAATCTACACCCAACTAACGTAAAAAATGCCAGCCCCCACTCATGTTAGGCTATCCTTCGTTGGACACTCGTACGTGTACCCCCTGGGAACCGTTGAAGATGTGTTGATCAATGTCGCAGGATTCATGTATCCTGTTGATTTCATGATCATCGACGACAAAGGAGGTGGATGCATGCCAATAATCCTTGGGGCACCATTCCTTACCACCGCAAAAGCTGTCATTAGGTATGAAAATAGGAAAATCGAGCTTAAATCAGGAAAAAGGAAGATTAGCTTTCCTATGACCCCGCGATGTGCGCAAGAAAGTTTGATGAGGAGAAGGCTCAAAAACGATATCGACACATCGCCTATTCATGTTCAGGAGAAAATACTTGCATGGGAGGCAAGAATCAAAAGCTACAAAGAGGCTAAACATGAAAGAAGCAAAAGCAAAAGCAATGAAGTTCCTGTCGAGTTCGAACATAGTCAACCAACAAGGAACCATATACCATTCAAAAAAGGGGACCTAGTACTCTTAAGACACTTGGAGATAACGATACCTCCCGATAAACCAAGTCCCTGGTGGTATGGGCCATTCACAATTGAGGGCATAAGCCAAGATGGGATGGCTAATTTGAGTCGTAAAGGAGGAGGAGAGGTGATTGCAAGTATCGACAGATTGAGACACCACCACCACGATAGTAATGATCGCAACTACATGGGTACATCATCTCGAGAGATGAGGTCACGTAGTAACCCATGACCTTGAGTCTAGCTACAAGACTTATAAATAAAGAAAAGCGCTTCTTGGGAGGCAACCCATATTTTGTGTGATTTTTATTTGTTTCCGTATGCATGCTTTATTTTTATTGTTGGTAGATCATGTTTCATACTAAAATGGTGAAAATACTTTATTTTGTTGTTTGGCCTAGTCTTAACTTCATCCAAAGGTATTTCGCAAAAGATAAGTGTAAGGGGAAACCCCAAATATGTTTTCAAGAAACAAACCGATCATGATTCTCCACAATATTAAATGAACATGTATATTCGTATTTGTTAGAGTCCAATGCTTGTATCGAGTCATAATGATGTTTTGCAGGATTTTCCAGGAAGTAGGACAAAGTTTTTCCAGAAATTTTCCGGAAACTTAACATAAGAATTTCTGCAGGTCACTTCTGACGGCGTCAGGAAGAAATTCCTGACGGCGTCACGTGTAAAATTCTGGAAATTTTACCAGTTTTGTTTTTCTAACGGAGTCTTAAGGTTTTTGTTGATTCTTTAGTTTTATAATCTCCAGGAAATCTGCAAACATCATTCCACAAGCATTATATCTTACTTTGCTTTCTAGGATTTGTTAGCATATATAGATTGCCGCCGATTTTACGCGAGGTTGCCTTGTTTGTTTTCTAAGGTTTAACAGGTTATGTTTGACAAGAAGATGATTTATATTCTGGAAGGGAAGCTCTGATTGTTCATTTTCTTAGAGGAAGATCTAACCTTATTACCTTATTATCCATACCAAGCGAATCAGGGGAGTATTTGATTTCATTCTTTTACCTATTTTACTTTTACATTCTTTAATTGAACATTGGGGACAATGTTCATCCTAAGTGTAAGGGGAGGGTAAAATAATGATACCTCATAGGAAACACTTTCGCTTGAGTTTGTTTGTTTGATGGTAGATGTGTAATAAAACTATGAGAAATACTTGTTAGTGTAATTTTAGCGCCAAATTTAAAGTTTTTTACAACATTTAGGAGTGAAACTTTAGCCATAGCAAGCGTCTCATGGATAGGAGTTGTATGACTAGCACAAAACCGTACCATTCAGAAAAATTTTCCACCCAAATATGTGAGGTTCGCCTTTAGATTTGATAGGAAAAGCATTTACTATTAGTGCTTATGAGTGTACCGGTAGCATTTAGATTCTAGAACTTACATTAGTGATGCATTCCGAGACCGCTAGTGAGACTACATTCGTGTAGTAGGATTTACTACATGATAAGAGGCATTAGGATCACCCTTGTGTTAAACCCGTATCATAATTACTTGACCATTTAAGTCATATTACTTGGCTAGTAAAGTCAATTAATTTTTCCCACACCTTAGCGTTGTACTCATTTTTAGTACACGAAACCCCTAGTACACCCCTCCGAGCCTATCTTTTCGTTTCTAACTTTAAGCATCTTACTTAAAGGAGGAATTTGTTACACCCCACTTAAATGTACACCCAAATAGCCTTAGCCTTCCGTGTATGCACTCATCTTTAGTGCATTATTGTTATTTGTTTAAACCCTTAGTTAATTATCTAATTGATTACATGGTTGCTAAGTCGAGTCATATCATGGTGGGTATCGTATAACCCCACATATAAGGGTGTGACAGTATTCCAATAGCGTACCAAACATTTGTTTTAGGCTATGATTGTATTCCTTTTAGTCAATAACCCTCTACCAAACGGGCCCTAAGAGTTAAACCTAAATAGGGCTGGCATAACAGGTCACACGAACCTGTTAAGACACGAACCTGTTAAGGTCAAACACGAACACGACCTGTTAACTAATCGTGTCATTTTTCTCAAACACGAACACGACACGAAAATTAACAGGTGCACCTGTTAAGACTTGTTAAGGGACCTGTTAGCCTAGATTATGGAAACCAACTACCACAGGTTTGAATCCATCTTCAGTCCAACAAAAGAAAAAAAAAATCCAATAACATCAAATCCTAAGGTCAAACATTTATGTCCGAACACAAAATAAAATTATCACTGATTTTATTTGAAGCCAAGAGATAAGTATAACACATAACTAACAATTAAACATTTATGTCCGAACACAAAATAAAATCATCACTGATCTTATTCATTTGATATAAAGTTATAAACTATCATCACTGACATAATTTCATTTGATTAAACACGAAATTGTTATATCCGAACACAAAAGATAAGTGAGATAACAATTATGTCATTTGTCTTGAAGAAATAGGTTGGGTATGATTTCTTGAAGCCTTTGTCTTGATTTCTTGAATCGGATCTTGAAGCCTTTGTCTTGATTTACTTGCGTTTGTGTTTAAGTGATTCGGTTATGATGATGGTGATGAATCTGAGATGAGATGATCGGTTTTGATAGATGAATCTTGAAGCTAGAGATCCGTGTTTGGAGAGAGTGGGTGAGAGGGGAGGATTTATCACTGACTTTGTTTTAGGGTTTGTTAAAATTAGGGTTTGTTTTAGGTTATATTGGGCTTTAGATTGGATTAGCTGTGATGTTGGGCTGCCTGGTGTAGTGGTGTCTGGTCAATTCGTGTCCTTAACAGGTGTGCACTTTATATATATATATATATATATATATATATATATATATATATATATATATATATATATATATATATATATATATATATATATATATATATATATATATATACTATAATGTTAACAGGTCACTGACACGAATATTAACAGGTATTAACATATATGACTTTTAAGACACGAAACCTGTTAAGGTCAGACACGAAACCTGTTAAGGTCAAACACAAAACCTGTTAAAAACAAGTCGTGCCATATCATGTTAACAGGTTTCGTGTCAAAATTGCCGTCCCTAAACCTAAAGCATAAATTCTCATTCCCATCATGATTATTAATAAACAATTAAAGGAATAATTGTCCTCTAACATAACTAATCAAAAACAAAGACAAAGATTTCATCAATCATCCCACTAACCAAACATATCTCATTCTCATTCTCTATCTCAATCTCCACTCTCACACACACACTCAAAGTGAAACCAAACAAACACTTTAACAACAAGATTCTCTCTTCACATTCACTCATCATCCCCATCAAAAACCATCAACTACCCTTTACTCAAAATCAAATCTTTTACATAACCCACATTTCTTTTTTATAAAAAATCAATATCTTTTTATAAAAAAAAATGGCTAAAAACCATAAAGAACCAGCAACACCACCACCCATGATCGGAAAAATTGGTCCATACACTGTTTTTGTTACACCTCCACCTGTTGTCACACCTGAACCACAAAATGAATCGAATCCGGTTCAGAAGCCCCCGGTTCTTCCTCCCCCGGTTCAGTATGAGAAACCCGGTTCAGGGTTTGGGTCTAAAGCTGGGTTCTTTTGGGATGCTGTTGCTAAAGTTCAAAATGGTATCTTTTTTGGACACCCTTTTGGTTTTTGAGTTTGAATTGGGGTTTGTTTGATTTGTGGTTATTTTTGTGTATTTAATTAGGATCATGTTTTGAATTGTGTTTATTTTTGGAACATTGGTTGATAGTGTCTTAAGTAGTATCCCTGTCTTAGATATACGTATACCGCGGGTAAAGAGTATGATTGTCTGCATCCTATATTGAATTGTGTTTTTTTTTGGAATTTTGGCGTAAAGTAATTTGTTGAACTTTATGGGAGGTTTTCCTCGAAGCAGTCTCCCTACCCTTGGAGGCTTGGATATACCTCGGGTAGGGGTATTACTGTCTACATCTCTATGGCGGCATTGTCTATTGTTGTTGTTTTGGTATTTTGTTTTTGTTAGATTTTAAATTGCGATTTTTTGATTAATGGTTTATTTGTTGTATTTTTGTTTTGATTTTGGATGCTTAAGTAGGATTATGCATTGAATTGTGGCTGTTTATAATGGCTTGATTGGTTTTATGTCTGTGCAACAGCACATTCAAATTTGGATGATTATGTGGCTCGTTGGTTTGGGTTGAATCAATCGAAGTATCAATGGGCTTTGGATGACTATTACGAAAAGAAGGGAGTGGTAAGGTTTTATCCTTCATTGTTTATTTGACTTTTTGGTTAAAAAATGTGTTTATTTTGACTATGGAAATGATGGAAAAGTTAACATAAGTTGGCAACTATGTAATGTAGCATATGGGATTGATGTTATAGGCTTATGCCTTATATCGATTTTAGAGTTTAAACATCAAAGAACTATAGTTGGAGTAAAAGATAATGTATATCTTTGTGTAGAAATAAGAACTTAATGTAACTTGAAAGTTAATTATTGTCCACTTCAGTTTATGAATGAAATACTTTGTGGTGAGTGACTTATATGCCACTTATACATTAAGTTAATAGAAGCTCATTGGTTGTTTGCTACACTTATAAAACTAAGAAAGGTAAATCATGAAACATGTTTGCATATTTATGTTGGTTTTAAATCATTCTTTGTTAGTGCTAATTCTATTAGTTTTAAGATGTCTAGTGAATACGAGGTGATCATTCTTTTTGATTTTTATTGTAGTAATTGTGTAACACTAAAAGTTCCAACAGGTTAAGAACATCAATTAGATTATTGTTTATAAGAAAGATAATATTTTGATATTTTTCAACATTAGGATTTCCGTTCATGCAACAACCATAGCAAGGGTAAAATTCTTTTTCCTCACTCTTAACATTATATTAAGTCTATGTTCTTCGATCCTAAGAATATAAGATATCCATAAAGTAATACTTTACCTTCTGGATTGACATTGAGATAACTTAGAAATCATTATTGTTTGTTGAACTGTCATGATCCTTTCACAAGTCACTAAACGAGCCCAATACATGAGAAGAAAACAACTATATGGACAATTGGACGATAGTTAATGAAAAATTTTCACATTAAAATACTATCTGTTAAGTTGTGGAGACAAAGGTGGGAGTCTGAGGTTGGTTGGGGTCCCGAAAATTAGAATCATTAGGCTTGACCATATGGAATTTTAACTTTTTTTTTTAATTTTAATTTTTTTTTTTTTTTTTTTTTTTTTTTTTTTTTTTTTTTTTTCCTAATAAAAAGGACTAACGGTGCAAATGTTTGGCTAACGAAGGCTAACGGTGTAATATTTTCAGTCTCGTTAAGAGATAACGGAGGAAAAATTTGCACCGTTAGTCCTCATTGTTAACGAGGGATGTATTGTGGCAAACGTTTGCCTAACGGGGGATGTATATTGCCAAAAGTTTCTGACAGGGATGTAAGATGCCAAAATGTGTAAACCACAGGGATGTATTTTGCAGTTCTCTCTTTCTTTTGTGTGCTTAACTGATTCAAAGACTGTTCACTGCTGTAATATGCGCAAGATATAGGGAGAGTGTTTGGCGTGAGGCTTATAGGGGCTTAAGCTTTTAAAATAAGCTAGCTTATAAAATAAGCTTTGTTTGTCACATAGGCTTATGAAAGCTTTTATTAGCCATAGCCTCCATAACCCCAAGCCCATTGAAGGGGCTTATGGCTAGTCAACAACAACAAAACCCAATCCCGCCGCAGCAGGGTGGGGCTTATAGCTAGTCAAATTACTTAAATACCCTTCAAAATATAATGGATTATCACTACATCAATAAGCTTCAGCTCCAACTAATTCGCCAAAACAAATTTATAAAATTATAAGCTCCAACTTTCGGCTTATAATATCCGGAATATGTTATTATAACTGTGGTGCATACCATGGTTAAAAACGGTTTAACAGTAGTAGTTTTGAGCAGGTTCAGGGGTAGAAAAATGAGCAGGTTGGGTAATGGGTCAATGTAGATAACATCTTAGCATGCCTGAGGTTGAAATGCGTCCGACAGCCACAATCGTCTTTTCGTTTATTATATGTATGAAAAATGCTTTGATTAAATACATAAACTATATTATCACAATGTTGATCCGACCGTTCTTTTTATTTTATTTTTTTATTTTAGTATTATTATTATTATTATTATTTTTTTTTTGCATTTATATCTTTTAACTTAATCCATTTGACTCATGTATATGTAAAAATAGGCCTAAATTTTGACCTCTAACTTGGATGAGAATGTATTACAGGACCAAGCTGATGCAAAAGTTAAAGATTTATCCACAAAAGCACAAAGTGTTTAAACTGCTTGCCGGGTAGGTAAATTTGTTTACTATTTTCGAGTTTGATCCATATCCCTAGGTTTCATCGTGTTATATAAGGATCATCATTATATATTTACCACTTAAATAATACTGTATATTTTTATGCAGGATAGGTGTCAAGCAAGGCATCTTTAGAACCTTTTTGATTATGGTATGTCTATATGTTTAAACATCACATTATATTGATTTACTTATGGCTGGATCAGATTGAATCTCCAAATTTACAAGGATTTTTTCATGAATCTTTGACTACTTGGCATGATAATGTTATTAGTGTGTGATGATTATGAGGCATGTAGCCTTTTTGTTTACCTTGTTTACTCTTACCAACAGCTAAAAGTAGGCCAATTTCTTGAATTGCAACTATGTTTTGTTGTTGTATCTCTGTTTCCATATCAGTTAAAAGTGAATTGAATTTATTTAGTATCCCATTTATGACCTTCCTATCGTTTGGAGACGTGCTTGTTTTTACTTTTGTTTGGAATTTAAAATGTTCTTGCGTCTTAGAAGGCAGCCTCTCTTGCGTGAATCTCGGTTATTGCTTTTGCTGCTAGCTTTCAAGGTTCTACTTTCGTTTTATTCAACACTTTCACTAGTTTTTAGCTCTATCAACAAATATCTGAAATTCCAAGCTACCAATCTTGTCTCTGTTTCTCTAAACTAAAGGGATGTTGGATGTACATTTTAAAAGACGTAAACAATCATATAGTGCTTGAATGTTTTATTCTGTTTGAGCTCTTGAAGTCGCAGTAATAAGATAACCAAATGATCGGAGTGTTTGGAAAATCTGCTTAATAATAGATACATGGATTAACCACGAATTTCACTCCATGTAGTCAATAAGCTATTGTGGCCTTAGTTTTGATGTTTACCCGGCCCATGTGTTTCGAGATGACCAATAATGGACCCATCAAGACCAGCAATAATAGAAAGTACAAAATAGTGGGATGCAGAGAATTATTATTTATTGGAACATAAATTAGAAGTAGCAGAATTACTATTAAAACTTCTCGTGAAGCTCGACTTTATTTAGAGGCGCTGATGTATTATTCCTCCTTTTGTGGAAGAATGTCTTGTTCAGCATACAAGCGGGATAAGTGCAAATTCGGCAAAGAATAGCTGTAATATATAAAGAATGGTTTTTCAAATCTAAGATAAGCGAGGACAAATAAAAGAACAAGTGCAAATTGCAGGATGCCGTACTCATCTTACTTAGAACAAGGTACCCATATTAATATTAATACATGATATGATGCAGATGTCTAGGAAACTCACCTGCGAAAGAAACATATACATTGACTGAACGGCATCCATATTATTCAAATCTACTGATTTGGCACGTATCCAAAGTACTAATGCCATCTCAAAATGACTAATGATCTACACAGATAGAGATATGGTTAAATTTGTGTCCTGAAAACAAATAGCTAAGGTGTTAAGGCTGCAGCTATGGTGGTGGTGGATCATTAATAGTCTTTAACTTTTAATATTGACAATGTGAGATCTTTTATTTCATGGTCTTATTTTACTGTGGACCAAACTGTGATCTGGTCGATTTGGAAATTTAGAAATGCTGCCGCAATGTCTTATCATTTTTGTGTGTTAGCACCATGTCAAATGTCTCTCTAAATTGGGGTGTTTTAGCTTGTACCACCAATATGTTAATGTCTTCTAGCATATTGTTAGGGTTTGTAAAACTTAACAGTTAAAACATAGAAAAAACAATACAACCATCTGTGTTTTTTTTACACTTTTTATGCCAAGAAACTTGAGTGCTACTTTGGATTATCATCACAAATTCCTTATAACCTTAATCAGATCATAAGTTGCATCAGAATGAGGATTGTCAGAGGATGCTGCAATCAGCTTAAACTTCTTGTTGTTTATTCCGTGTTCATGGAAGTTCTGATTGATGTGAGTATTACAACGCCTTTGTTGAAATGTCATGGAGCAATTCTTATAGCTGAAGGAACTTTGTAGCTTGTGCTCCTACAAAAACATAACCTACTGATGTGAGATAACTTAATTAGATTTTTTGAAGCAATAACTAAAATTACGTATCAGTTTTTTATTTTCTTGAGTTCAGATTCAGCTTTGAAGGATTAAAAATACCTTTGGCAGTTGAAGAAGATAATGCAAGTATCCCTGAATATCAGATTCAGCTAAAGATTTACGTATTTCCCTCCTGAAAAACTGCTCTTATACCCTGTGTAAAATTTCTATATTTACTTTGAGAAATCAAAATATTGTTTATAAACTTTATATATGTAACAGAATTCACTAATACGCTTCAGTTTTTGCAGCATTTTTGTTAAAGTACATAGTATATTAGCTCCACAATGAAGAGTAAGCATGATCGAATACCTAGAATGAATGTTGTGGCTCTAATATCAATATGTGTGTATTTTATGTACAAGATGTAACAGACTCTTGACACATGCCTATGTACACATGACATCGGTCTTTCTTATTAGGCCATCAGACCTCTTGCACGACCTTTAATTCCATCATGTTTCATGGATTTGCCGCTTCCAACGGACATGCATTTTTATGTTAGAGCATCTCCAATAGGAGGTAGAGGGATAGCTTTTTTTGGCCAAACAAGTCTTCCAAAAGCTTTTCCTCATTGGACTATTGGAGTGATGACCTTTTTTATTATTTTTTATTTTTTTATTTTTTTATTTTTATTTTTTATTTTTTTTCCTTCAAATACTTGAGCATCCTCAAGTCTTTGTGAAGATGACTTGAGCAAATCTCTCTCACACCATTTGATTTCTTTATATAAAAAGTAAGGTCTTTAAAGACTTTTTGCATTGTAGCTTGTTTTGAGTAATAGATTTTTTATTTAAAAAAGTCTTTGAATAGCTTGAGCCATTGCGGATGCTCTAACTATACGTTAAATCAAAAAGATCACAAGCAGGTTGCTCCATCCAAATTTATATCTAGCTTGTTCTTGTATGCTACAAGACTTCTCGTTTTGTGCTATTCGTTATTGTTAGACAATGAAACACCCATAAGTATAACTTTATTAATGACCACTATATATAATAGTGAAACCCTAATACCCAAAACCCACAAATCGGGCTTGAGTCTAATTATTCTCTAATACTCCCCCACCGGTTCGATTCACCCCATGGTCACACGTGCTCGTGTCGGGATTACTCGTCCGAATCCTCGTTATGCTGGTTAGGTGTCTACGATTTCTCCTTTACCTCGGTCTCCTAGTGAGGCATTCCATAATCCTAATTGGCAAAATGCTATGTGTGATGAGTATGATGCACTTATTAAAAACAAAACTTGGATTCTTGTACCAAAACCCCCAGATGCGAATGTTATCCGTAGTATGTGGCTGTTTCGTCACAAGTATTTAGCAGATGGCACTCTTAGTCGATATAAGGCTCGTCTTGTGGCCAACGGTAGTAATCAGATAGAGGGTGTGGATGTTGATGAGACTTTTAGCCCGGTTGTTAAACCTGGCACTATTCGGATGGTTCTTAGTTTAGCTATTTCTCGACATTGGCCAGTTCATCAGCTGGATGTCAAGAATGCTTTTTTACATAGGGATTTGGCAGAAACTGTTTATATGTATCAGCCGCCTGGGTTTCGTGATCCTGTTCATCCTGATTATGTATGTTTATTGCAGCGTTCGCTGTACGGTCTTAAGCAGGCTCCTCGGGCATGGTTTTAGCGCTTTGCAACTTACATCACTACTATTGGCTTTTCTCCTAGCCGTTGTGACTCTTCGTTATTTATTTATAAACAGGGTGATGATACTGCATTTTTGTTACTCTATGTGGATGATATTGTGCTCACTGCTTCTTCTGATGGTTTATTACAGCAGATCATTGCTTCTTTATATAAGGAGTTTGCTATGACTGGTTTGGGTGCTCTTAATTATTTCTTGGGTGTTTCAGTTACGCGTGACTCTTCTGGTATGTTTTTGTCACAACGCAAGTATGCTATGGAGATATTGGAGCATGCACATATGGTTGGTTGTAACCCTTCTCGGACTCCTGGTGATACAGAGTCTAAATTGGCTGATGATGGTGATCCAGTTTCTGATCCTAAGTTATATCGGAGTCTTGCTGGTTCTCTGCAGTATCTTACCTTTACTAGACCTGATATTACATATGCAGTGCAGTAGGTTTGTCTTTTCATGCATGATCCTAGGGAGCCTCACTTCTCGGATCTTAAGCGTATCTTAAGGTATGTTCGGGGTACATTAGACTATGGTTTGCAGTTGTTTTCTTCATCAACTTCTTCATTGGTTGCTTATTCTGATGCTGATTGGGCTGGATGCCCTACTACTCGGAGATCGACTTCTGGGTATTATGTTTTTCTGGGCAACAATCTTCTCTCCTGGTCCTCTAAGCGTCAACCGACGCTGTCTCGTTCCAGTGCTGAGGCAGAGTATCTTGAGGTTGCCAATGTTGTTGCTGAGACTTGTTGGTTGAGGAATATTTTACGTGAGTTACACATACATTTATCTTCTGCTACGCTGGTATACTGTGATAATGTTAGTGCATTTTACTTATCTTCTAATCCGGTTCAACATCAACGTACGAAGCATATAGAGATTGATATTCATTTTGTACGGGATTTGGTTGCTGCTGGTCAGGTTCGAGTGCTTCATGTATCCTCACGTTATTAGTATGCAGATATTTTTACCAAAGGTTTACCATATGCTTTGTTTCAGGAGTTTAGGTCCAGTTTGAGTGTCCGGTGTCCTCCCGCTCCAACTGCGGGGGAGTGTTAGTTGATATAGTCCTTATCTTATATTTGTATGGGCTAAGCCCGGGGTCTAGAATGTTCTTTGTAGTGGTATTTATATACCCATTCATATCATTAATAAAGTTACGATTCATTCATTACTCCTACAGTTATTAGCTCCTCGCCAACTTTTGATTATTAACATTCTCCTTTTCCTTTTTTAAAAACATAAAACTAAACACAAAGGTATAAGCAATTGTGAAGTAGTTCCTTCCACTATTACAATTTTCCGATCATTGAAAGTTTTCTTACTGAAAAATGTTCATGAAGATGAAGGTTTCATGATGAAAAGATATACACATAATGAATGTAAAGAGGTATATAGTACTACAATACATACCTCATAAGCTCCTTGAACCAAAAAATATAAGGTCCAAGTCACGAGTGTCTTCAATTCCTTTGATCAATCTTGCACCAAAATCATCCAACTGAATGTTCAGTGCTGAATAAGCCACCATTGGGCACATATGCAAATTTGAAAAGGAAAATGTTTAAAAAAGGTATCATATTTGCCCCTATTTATTTTTATGAGTAGTGAACAATTTTTTTTTTTTTTTTTTTTTTTTTTTTTTTTTTTTGCTTATACGTGTATTTTTCTTTTAAATTCAGCCTTTTTTATTTTGCGACATTTTTACCCCTCTCAGCTAATAGTTTTTTTTCCTCCTCGAAGAATGGTAAAAATGTCACAAAGTACCTTAAGAAAACAAATTTGAAAGAAAAGTACCCTATAAGCAAAAAATTTTGTTCGCTGTCCAGAAAAACAAATGGTGTCAAATATGATAATTTTTTAAAAATATTTGCCCAATTTGAAACTCCAAGTCACCATCAACGTTGTGAAAGAAGCAAAATAACCATGTGTTACTTTTTTAAAGGGATTTTCTAACAACAACCCACTAGGTGTTGTTTAAGTATTTATATATACAAAAAAACACATTTAATGAACTCATGTATTCTATAATTTACACTTTTAATCATTTTAAACATGATATGTGATTTTAAATATAGAATTTTTAGAGATCATTAAATGCTAAATTTTTAAACATGAAATGTTTAACAACACCTAGTGGGTTGTTGTTAGCAAATCCCAACAATAAAGGGTTTATTTTGGAAAAGGTCTGGTTGCTCTTGGGTACATCACCGTTTACCCTCTAAATTTTTTGTTTTATCTCAAAAGAGACCAGGGCGACTCTTGCCTTGGGCAACTCTTGTTTATTTTTGACAAGTGTCTTTTGGTCAAATTAAAATGATTAAAATACCCACCTGTACCAAATCTTATAAAAAAATCAAGAACATTTGAAGATCTTATACTCTTTTCCCACATTTAAGTTTCCTAAATTTATGTTCCCAGATTTAGGCTATGTTTGGCACAAAGCTTTTTGGAGCTTTTTTGGGCAATGAGCGGTGAACAATGAGATTTTTGATTTTTAGTTTTCATTTGGCATAAGAGCTGTGAGATTTGCTATTTTTTAGGAAAACTTATTTTCCCAATGCTTCTTTATGAAGTTGTGAGCTTTTTTGGCTACAACTCACAGCTCACTGTGATACGCGGGATTGCGTCCTCGCAACAGGTTTTACCTCTCAAGGGATCTTGAGAAGCTTGCAATCCCCGTCAGGCAGTGTACCTGATCGTTGTAGTATAGTATAGTGACAAGTACCAGGGGATTGATCGTTCAACTCAGGAATAGTGTCGCTATGATTAGAAAGCCTACTAAACTAGGTCTAGAGGTGAGGGATGATTCTTTTTGTATTTTTATAATTTTTTTGAAAGCAAGTAAAATCTCGGGTTTTGAAGGAGTGAGCGGAATTAGTTGCTAGTCAACTAACCCAATTAACTAAGATGCAATCAAAATAAAATAAAAGAAATGAAATTAAACTAATGTACTAATGTGGTGGAAACAATAATGAGAAAAGTTGTGTTTACTTAGATTTCATTACTCCCTAGATATCTTTTATCGGTTGATTAGCTTGTTACAATTGCATGGATGACGGGTTATATTCCTTAATACTAGTCGTAGGGCCGTGTACAATATTCCCTAACTCTATAAGATCTTACTTCACTCCTATGTCGAGCCGACTAAAAGCTCCTAACATGGGATCATTAGAATCCACTTATGCATTAAATACAACCAAAAATCGTAGTACACCTCCGATCATGTTTCTTAAGACGTTCAAGCAAGTTACCAATGGAAGTCTGCCAATTTTCTTAAGCCTAACATCGAATACAATTATCCGTAACAATTATAAACAAACAATCAACCAGTAATCAACATCTAGGTTTCACTACATCTAAGCAAACACAATAAATACCTAGCCTAACATGTTAAAAGTAAGTCAAGCATAAGATAGAATCAAACAACACATAAACATATTGAATGATTATTGGAGAACTTATCTTTATTAAAACATGGAAGAAAGAAGGGTTTGGAACCCCTCCAATAAGCAGAAAATTCAACCTAGGGTTTCTGTTTAATATTCCACAACTTGTTCCACACTTTACAATGAAAAATTGGAAAAATATATATAGACAGAGCATCCTGACGGCGTCATGTATTAGCTTCTGACGCCGTCAACTCGCCACCAAGTTGAAATTCTTATTGCCTAGATCCAGTCTTGACGCCTTCATGTGCAAATCTATTCTGGGCCGTCACATGCATTTTGACCCTGACGGCCTTGGTGACGCCGTCAGGCCAATTAACACTGAAAAAACTCTGGGCCGTCACGTTATAAGTTCCACTTTATCACTCTTGACGCCGTCATGTGTTAAGGCTTGACGTCGTCAGATACTGTTCCTAGCAAGGAATTTGAGACTTTGCTGTTTTTTTCACTTTTATGCTCCAAAAACGTCCAAAACGCTTTCTTTTCCAGATTTCTCCTCAAAAGTACCTAAAATGACAAAAGAAACGATTTAGAGCAATAATTGATCAAATAATCACGAATTTGGGCTTAAATGACCCCTTAAAAGCGGTACAATTTCGCCTCATCACACTACTACTGCTCACAGCTACTTTTGACAAACATAGCCTTATAAACACACACATAATCACTTACCCTAATAACTAGCTATAAAAAGCCACCACCTAATTTTCTCACAAGATAACTCTAATCCCTTCACAAAAAACAAAGCCACACTCTATTACTTTCAAACACATATATAAAAAATCCGTCCCTTTTTTCTTGTTATATGCTTAAGCAAAATTTTCCCTTTTTTCTTGTTATTTGATTAAACAAATAGCCGCAAATTTCTTGAAAATTTTCAGCTCAACTCTTGGACACAGCTACCCGAGGCTTCAAATTAAACCTTTTTGAAGTCGGGATACCGAAACCTGTAAGCAAAGTCCATCCAAGACTGCAAGCAAATCGAAAATGATAGTGAAGATTCGACTGAAGTAACCAAATCCATTTCGGCAGCCTTTATTACTTCACGCCCACCAATCGCAGCCCAGGACAACCATGTTACCTGCCTCTGAACACGTGGTGTAATATCCCGACCATAAATCAGGGCTAAAAGATGCATCTAATACGTCGAGGAGAAGGGGATCCTAAAAGAAGCTACAGATCCTGTAGCCTTACCTTTACACCCACGGGAAGCACTTAAATGTCACAAAAGCCGATACCACACAGACATCACTGGCTACGTAAGTACCTATGATGACACACGGACATACGGTGTGACATTTAAGTTTCCCACAGTCTTAAACAGGCCCATCTCACATTTATGGTGTAACGTTTAAGTTTCTCATCAGGACGACCAAATCACCCTGATAACGCTTAAAAGAAATGATGGAAAGTCAGATGCAAGACCCTCCACATCTTTCATTCTAACAATCACTTGCGACAATCCACCGGGATCAAAATATACCCAAAGGATAAAAACATTAGACAAGGATAGAAGATGAGTTAACGTCTCTATATCCAACCCCCATACACGGGTAAAGGATACGAGACAACCAATAATGTCTTCGCCACGACCAACTTTCATCTTACACCACAAAAACCGAAGGAGTGTTTATTCTTATAACAAAGAAAGACAACTGACCTTCATAAAAATACAACAAAAAACCTATGAAGAAATCTTCTTTAAAGGAAGTTTTTAGGGTTTGAGAAGAGACGTGGAAGAGTGGTTGGGGGGGGGGGGGGGAAGAAACCTTATTGCTTCAAGTTGTAACCTCCCCACTTTTATAGCCCTATTTATAGGCAAAGAAAACGAATAAGCGAGTTACACTTGGCAAAAGCCCATTGGGTCAAAACACATTTAAAGAGGCGCATGACAAACACCCTGCAAAGACACGAGTATAATTGACGTCAACACATACATCATGTGTGGTCAAAGGGACAAATCATATACAACACTCGCCGTTTACAGTCACAAAGACAATAAAGATGCATCAAATCCCAAAGATGGCGAATAAACCTAAAGAGGGATATTCCTACACTTCCCCATGTAAACATTAAGTACCCATCTTTCCTAACACAACTTACAACCCTGATCAAGGTAAAAAGCCTGCATCTAGTCTCATCACAAAAAACAAATATGATACCAGCCTAGAAACGAAGGACCTGAGAAGGAACCTTGGTAGCACAGCACGAACTGGGGAGGGGACTCAATTACAAAAAGTCCAGCATCATATCATCAGTGCATGATCTAATACTAGACGAGGGGGCGGGGGTTGATACCGTATCAGTATTAGCGGCCCAAGCCTACTAATTAAACACTTGATGGAAGCCCGACTTAAATCCTAGGCCACGTAAGGCCTGGTAAAGCCTCTCAGGCCAGAGTAAGCACACAAGTACTATTGCTCCCCAACTGTCACTAGCGGTTAAGTCGTTAAGATGTACCATCTGACACTATGCAATGGGGACGCACAACAAACACCATTTTGTATGAGCCAAGGAGTGCACAAAACCTGTCCTTCTTGTTTGCTCTCGGATGATCAACACCTGGCTCTCTAGCAGCCGTTGATCATCCCAAAAGGTTTATCTCTAAACCTTACAAGCCTCTTTATAAAAGGAGAGCAACACACACAACTTCACAAGTTTCACACACTTGGGCAAATACTGCCTCACAACAGTAAAGTATGGTATTTGTTTAAGTGTTACCCGAGCTTTTTGACCCTTATCAATCTCATCGGGTCCTTACCATTCTACATGGGAAACCAAACAACAAAATCATTCCCATCCCATCTCTAAACCGATTTACATACCATATGTAAACAAGTAGGTTTTAGTTAAATGTATAAAGTGGAAATCGTTTTTTGTGTTATGTATTCGACAGATGGTGACCCTCACCTTGGTGGTGAGGATTTTGATAACAGAAAAGTGGTGAAGTATTAGTGGTGATGTGGGTAAACTGTTCACATCAATTCAGAAAGGAAAAAGGGTGAAGTATTAATGGTGATGTGGGTAAACATCTCACCCATTTGATAGAGACAGAAAAGAGTGTTTATTTACAGGTGAGTGTGAGAGATGTGGGTATGATTATCTTAAAGAAGACAAGGGTAATATAATCATTCAGTTATTTGTCTATACTACATATAATGTATAAATGAATCTCTCTCTAAAATTTTCAGACTTACAAGAAATAAAACATGGTTTACAACACTTTAATTCACCCAATTTTGAGAATTACAACAAAACAAGCATATGGTACAACAAAAATAAGCGTGAAGTCATTTTCAAACCACTTTTCTATCAAACAACATTAATGCTATTAAATAGTAGTCATTATAGTCATTAAAATACCCTTTAAGTGAAAATACCACCTTATAAGCATTATTTACAAGGATTCAAAGCACACATAAAACTAAAAAAAAGAATACTCATCTAATACAATTAATACACTATTAAAAACACCCATTTGTAAAGAAAATACAACTTTTTAAGCACAAAGTACAATATAATTAACACATTATTCGAGATTCAGTAGCAGCCTAAAAAATGAATATGTTACATTTGCTTCCACATATATCCGGCCTCTATTTTTTCACATCTTTCAGATTCGTCAAGATGTTTACCTTGAAAAAAACAATTTATGAAAATCAGTTAAACTACCTTTTAGTATTCAAAAAAAAAAAAAAAAAAAGATCAAACAAAAGTGTTTCCATCCTCCTTTCTTTCGGTTTAATAAGAAAACAAGAAACGAAATACAAAACCGCACCTACTCGAGACCTTTAACAGATCTTGAAGTCGAAAACATTTGTGTTCTTCGTGGGTTCGTGCGTTGGCTGTGAAAGAAGCCAAGAAAGAAAACAATGAAGTTTACTTGTTGGTGATTCGAGTGGCTATAAGAATTAAAGGGATGAATATTTGTTTGTTAAGTGAAGTGTTTATTTTTGAATTGGATGATAAGAGTTGGTGGCTGCAAGTAAAGAGAAAAAGTGACTGATTTTTGTGTCTGCGGGTGTTGTGATAGAGTAAAATTAGGATATGCAATTTAGGGGTAGTTTTTTATATTGAAAGTTTAGGTTTTGGGCTTAGAATTATCTGAATTTGACTTGGGCCTAAAATATTTTGTTGGACTGGTATAGTTAAATTGGTTTAACATAAAACGAATGGTTGTGTTCGATCTGAATTTGGCTAAAGAGTTAATTTATGTATTTATATTATTTTTTCTTATATAAACACATATGAACACATTAAAAGAATTATTTCCGACATTCTCATTTCTTTTTCGCTTAAACTTCTTTACTAATTATGAGCTTCTATGATCTAATTGTTCAACCCCCACCAAAGTGATATGATGATTGAATATTGATGCTTTACGAGTGGCTTATGGTTTAAATTTATACAAATATCATAAAAATTACGAAACAAAAGAGCTACAATAAAAATAAATAAAAAAATATACGTCGGCTAAAAATCAACCCCGTTGCAACACGCGGTATAAATGAAACATATTTGCTCGCCACAAAATTAGTCATCGGGTACCCGACGCCGGATTGTGCTGATACCTTGCTAGTTTAAAAATTCGTTGGTGTGTAATAAGGTAAAAAAGTAAGTCTTTCAAATCGGCCAAAACTTGAAAGTATATAGCTATTTTATAGCTTTTACTCTAAAATACAACAAAAACTATCACTACTACAAAAACCGGTTTTACCCACCACCAAATCCGTGGGAAAATCAGTGTGAAATGGCCGTTATCCACAGATTTCACACGGATTCGTTCCGTGTGTAAAAACCCCATGGGTAAATTTTTTCCCACGAGAATTTCCACGGGGCGTTGACTATTTTCCCACAAATATTACCGTGGATATTCCGTGGGTTTAATTTCTCACAGATTTGTCACAAATTTCCCACAGTTTCTAGTAGCCATTTTTCACACATATCCGTGGTTTTTTTGCCACTGATTTCCAACGATTTTCACACAACAATTTCTCCCACATATTTCTCACGAAATTTCCCACAGTTTCTAGTAGCCATTTTTCACATATATCCGTGGTTTTTTTGCCACTGATTTCCAACGATTTTCACACTATAATTTCTCCCACAGATTTTCCACGAAATTTCCCACAGGTTTTAGAAGCCATTTTCTACACATATCCGTGGTTTTTTTGTCACAGTTTTCCAACTATTTTCACACTACAATTTCTTACGGTTTTATCACAGATTTCCCACAGAAAAATAAATTTTCCCCAAACAATTTTGTGATTAATCCGTGGGAAACACGTGGCTAAATTCCGTGGTATTTTTATTATAATAGATTTTCCGAACCTGTAAATACAAAAAGCTAATATTTAAAACAATAAAAACCATTAATAGATCACCGAAATAAACAAATCCATTACCCAAAATGCATAAGTGTATCGCCAATGGACATAAATCCGTAATCCAAAAGACATAGGTTAGCAACATGTTATCGGACAACGCAACTTCGAAATTGTTTCCGAGATACTACAACCCAATAGTTCTAATACAAAAGCTAAATCCTAATGCCAAATTTGACTAGCTAGGACCAGGATCCGATTCAGCAGTTCGGGGAACATAATTTTTAGCAAAAGACTCCAACCTATCATTGAGTGTTTTATGCCAAGCCTGTATGTCTGCTGCTCTTTGAACCTCCGCAGCTGACCTCTGATCTTCCATCTTTGTCTTCAAGTCAGCATTTTGCTTTTTCAGAATCCGAATCTCCTGTTACATCCAATTACACATAACTCAATTAGAATAACAACAATGAGAAAACAACCAAGAAAGGAAAAAAGAAACCAAGGGCTGGTATGAGTCAGGACTACGTGCGAGCTATTTAGCATGTTGCTTGCATTAGTGTTTTTTTGTTGCATTTTACAAATGATATACCTATAATTGGAATGTAAATAATATCTGTCAATGGCATAATCCCAATCTGGAAGTATGTAATTAGTTTGTAGGTCTAAATGTCCAGCTCATAAGCGGGAAAATAAACCAAAAATACAGGCTTATGAAATTAACATATCCTTTGTAATCTACATATGTTGATTTGAAGAAGTTATCTATCGAAAAGGGGAAGTTGATGTTGTTTACAGTGGTAACTTTAGTATACCTTGTATTTCTCACTAATAACAAGTGTCAAATTTTCAACTGACGACAAATACTTAAAGAACAAAATAAACTTGAGCAAAACACATCTAAAGTGTCCTTTTATTTATAAGAGAACGCGTGTACTGAAGGATCAATTTTTGACCATAGTCATACAGACATTTCGTATGTGCCTGACTTACGCTTATAAATATTTGATGTCTATACATGCATTGTGTGACTTATGTCTTTGGTTGACTAGTATCTATCTTTTATTGTTTCTTTTCTGACTAGTTAAATTGTACTTCTGATATATCGATGCAACAACAGCACATCAACAGAGATGGTTTCAGTTTAGACTCGTAGGTTTAATCTAAAGAATTATAATATTCAACAATTTGACAAATTCTGAACATAAATTTGACACTACAGACCCACAAAAGCAAGCTTCATACAGCCAGATACTTCTATCTATAGCCAAATCTAAAATCTTATACATATCTATCGTACCCTTATAGCAATACGCAACAGTTTGTCATGCCTACTAAATCCATTGATAAAACACTCAATAATCAAATAACAACATAAGTATGATTTGCGATATTGGAGTAGATAACTAGCGATATTGGACTCAACAAAGGAGTAGATAACAAGTATGATTCACAAACAACTAAGACAGCTGCTTGAATAAAATCAACATAAACCTTAATCAACTGATCAACCTAACGGTTCAATATAGTTTGTTTTAAGCTAGCTAATTAGCGATACTGGACTCAACAAAAATTTTCTAACCCTAACCCAAAATAGGTCATCATTGACACTATCACATAAATCTATTAAGAGAAGGTGAGAATAACGAAAATAGACAAACCTCATAAGGTGAGCATGTGTGTGTTGCATAGATACTCCCGGATCCCGGTACACCTGTTAGCACAAAAGCTGGATCATTCGTCGATCCAACACCAAGCACGTGACCTCCATTTGATGTAGCAACGCTCTTCCAAACATCAAAATCATCTGGTGGGGACTTAGACCCATCCTCATCAATCTCGGCATTCTCTTCATTCTCTACATGCTTTTCTGAGATAATCTTTGAATAGTCATCCTGTTACATAAATAGTTATACTAATTAACAAACACATATGAAGACATATTAAGCAATGTGAGAATGTGTAAGTAGACAAAATATAAAAACGATATTTTATGTGGGAAATCTGTGGGTATTTACACACGTATTTCCTACGAATTTATTAAATTGCTAGGTAATCTGTGTGAAAGTACACACATATTTCCCACAGACCGGTGAAATAGTTACTTTATAAAAAAAAAGACCGTGTGAAATCAGTGAGTAATGGAGCTAAAATTTGCCAAATACTTTTGGCCGTGGCTAATATGTGTGAAATGTGCCACAAGCTTCCCACGGACGTCTAATAAACACAAATAGTGTGAAAATGGTCGCAAATCTGTGGGAAATTTGTGACGGATTTCACACAAAAACTTGGTCAACAATTTAGTGTGTAAAGAGTGAGAAATCCGTGGGAAATTTACGACATATTTCCCACCGAAATTTGGTCAACAATTTGGTGTGTAATTTGTTGGTATCCCGTGTGAAATTTCACACAGTTTGCTTTCCGTGGGAAAATTTTTGTAGGAAAAACCAGTTTTTGTAGTAGTGTATATAACAACAATATGACAAAGATAAAAGACTAAAATTACATAAAGTTCAACCTCATAACTTTGATTCATATCCAAAACAAATATAGCTACAATTCATTAACTGTAAAGCTTTATTGTGTTAATGTATTATTATCAAGAATGAAAGGTTGGAAAATAAGCAACTCGTGAGTTACTATATGTTTTAGATGTTCAGAATCAGGACCTTTTTGCTAGCTAATAGGTATTTATATCCTAGCTTCTTTGAAGAGGTTAAATCATTTCTTTCTAAGGATTTTTAAATATTTGTGACAAGTTTAGGGCCGGTAGTTTGGGATTGTTTGTCAAAATAACACTATTAATCAGAGACGGAACTTCAAATTTTTTGTTGGGGAGCCGAAATCGAAGTTTACAAACAAGTTCTTTATTTTCGTAGAAAAATCGGTTAAGACCCAGTCATGAGGTAAAATTGCACGTCAACTGTACCAACTAAAATTGTGAAAAGACCGAAAGTTGAACCAAAACCTTAAAAAATAAACTAAAAAGAACTAATAATCCGAGATAATATCATAAAACTAAACTTGAAATAATGATATACTAAAAAAATTAAAGCACATTTGGCAACAAAAATTACAGAAGGCATATTACAAGAAAGATGCACCTCAAAATAACCAATATTTAGATTAGACAATGTAATAGTGTAATGTTAAAAATATTTAGATTATACAACACTCTGTTCCCGAGTATAAAATGAAAAGAAAAGAGATGGAGAGGAAAAAAGGAGTGAAGTAAAAAGAAGAGGAATAAAAAATTATTTTTTTTATCTTGTGTTCCCGAGTCGGAAAGAAAAGATAAGAAAGTAACAAAAAAATAGCTTTAAAATCAATTTCACTGCATTTCATCCCAATTTGGGAAGTAAATTAGGAGAGTAATTTTGATATAATTTACTATCCTTTACTTTCCTCTCTCCTCCTAAAAAATCTCAGGAACACAACTTTTTTTTACTACCATTCCAAACCTTTCCCTTTCACTCCAAAAAATAAACTCGGGGAACAGAGTGCAAATGTTACATATTTGTTGGAGTATTCATAGGATTTTGTTTAGCGTGCAAAGAATATAGAGCTACTGGTGGCAATATATTTAGGAGGGCCATACAATTAAATCAAAGATTATGGCCAAGAATATCAAACATGGTATATTAGTAGGCCAAAATTTTAGGGGGGCCAACACCCTCCTAACCCTAATACGAAGGTCCGTTTATGCTATTAATCTATTATGACAATTGCAACAATGCTAACTTGTGTTTAATTTTCAATAGTAGTTAAGGACTTAAGGGCCTTATAATCAATGCTTGTTTGAAATAATAACAATAACATTAATAGCGACACTGATAGTATTACCTGATACCCACTTTTCTAAATCTATATGCGACGAGCCGACGACATCATTCATGGACACTTTGAAGGACTTAACGCAAAGTTTCAAAGGATTTAAAAGCAACAAGAAATTTAGACTATCTTAAGGTTTAATTACCTAGCTGCATCTTCAATCATAAGGATAGCAATGTATGCGGGATTTGTAGGTTTGTAGTTGTAGGTTCTAGGTTTAGTTACCAAGTAACGTAAACAGGAGTATGGCTAGGTATAGAGCATTAATGTAGTACTCCGTATTACCAGAATCAAACGAACGCAGCAAGAAACTTGATATTACCAAGAAACCAACTATCAATCTTGAATAAAGAAAATAAGTCGAATGGCTATTCCAACAAACCAACGATCAATCGAACCTTAACAAGTCGACTGGTTATTCAACAAACCAATGATCAACCAAACCTTAACAAGTCGACCGGCTATCCAAAGAAACCAACGATCGACTGAAGGGGGGAAAAAAAGAAAAAAAAGAAAAAAGAGATACAGGTTATTGAGGATCGGTTAGGCTTATGAGGTTAGGCTCGATATCGGTTAGGCTTATGAGGTTAGGCTCGATACCATGTAAGTGTATAAAAGTGATTCATATATTATAGGCTACCAACTCTAACAAGAGATACTCGGCTTTAGCCCATAAAAACTATAAGCGGGTTATGCTAAAATACGACTAACAGGATTATCATTAAGGAAGTATTGTTAATTAAACAAATAATGTTTTGATCTTAATGAATGGTTATTTATTTATTTTTAATTTGATATACTTAACCATAACCCATCGAGATATAGTTAACAAAAACAAAAAGTTAAATAGTTTTTTTTTTTTTTTTTTTTTTTTTTTTTTTTTTTTTTTTTTTTTAATCCTAGAAAAACTTGAGTTTTTAAGTCATTCAAGAAATGACTTGAGTAATAATACTCTATTCAAAATCTACGTCCTACTAAAAATGGGCACATAATTTTTTTTTAGAAAGAATATATTGTATTGGAAGTTTTAAGAAAATAAAAATTTGAAGTCTTTCTAAAAGATTATACTTTTGGATGCTTTTAGACATCTATCTCCATTTCAAGATCCTTAAAAAAAATAGCATAGTCATTGATATACTACTTTTACTCTATCGATTTCATTTGTTCTTGAAATCTAACTACAAAATGATGGAGTTTTTTTTAGTAAAAAGTATATGAAAGAAAATTTATCACTCTCTTTAATTTTAAAATCGGTTTAACAATCACTTTGATCTCTCTAATTTGCGAGAAATGTGTTGCCGTTGATCAGGATTTATCCAAAATGGTATATCATCAATCATGCATATTAAGTTAAAATTTTAGACACCAAAACATGCCTAATAATGTTACACACAAAGAGATTCTTTATACAACATTAGGAAAACTGAATGTTGGTTCAAGGCGCAGCTACACAATCTAGCAGAACCATAAAAACTAATGCTTTCTACTCAAGAATTTTACAGGAAACAAACCTAAAATATCGAAGAAAGGTTGTACGTACGTACTTCAGCTCGCAAAATCTTCCCAGCAACTAACATATTTTGGAATTGCATTATAATTTTCGCAAATAAAAGATCATAAGTAAAATAAAAGATCAAAAATTTAAAATATCAAAATGTCATAATGAGAAGGCGCTCATTGTCTGATGGATAGGACAAAAGTCTTCTAAGCCTTCAATACACGTTCAAATCGTGCTCGGCGCGAAATTTTCATAATTTTTCGATAAGAAACTAATACATCTTCCAAGTTAGCTGGATCAATTTACGACACCAATTTGAGTTGCCAATTAATAGTAATTGTAATCATTTTAGGTTTTACACACTTTTTTATTAGTGTTTGTTTTTCTTAAACTCATTGGTATGGTTAATCCAATAATAAATACAGTATAAATAAAGTTTGGTAACTTTTGATTGAATTGAATATTACAATGGAACTAACAAGAAACAACATGGTCGTTCAATTTGTAAAGTCTCAGTTTGTACATTTGGATAATTGTCACTACAATAACATGCCTCAAAATACCAATGATAGATGTTTAATTAAAATCGATAGTCATTCTACACACTGTGATATATATGTGTTTGAAATATCCATAACTGTGATATATAAATGTTTGAAATATCCATTTTAGAATTGCAGTGTAACTTGATAAATAAAGTGAATTAATAAGATAATTGTGTGCGAGTGCAGCATAATCGAGGTTTTAGCATTAATATTAGTTTTATTTTAAAACCCGTGCTTTTATTTTGATACTTATAATTTTCTCCGTAAACAATATTTTTGTACGTATACAATATTTTTGTACGTGGGTTGTAAATTCATATATTGACTTCGAAGAGGATGATAATGTATACTATACAGTATACTTACCATGCATGATTCGTTACATTATAAACTCATGCATGCATACACGTCGTATTTGGCATTATTACTTAAAAATAATGCTGATAAAAGTTGTTCTTATTAACATGTAAAAATCACAGGGTGGCAGGGAGTTTGGTATTATTATTAAGATTACTTTAAAATATGTACTTTCATTTTGATATTACGTATTTGTTTCTACATATGATTTCCTAGACAAGTTTAATCATCTTTTACCTAACTGAAGGTTAATTTTGACTTTTATTTGATAATATGGTGACTCCGCTTTGCCACGTTGTGAAATCAAGCTCTCGCATTTGTTTTATGTGGTTTTCTTCGAAGAACACTTTTCCAAATTAAGTTTTCTTTTATGTGTAAAACAAGTAGACATATAAGAACCTTTTTTTCATATCAATGTTGATGCTTATTGTTCATGTATCTTTAAGGGAAATAACAAATAAATGTAGAGTTAGGATCAAATGATAAGAAAACTAAAATAAGAAGGGTGAGATATTTGGCTGAAACTTCTTCGTATTCTTCTTATTTAGATAAATTCTTTAAGTCATTATCTCTATCTTTAATTAGTAGGTATCACTTGTACAGTACTAATTCATAATCAATCAATCATACATTATATTCTTGATATATTTATACACTTGAAGATGCGTAAACTTAGAAAAAAGCAAGAAAGATGTATTGCAAAGGCGTACTTAATCAATCAATTATACATTCCATATCTTGAATTTCATGTAATCATACCGTAACAAGAGAAAAGAGACTAAAACGTTTACTGTAAAAGAAAAAGAGATTTACGCGTCTCAAATTTAAATTAAGTGAATGGTCGCATGGGTCGCATGAACTTTGATGTTTTCTCAAGTATTACAGTACAATCTTATTATGTGCTTAGCTAAAGAAAGAAATTAATAAAGACATGCTTATACATAATGCCACAATATAGTGATGGTTTTGTTCAAGGTCTAGCTTCGAGTCAAGGAGCAGAATTGGCTAGAAACTAAAGCCTAGAAGCGATTATGTACTTTGTCAGTTCTCGTCGCAAGATCTTTCCAGCTGCAGATTTAGGTATTGCGTTGACAAATTTCACTTTTCGAACTTTTTTGTGAGGCGCGACTTGTTTTGCAACAAAATCAATGATTTCAGATTGTGAAATTTCCGCTTCAGGTTTTTTCACAATAAATGCCATTGGGATCTCTCCGGCTTCTTCATCCATGGCCCTGACCAATATTTGGAACCCGAAAATTATTAGTGACTTATATTTTCATTGATCAACATGTCATAATATTAATTACATTTAGCGCCTTTTCTCTGATGCTACACATGTATTAAGTTGGGCATACTTACCCTATTACTGCAACATCATCTATATCTGGATGAGAAACCAATACATTCTCCAAATCAGCTGGAGCAATCTGCACAAAATATTTCGAAACTTATTGGTGAGTCTATTATATTGTTTGGAAAATGATAGAGAGAACTAATTGGTATGACAAAACTTGTGACTAATCCATATTTTCGATATATGAAATATGTTGCACAATTTGGTTGTGACATGTGTTTTTGTTCTCATTACTAGGCATGCCAATCACTTCTCGTTGTTAATTACATGAAAATACAATATGGTTTCAACACTTTGTATATCTTTATGGACAAGATAACGGAATGAAGGTCATGATTTGTTTCATTACCTGAAAACCATTGTACTTTATGATATCTTTTAGGCGATCAACAACATATAAGAACCCTTCATGGTCAAAATAGACGATATCTCCCGTATGTAGCCACCCATCCTTATCAATTGTTGAACGAGTTGCAGCCTTGTTGTTTAGATATTCTAGCAAAAGGCAAAACAAAATGATTATTCTAACATAATAGGCAGCCATGACACTTAAAAGAAGATAATAGATAATTAAATGTATGAAGATCGGTAGAGTAAAATTTTAAGGGCCATTCTGGCTACCCGTTTTTCACTATCATTCACAGTTACAGAAATTCGAAGTACACAGACAGATACTTGTCAATAAATCGGCCTCTACTGATATCACTTAAGCAGAGTCACAAAAATTGTCTGTAAATCTATTGATTTTAGGTGCTACTGAAACTGTTCAAAATAGTTTATTTATTTATTTATTAATTATATTTTTTCAGAAAAAGGTCAATTTTTCTCCACATATTTTTGGTCACTCAGTGATCTAGCTTTGATCCTTATTTGTAGGTAAGAAATCTGGATGTCTATAACGACGGATATGATGTACTTTTTAGTGATACGTGTACTAGCTAGCTTGTGTGATTTGGTGTAATGTACCTTTCATAATGGCAGGTCCTCGTAACCAAAGCTCTCCGGTTATCCCAGGAGGCGAAGATGAACCAGTAACACAATCTACCACTTTGGCTTGCATGTTAGGAGCCAAAAGCCCTACTGATGAGTAATTCTTGTTGCGACGTGTGTTGAATCCTCGTGTTCCCACAGCAGTTGATTCACTCATGCCATAACCCTAAATACAAATGAACTTTATTAAACCCATAGTAACACAGAATTCACTGATGCATTTGAACCTAAATGAACGAAAATTCTACATAAGCTAATCTCTTACCTGAATGAAATCGACACGAGGGAATGTTTGTACAAAATCTTCAATGCTTTTGGCGCTCAAAGGAGCAGCTCCACATGATACCTGTTTTAAGCTCTTCAACTTACCACTATAAACACTCTTACCAATCCTGGTCAATGCATTAAGCAATGGAGGTACTGCTGGGAAATGACTGACACCATATTTATCGATAGCTCGTACCATCTCATTATGGTCAAATTTGTTCATCACAACAATGGATGAACCTAATGATAAGATCCCCAAAGTGAAAAGTGTGAGACCATATATATGAAACATGGGTATGACAGCCAAATAAACGTTTTCTTCGTGATGATTCCCGTATTGTGATGCTTCAAATTGAACAAATAGCTCAACTCCAGCAATCAAATTTCTGTGGGTCAAGACTACACCTTTACTAGCACCAGTAGTGCCAGAAGAATACAGAATCGCAGCAGTATCGTCCTGGCTAATCGTTTGAAGTGGTAATGAATTGTGATTACAAGAAGTTAATTTTTGAAAACACGAAAAATCAACATGGTTTGGATCAAAGTTTGCATTTTCTGGCACCCTAATTGAAACAATCCCTAATGCACTCAATTCTTCAACTCTGCTAGACAACGTGAATGCTAGTTTCACATTACAATCAGAGATTTGTTTTTTAATTTCGGAGGCACTACTTAAAGGATTCATGGTGGTCACTATTGCACCAAGATACACAACACCTAAGAAAATGATATGAAAGTATATCGAATTTGGTAAAAGCATTAACACAACATCACCTTTGGAAATACCAAATTGGTGATGAAGTCCATGGGCTATGGATTTCACCAGTGGTTGTAGTTCGGAGTATGACATGGAATATCCTGTTGCGGAATCAACAAAGGATGTTTTCCCATTGTGTTTTTGGGAAAATATGTGAGATACAACGTTAAGATATAGGTCGGAAGGGAGGGATCTTTGTGAGTGCTTGCTACTATATATTCCTGTTTCTACAGAATACCATTGAGGGTTAGTGGGTGTCTTTGGCTTACTGAAAAATAGTTCCATGTTTGTTCTACAAAGAATGAGGTTTCAGATAATTTTGTATGTCTTGTTTTGGCTTAGAAAAGGCTCTTATATATGTTCGACAAAAGCTATCCATACTTGAATAAAATTTTTTTCCTTCTGGGTGGTAGTACTAGCAAAGTTGTGTACGCCTCTTTGAAATAGAAAAAAAAAAATAATAAGAAAAAACTAAATTTATGTAGTAACTTGTGAAATATGTGTTTTTACGTTGGTATGACTATGCAATATAAATATAGATTTAAGTTAATTTACATACCAAACATTTTTTTACATAATAATAGATCAATTCTAGCCATTTTTTTTAATTCATTCACAAACCCTGTTTCATCTCTTTAAAAAAAAATATCTCTTAAATCGCTAATCGTTAAGTGAAAAAAATTATATCATCATGACGAACATTTAGTTATCTTTATATAAACGGACACTTTGATATATACTTTTGATTTTTTTTTTTTTTTTTTTTTTTTTTTTTTTAATTTGCATGAGAAATAATATGTGATTACATTAATTTGAATATTTGAATATTTAAATATGTAATAAAATGAATATAACTTTTTCTATAATATTTTAAAAGTTTCACAATATTTTCTTGAGACTTTCATAGCTTTCCAACAATATATAACATATTATATTTTGAATTATAAATTACTATAGTTAATTCATCAAAATTGGATTAAACACATAAAATTAAATATTATTTACGTGATCTCAATCACATATGATTTTTACTACAAGTGTTATTATTACATGCGATTATAAAAGTTTCACAAATGAACTTCTATAATATATAATTCAAATACGGTGTGTGATATATGATTGGAAAGTAATTAATGCATGTTTTTCATTGCAAAAAATGGGAAAAGTTTTTATTTATAGACAAATACTTATGTCAATTTTACTACAAAATTTTAGTGTTTGAATTTCGATATTAGTGTTAAATCATATATTATATGTTTTATAAATATCAATACCAAAAATAAAACAGTGAAAAACAAAAAAAAAAGAGTGTCGAAAGTATATCAAAGTGCTCGTTTATAGAAAGACAACTAAATGTTCATTGTAACACTGTAATTTGTTTTGTCTAACGATAAACAGTTCATGAGATATTTAAATTATAGAAAATACGTTTAAGTGAACTATGTTGTGAACCCAAGTTTGAGAGAATGAAAGTGTTATTAAAGTTATCAACCAATAGGTATATATATAGATGCAATAAGATAAAGCTTGGACTAGTAGATGCATATCTTCTAATTGGATATAATCTGTAACTCGTAATAGGAGATAAGGAAATTCACATATAACTATCCATAACACTCCTTTTTCGATTTCTATTTTATTTATACGCTTTAGAACTGCTGCCTCATTAAAAAGCTTGCCAGAAAACCCAGTGGAACAAAACAATGGCTAAGGAAAAAAAAAGTGCAGGGCGTATTATCTCCCTCTGATGACTAAATCACTTGAGATCTTAGTAAATAGATCCATGAAATTATCACTTGAAAGAGAAGTGCCTTATCGCTTTTGATGTAACATTTCTTGAATATAGCAAGGCATGATGCATTATCTTCATGCAAAACTATTAGTGTCTTTTTTCCAGAATATATGTATGGTTTGATGAAGTAGCCGCGAATGTTTGCTCTATCGAACGCCAGAAAATATTGCCGCCACTTGTGAAAACATATCCAGTTTGAGATCGATCATGGTAAGTTAAACATATATCGTGTACCTGCAAAACTAACTAAACTTGTTTTGATAAGTTAGTAAAATATAAACCCACGTTTCTTATACCTTGAATATTTGACATATTTGCTTTACTGTGGTTCAATTTGATCAATTATTATTCTCGAGAATTTTAAATCATGACACGTACTTCATGTATTCTATATCCCGTGAGGAATCTCAGAGCTCTTTTATTATTATGCTAGACGCATACTTATTTTTATTGCTAGACATTATATTTCATTAGTTATTTGCGTCTTTTCATTATTTGACCATTCATTTTTACAAGTACACTATTTGCAGTTATCTAAGATCCCCACCTTGTATTTATCATGCGTATTATTATATACAATAGAATTATCGACGTTGTTTCAGCTCTTTTCGATTCCACACACTGTTAGACATTATATTTATCATTTATTGAGATCTCATAGTTAACCTTCATGTCTAGCGTCTCTTTAGAGACTATTATGAGGTATTTATTACCTCGATTAAACCATCTAAATTTTCTTGCTCCATTTTATCTCTTCATTCGAGGACTTTTAGTTTGAATTGATTAGTCTATCACGCTGCAGACGTGCCAAAAACTTACAACCAATCATTGGTTTACTGGTGGGATACACATTGTCATCGGAGCACTAGCAGCGTATATATGATCTAGTCACTTTCTTTAGGTCACTAAACATGTTAGGCAATTACTAGATCTGGAATATAAAGTGTCCCTTGAACTTCAAGTTGATATTTGTTAGTCTGATTATCAACATTTATATTACCATAATTCATTCCAAATTTTTCGCTGTTCAGTCTCTCCCTGAATGAATTATCAATTTCAACATCCCAAATTTGAGTGCGTTTAGTCAATTTACAATACAATTTCCGCACATTTACATAAAACTTCTATGGGAAACATATGGTTCGTGACCAAAACCATTATAATGCGGAGGATTCATTATACATTGTTGGTAAGATACAAATTACTATGAGTTTTGCTCTCGCAATATTATTGGCTTTGCAATCTACTAAAGATGTTTTGTAAAAATTTCAATAAAAGCAATTCGCGTATAAACCTAGGATACTTTTAAGTTCAACACTTATTCCAATAATCGGCCAATACTTGAAAGTATTCACCACCATATCCAAAGATATAATTTGGATAACCGTGCTCACATTTTATAAGCCGAGCCACTAGTCATGCTAATTTTAAGTTGCGTCTTTGATGATTATTTTGTCAATGCATCGGATTTTAAAACTTAAAATAATCCACATGAAGGATGTACAGGCCTACATACATCCTCTTTATATTATATGAAAATTTATAGGACAAAGTCCTTACTTAACTTAGTGGTGATACGTGAACAATGCACTTTCATTGAGAATAACAAAACTAATCAAATCACCTTTAATGAACTCATGATTCGTGTATATGGTTAGCATCATTAATGATCTGAGATGATCCAACCGGCCATGTCAATAAACAGGCTTGGCTCGTAAACTTTGGCTTATGACCACACGTGCTTCGAATGGAATATAACTTTATGCAAAAGTTAAATAATATTGAAAACGTAATACATTATAACAATAAAACTTTTATATCTCTAATCAAATTTGTATGACCATTTTTAGAGCAATAACATCATTTAATTAAGTATTCAATTTGCATATAGCATCATCGAACGAGAAAATATGTTTTATACTAGTGAAGTTTTACTATTAGCAAAACACATACATAACACTAACCATTCAATGCAATGTCTAGCAAGCAATAGATCACATGATAAATAATGCACACACATAAGAGAAACTCGGACAAACTCAATGACAAAATTAGTCATATAAGACATCTTATTTTCTTGGATATTATTAATGATCATATTTTTGTAGAGCTCTTTTTATTTCTATTAAAAATAAGCGTCAGTTCAATCATCGTCAACAAATATGCTTATAAGTAGCCTTATTTCCACCTTTAACTGATAGCTAACTACTGAGTTTATTTATTAATTTAAAAAATTTCAACTACAAGCAAACCATATATCTTTTTAATGTATATCAAAGTTAGGATTAGATGCTAATTGCTATCAGATTTGGGATTAAAAAAATAAAATAAAGCGCTGTAGATCATAAGCCAATACGAGAAAACATATACGAAAAACTTGACATCATAGTTCACTTTATATAACGATTTATATATCAGATATTAATGAGAAATCATATACTATTGGTTTAGGTCTCAGATATTGTCCACATAATAATCATATAATGAATAGAATGATATCAAACTATAACGAGTGATATCAGATTATAACTAAAGTACTATATCACATGCATAGTTAACTGGCCCAAACATATAACCAATGTTTCAATACGCTTTATAGATCTTATCTTTCTTGTCAAGGTGTGTTGAAGACTATTCTCATACAAATGAGTTTAATGTAGATATGATAATGCATACGCCAACTTCATAGTTTTTCTCTATATTAGCCAACAATTTAATCAACTTTAGCAATACTTCTTTTTAACGTTCATTCTAGTAGCCAACAATTAACTTCAAAGTTCAAGATATAAAATCAACGTTAGCAATAAAAATCATGCTTATAATTGATGTTCCAAAGCTATTACTAATATGACTCGGGTTAATATGTTAAAACGCTATCATAGAAAAATGCTATTGGACCAAACATCAAAGTTAGACACAAAAACATTAACATAACAGTTGTTTTACAATTGTGATTTTCGTTTTACAAATTCACAAACTAGATAATAACATTAAAAGAAGCATATAATCTACGATACACAAATTAAGTATAACTAATGTAAAATCATTATTACTAAATATCAAAAAAAAAATAATAAAAAATAATTAATATACTAAGTATACTAGTGAACGATATCAGGATATCATGAAGGTAAGAAAATATTCATAAACCAATGCCTAAACAAGATTGACATGTTTGGATATTCGAATCATATATTAAAAAGAAGGAAAATGATAAATGGGTCTAACTAAAAGGGCCTAAAAGGTGACGTAATGTATAAATGATCTGTACAGAGACGTTACTATACAAGTTATTTATGCATTAAGTCATTTTTTAGGTGTTTATTTAGTTAGTTCTATATATCAATGCTCTAAAAAGAATAACTAATTATGACGTAAGAGCAACGTTGTATAGCAAAGGAAACCAAACGAATAACAATATTGTATACTAAGTCCAAACGATTTTACCATATCAAATCTTGCATAAATTTATAAAAATAGTGAATACATGAAAAACAAAGCAAGCAATAAATAAATCAAAACATATAAACGAACGGTAACATTAAAAATAAAATCTATATGTGCTATTATATTTATTTACAAGTGGGAATATGCCCGCGCGTTGCGGCGGGGCTTGTTTGTTCAACGATTTTTAATTTTTTTAGGTAAATAAGTTTATAATTTTTTTGGTTAAATAAGTTTTGTAAATATTTTGAGGCTTGGTATTTGAGCGTGTAAAGTTTCAACGGATTTATGTTTTTTTAAATGGCTACGAGCGGTTTTAAAGGTAGTTAAAGCCAAACGGATCAAAACCTAGTCGGTCATATATTAGATCCGAGAAGAAACTAATTAGGAATTTTGTTTGTGTTCAAAAATCTGTTTTTCAAAAAAAAAGTAATATTTTGGTCCCCATTCTTTTCTCTCGCAATAGTTACTCATAAGTAGAAAATTTTATAATAAAAATTAAAGATTCTATCGGTTCTTTTTCTTGACTCATGTTACGTGGGTGTCTTTTACCTTTGCAAGATTCATCTCAAGTTGTTTGCTAATATATTATATTGCAAAGTAGACAAACTCACATGATGGATCAAATATGTAAGGTTCGGCCAAAACTAATATTTTATTAAAACGTTGCTTGGAAAATCTTTGTTTATTGTAAGTTCGCTCGAATCTGTTGCGCTATAATATATAGATAGAATTAGCCTTACGGTCAACCCATGAATGAATATGACGATTTGCTTAAATAATATTATTTATATTTACTGTCCATCATTGACTATGTAGTTTTAGAAAGTAACTACGAACAATTAATATAAAAGAGTTGAACACATACCAGGAAATCAAGATTCAACAAAAACAAAACCAATCCGTTATAACGACGGACAACAGCAAAGAAGAATAATAAATGTTCATAAGCGGAACAATCTTATTTTTTGCACTACAAGGGAAAAGGGCGTTTTAGCGACACCACACTTTTAGCTAGCGACGTTTTAATGACATTCAAAGGGCTGTCGATATAAATGAGCCACAGAATATTGTGGCGTTAAAAGTCACTAGTTTTAGCGACACCGAAATCTCACAAATGCGTCACATTTAGTGACACTGCTTGTCTCTAAAGCATGTTGCTATTCACTGTTTTCTTGTAGTGTTGACATCTTTCATTACTTAAGAGCCCTGCATGCCAATAAAGAATATGCTTTCATGCATTTTCACGTTGTTTGAGACTTTGAGATGAAAACAAAATCTTCACGAGAGCAGTCAAAATAAGACTATTATACAAGAGAACAAATTCAGTTTATAGATGGCTGTGCCAAAGTCCATATTGTCAAAAAATACATTTTCTTGGCCCATGTTTTGTTACGATTAAAGTAATAAAGTAATAATGTCACCGTTTATTAATACTAAACATGAAAGAGAAAAAAAAAAAAAAAAAATTACATATTTACTCAAAACATGCTTTAATTTGTACCAGGTATCCAATTTTTTTTCTAAACTTATACTTTTGGTTTCGAAATGCCAACCGCCAAAATTTGTATCAAGTATCCAATTTTTTTTCTAAACTTATACATTATAATAATTACATATTTACTCAAAACATGCTTTAACTATATTATAAATCATGCATTCAAAATATATATTTTGAGTATATATATAACATTTTAGTATTTAAATTAGGTATATATAAAATTACCCCATTTTCTATAATTGAGTTATACCTCATAACTAAAGTCATTATCATCTCTATCTAAATAGTACTTCCTTTCTTCTCAAAACCACAAATTTAAAAAACTAATGGGTGATTTTTTTGTCACTTTGATTCTTTATCTTTACAAATGCTGGTATTTCTCTCTTAAGTTCATAAATTATCTTGGATCTAAAAAACTGTTGTGATCCGTTAGTATCACTTTTCGTTATGGTGTCGCCTTCCTCTTCGTCTTGATCAAATAAAAGACAATAATTTTGTTCCAATGGGTTCATCTATATATATATATATATATATATATATATATATATATATATATATATATATATATATATATATATATATATATATATATATTATTAATGACAACTTTGTTTAAAGATTTATCACAATGTTTTCTATTTATCAAATTTGGTGTACCTTAGTTTCTTATGTTCGTCGATCAATGTTTATCAAATGCAAAACGTTAATCAAAATTTTTAATTATTTCTATTTATGCATATTAATAAAAAAATGTTCATCAATACTCCCTAAAAGTTTATCAATATAGAATGTTCATCAATCATGTTCAAAATGTTTACTAAAAACAAGTGTTCATTAGTTTGAATTTATGTTATCAATATTCAAATATTCATCAAATCATGGTCTATCAGTACTCCGCCCACGATGTTCATCAGTAATTCGTCCCAACCCACTAAAAAGGGACATTTGTTATCATTTTGTATTTTTTTAGACTTTTTAGGACACTTGTTATCATATGATACTTTTTAGGTTTTTAAACAGAGAGTGCACTTTTTATTTGATCATCTTCCTATTCATATATATGTTGATCTATTAACGATGAGATATTTTTTATTTTATTTTATTTTTATTATTATTATTATTTTAAATTATAGCTTATTGTATACTTATTTTAAAATTAGCAAGGTATCCGCTGTGGCAGGTACCATAACTAATTAAATATTTTAGCGAGCAATCTTTTGTTTACGAATATTTATTAAACGGTTTATGAGTCAAACTTTTCTCATGTAAACAAACCCCTTCTTATATATAAAACTCAAGTATCATATATATTTTTTATTTCATCTGATAAAGTATCCCTTTGAGTTTTGGGTCAAACCAAACCATATGTTATTAGTAATGGCAATCCAAATCATGACTAGAACACTTTGCTATATCAGTAAGATCAAATACATGACTCTAAGCCCGTAGTAAGACGACTCTAGTTAAAACAAAAGCATACATCACAAAAATTAATTAAACATACACAAACCAAATGCCAAGATTGGTCGCCTAACCGATCGAATCATACAAAAAAAAGGAGGGGGGACGCATCTACTTGGTCATCTCGTTGGGGGGGGGGGGGGGGGGGACGTATCTAGCCAGACCCTTGATTTGGTCGACCATGACGGCTAGTCTTATACCAACAATTCCAAGTGGTCCATGTTGTTGTTTGATTTTTTGTGTCAAAGAATTCATTTACCGTGGACCAAATAATTAAGTGATTAACAAACCCACACCATCTTGTAACTATTGTAACACCCCCATTTTTCACTGATCGCAACGGATAAAGTGTTTGGGGTATTACTTGATAGAATCACAGATACAGTAATAGAAAATGACTCGAAAATAGAACTTTTTATTAATTAAGTTATCATTCACTAAAATATCAGAGTTTTGTTAAAATGAGGTCCCGTGAATCTAAGTGTGAAATGTTATGTTTGAATGATAACTGGTTTGAAAGTCCTCCGAGTTCAGTGCCACCTCCTGCCAAAGCTCCGTAACGACTATATACCTAGGATACATGCTTAAAAGTCAACACTAGATGTTGAGTGAGAGCATAGGTTTAAGTAGTAGTGTGAATACAAGTTTAGTAATGCATGGGCTACGTTGTTTTACACCCATGTAGAGTAGAAGAAAGTAGCTTCTGTCAGTATTGCATGATCAGTACAATACTACAGACTGGGGTTTGTTGCACTAAACTCATGAATCACACCTTAACGATCCGGGTCATGTGGGATGCAGACCCAACATGAGGGGATGGAAGGATAACTTGCCAAAGTTATACCTTGAGTGGATTCAAAAATAGTACTTATTGGTACCACCTAGTGAGGTGTTAATACCAACGGGAGTTGTCAAACTCCAATAGATCTATCAACTATATTCCCGTTCGTTTGGATAAAACGTCCCAAACGATTAGATTCATGAATTTTAGTTATGTAGTGGTGGCAGTTAGTTTACTCGTGCAAACAACCAAAGAAATAGACTTGTATTCGATTTTATGTAAAGCATTTAGCATGTATTCCCCTTACAGGGTTTATAAAAGCATTTAGAGTGAAAGTTTAAAAAGATGTAAGGCTGTGAAGACTCACCTGGGCTTAGAGTAATATAAGTGATGCAAATAGTGACTCGGAAATTTGACCACCTTACTCACTTATCCTAGTGTGTTGTTGGCTTTGGATGTATATCAAGCTTTATGTATCATGTTTATGTTTCTCAAGTTATTGTTTTAATGTTATATATATATATATATATATATATATATATATATATATATATATATATATATACTAGTTTTCGAAGCCCGCCCGATGGGCGGGCATGACTTATAATTTTACTTTTTAATTTGATCTTGTATGAATATCAGTGATCTTTTATAATTATTTATTATGTATTCACCTGACATGGCCATGGCTTGTATTTTTACATTTTAATTCATTGATGTTCGAATATCAATGACTTTTATAGTTTTTTTTGTTTATCGAATATGAGAAAAAAAATTCAAAGTGGTATGCAATAACAAAGTATGAAAGCATAGCCCGTCCGATGGGCGAACATGCTTTATGAATATTGTTAAAAAACTTAAGTTAACGACACATGAGGTTTGTACACAAAACCAAACGTGCCAATGATTAGTCCTCCAAGAACAAAGCCACTAACAAAGGCACTCCCGTGGCTCGATCTATCATCGTCACTGGAAATTATTATAACAATAATTATGGTACATTATGATATTACAAAGAGCGACAAATAATCATACACACTCGAAGAATCTGGTTGAAACAGACCATAGTGTGAAAATGGTTGGAAAGTGTACATGTTGAAAGAAATGGTTGTACATAAAAACTTTTAAGTTTACTTAGGGCTTGTTTGTTAATGTATTAAACATGAAAATTAGTTTGACCGTTATTAATTATTAAACAAATTGACAAAAAACAATTTTCAATTTGGGTAGTCTGACAGAATACCGCAATGCAGATTCCACTTGGGTACTCATTTAAATCTTACACCTTGCTGCACAAGATAAAGAAACTTATGTTGAGATTTAAATTTTCATATCGAACAAAACTACATAATATGCTATCCGTCCAATTGCCTGACATCAACTCTTTCAAGCATTCCCATCTGTAATGAATTAAGAAAACTGTGATCAAAACCTTTATTATTGTTGCAAGCTTGGAACATTACAAAGACCCCCTAATAATAATATACTTACTCTTAAATTTGAATGCTAAAAAAGTTGTAACCTTAAAGCAATCAATACAACGGTAATCAAAAACCAAAAATACAAAGTATCATTGTATTGCTCATTGGGTTTTATCTAAGATGTCATCTAGGATGAAGTCAACCATTCCTTTTTGGCAAAAGGGGTTCCCCTTAATCGCTTGTATTTCAGGTGTGATTTGATGAGGATCGTGGCAATGGCTTCGAAAAAATACATGTACACGTTATAAACACCAGCCGTATTTTGGAAAACGAACCATAAATTTGATTATTTAATCATTTATCAAAAGTTTAATGTTCTGATTTATCTTTAGAGTCGAACTGTTGAATATTGTTGTACAGATCGCTCACTTTTGTGAAGTGCTCTTATTTAGTCGAACCGATCAAGGAAAGAGAACTTAATGTTTCGTCTCTTTTTTCAATTAAATTTTATAATTATATACCCCTTATCAGTAACAAAGGTTAAAAAGTAGTATGGACCCATTATTTTTTCCAATGTTGCATCTGTATATTCATAGTAAATAATTAAGGTATGATATATTTGAATAAGACGTTTATCAATTTAGATTCCCCAAAAATAACCGTACATCTAAAACTACTAAAGTATGAATTATCTATACTCACCGCGTATATTTTTTATTTTGCGGGGCGTTCAACATGGTTAGTCGTCTTGGCGTACACTATTTATATCCAATTCCTACACAATCCAAATCAAATAAAATAAATTAACATCAACCAAATTGCATTCACTATTTCAACTTCTAAACTAAATTCCAAAAAAAAAAAATAATAAATAAAAAAAATAAAAAATAAAAAATAAAAAAATTAGAAATGCATACCTTGTAATCACTACTAACTTTTGCTAAGGTAACTGTCGTGCTATCTTTAATCACACACATGAGAAGGTGATTTATGTAAAACCTGAACATAATTTGCTCGATTATTCTTGTCTTTTAGAATCTGCAAAGGGAAAGATGAGAATACTTATTTGATCTTCTCCATCCAGGTTTCTAAAGGATCATCATTTGTAAAACAATTACTGTAGCTTGTGAATCTCAAATAAAAGTCGACATACTATCAAATTATTATTGTAACTTGAAACTTGATATAAAAAAATAATACAAATAAGAGACCTAAAATGTAGAGTTGACACTAAATGCATCTTATATGAGAAGGTGATTATGTTAACATGATCATAGGAAAGCTTTTAAGAATACGCTGAAAGATCTTAAACAATGGGCATGCTCTAGAAGTTTTGGTCTTGGGACCCGTATTCCATGGGACAAAGAGTTCCTAGTGGAATCATTGTCTGAATCTACAATCTACATGGCATACTAAAGGGTCTGTCAAATGAAAGTTAATGATTGTATGTGAAAGACAAAAATGAGCTTATATATAGAATACTCAACAATTTGTTCATAGAAGTGTGCAACTATGCTTAGAAATGCAAGTGTTTATTTGCAAAGTCTTGCATAACATGTCTAGGAATTCACATGACAAAGGATCGTGTAACATCTCCAAATATGACAAACTAATATCTTAAAAGTTCAAAAAAAAAAAAAAAAAAAAAAACCCCCGCGTGCTTATAAGGCCTCAAACCTTTCTTGTTATATTACTGGAGTAGGAAATGGTGCAAAAAGGGTCTCACCTTCCTTCAGACTCTAGCGTCATTCAAATATGACATGAGTCGCATCTTTTTGTCATTTAATACTATAACAGCTCCTGGAGCTCAAAATTCATCATCGCCAATGCAGCTTTCCTACAAAATGCAAATGCATGAAATCTGAAGAAACACTCTAACCATGCATGATTGCACATTAAGGACAATTGTTTATTAATCAGAATTCATAAGTAGAATAAATGCACGAAACTGCTGATTGTAGCCTTTCTACAGAAGTAGAATAAACCTAGAAAAATCCATTTTAAGACCCATAAGCATATTCAAATATCATATTTAAGCTACTCCATCTTAATAGCCAGAAACAATACTTGATTGCAACTGGCTTGTGAAGTCCTGACTCATGTGCAACAAATGCGAGTATCTCTTTCAAGGACATGCAGTGAACTGCTGATTCTATATCATCATGAATAAGTCATCTCTTTGAACCACCTTATGTTATGTACTTAAAGGTCAAAACACGAACCTGCACAATAGACGAAATACCGAAGCCACATCAACAGACTCTCTCGATATAGCAAGTGAATGAAGGGTCCAATAACATAACCACGGCCGGTTGTAAAACATCAAAAACAACCATTACAAACCAATATATCCTAATTCCTAACAACGCGTACCAATTAAATCATAACAACTATGTGTATTTGAGTGTGTGGGAGAGAAAGAGCAACATACTTAGCATCCAGCACAACGGTCTCCTTAAACCTTTCATCAAATACTCAATATGATTATCTCGTTGTACCTCTAACATTAAAAAAATCAAATAAATCAATTAATGATAGCAACAACTAAAACATGAGTTTTTACATGCATTAGTTGGTCACGAACCCTCTTTAATCATGCAGTTGGTCATGGTCTTCTCCGGTATTTTGATGTGAAGTGTAACAATTCGTCAATCTTTGTCCACGCGCACCTACAATGATAGCAGTCATCATTGAGTTAATATAAGGTATTCAAAAGAAGCAGCGATATTTAAAAGGACGCAGTGGTGAGTAAATGTAACAGCAACATGATAGCCATAACATATTACAAAATAGTAGTTGCATAACCTGGTGCAATCGGGTTCACATGTCCAGTATTCAGGAGTGAGTTGGAACAACTTGACATTCTCTGGCTATTTGCACCTACAATGGCAGCAAGTATGACTGACTTACAGTAAAGTATATGAAGTTAAAGTAACTGGCCACTTGCATGTGACCGAGGATTGTATAGAGTTATTATGAGCATACGAATATATGCATACATTTTGCGTATGTTATATTCACTGAAGACTCTATACAAATAAGATAAAGGAGAAACGTTGTTAAATAAGTGTTCAAACGCATTTTCCAAATCAAGGTAGAAATAAGTATTTGATAACTGAAGGGATTACAGTTGCATGTGTCCTAGAACCATATGAGGTAAATATGTTTACTGGCGGTTGGGTGCTCATACCTAAAAGGGTACAGCCATTAGTAAAATAATATAGTGTATTGTACTGGATTAGGGCATTTAAGGAGTTACGAAGATTAAATGGTTACAGAGATAAGCTTTTGGTTTATCACAATCTGAGTTAATGAGATCTTTTTAAAGTTTAAAAACCAAATTATGTTATATGACTGGCTTCTGCATTTCTATGTATTTGTTGATTTTAAAATTCTCAGCTGTCCTGTTCCATAGTGTGAAGGTAACCGTAATGTCGTCTGAAAATTTATGTAAAGATATATGCACTTCACATTTTCATCTCAATGTTGGGCATTGATGTGTGGGCAAACCGGATCTGTATCCCTGCGCCCACATCTGCAGTGCGTGTTTCTGCTAAACAAACAACAGGGAAAAGGTCAAAGAAATTGAGTAGGAGAATACACGTACTACAGTTATATTATTCAAATTAAGTTAATTAAGCGAAACACGTACGCGTACCTGGCCTACAATCAACTGCTGAACCTGAGCATCTTCTTCTGTTTGTATGTCTAGTAGCTGCAACCATAAAAGAATGAGAAACATGTGTAAATATAAACATATAGTTGCGCAAATATAATAATGCCAATAATTTTACCGAGGTGAATAAACCCTTTTACCCAAAAAAATATAATAATGCCAAACATTAGTAGTGGCCATTTGTTTTGGGCTAATTAACCAATAATGTCATAATAACCTGACCATCTCACTTTATACTTTAAACCCTTCGATTGCCATTTGTTTTGGACTAATTCAGTCAACTGTAGCAGACCACTGGATCAAGATGCTCTCCTGTATGGTAGGTAGAAGACCAGAGGATTATATCAACATAAAATCAAAAAAATTAGAGAAATGCAATAGGAAAAGAGGACATACCAAAAACGGTGTTGGTAGGATTCATAGCAACCTGGTTCTTAATTAGCAACATCACCGATCAAAAAATCAATCTCAAGAACAAATGTGAATAATCTTCAAACACTAAATCCTAATGTGGATAATCTTGTTAGAAGGTCAATGTAAACCAACGTGTCACCATCTTCATGCAAATACAAATTATCACTCTCTCCACCTTCCAGCCTATAAAATTCCTCAATCTCTCATTCGCTGCAACTGTATTCGAAAGTTTAAAAAGGAGAACCAATTCTAAACCAGGTACAACTTGTAGAATAAAAGACAACAAAATACATTTTTTTACCTCTTCGGAAGCCTTAATAAGATCCGCTATTTTCTGGTGGTATGTCAGGACTAACCTTCCACCCATGCTTCAATATAGTTGGTTTGGGCAATTTACTTTCAAATTCCGTATGTTGGGTACCAATGCCGCCCCAAGTCTTAAGATGCACGTCTCTCATTTGGTGAACTGTGTTCCCTATGTTTTTCCTTCTTTTGAACCTATCTTGACTTGTTTGACTGATGTGACTTGCTTACCCTTAGTATTGAATTTTTGTTCAATATCAGTTAGAAATGGATCAATGAAATTCTCATTATCTAATAAGCCACATGCTAATAAGCTAATAAACCACAGGCCCACAAGCTATCATTTTGGAACAATGTGATCAGAGTAGCAAAGGTGCACCAGAATGAAGAGGCTAATTATCTGGCCAATGTTCAAAAAAAAAAAAAAAAAAAAAAAATTATCTGGCCAATGGGGCATGAAATACTCATCTGGAACAATGTGATCAGAGTAGCGAGAGTATGTACATGTACCATCCAAATTGACGGAACAAATTCTTTTAACCTGCTTAGTGCAATATTGTTCAAGATTGCTAAAACAGCCTTCACATGATATGCATCATCCCACAAAGTACCTGACCCAACTTTGTTACCAATATTAAATTTCTCGTCTTTGCTGCATACTTGTGTCGTACGTAGGTAATACTTATTTCATTATTATGTCATAATAGAACAATGGTAAAAATGAGGGATAATGGAAACCTGAAGTGTTTGGATTTTTACCCATGACATTGGCCATTTATTGTCTGTTTTCAAAAATTCACATTGCTCGCGAATTTGAGAATCAGTTGCTGCAAAAAGAGAACTCCTAGAAAGGGTCAATTTCAACCTCTTTACTTATAAAACAAAATTTAATATGTAATTGCCTTCTTCAGCATTGAAAATTAAATGACTTATTTTCATTTTTCGGAAGATCTCTAGCCTACAATCAGTTGCTTATGCTAATTAGCTTAGAAGCTTATGGGCTAAATAACAAACACTCTTATAACTAAAAAAAATGCACTTGGCAATGATGATGAATAATATATTACCCTTCTTTTTTCATTTGCTCCCTTATTTATCATTGTTATGAAACTTTTTTTTTCCAAAATAAGAGCGTCATTATTCTTGTTTTTATAACCTGGTAATGTGGTTTTACACTGAATAAACAGAAAAGGTATCTACTTGTCAAATTGCTTGTTATATGATCGTCAAGCACTTACTGCTAATTGTATTAAACTGTATATTCCTCTGAACATTGAATATATGATCCCTGAAAATAATATCATTTTCATCAATGCAAAATAAAGAGTCAAATCATAAATTATAGGGAAGAACAGAGAATGATAATGTAATCAAATAATTAGTGAATTTACAAACTGGATGGTGGAAAATGAGTTACTTACCAATCAATAAGTGATCATGCAGATCACGAACTACAGCTCTTGTAATTGATGATTCACAAAACTAAAAGGGATGTGATTTTGTTTTGGTGAGGCTAGGTTTCTTTTGAGTTGCATAGAATAGAATCCCACCGGAGTGAGAACCTAAACCAAAGTATCCTGAGCCTAAATCCCACCCTATTATTTGGTAAGAAACATGGCAAACTCTAATTTTAGGTTAATGAATCTTATCCTTACAGTTTGTGCTTTTAATGAGCTCATTCGACATAATTTGAATGAGCATTATTCTCCTCTCAGTAGCATAGTTATTGTCCGAAACACTTCGATTCACAATAATTCTAAGCTATGAGCCCAACGCCTATAGCCTCGTCAAGTTATCCCAAGAACTTAACAATCAGATAACTATAAGTATAAAAGCTTGTCAAGGGGGTGCAATGGTACCTCATGTACCAGCTGTTACTATCACGAATGCACTGCACCTCATGTAGCATAGTTCCAGTTCGATTCTATCCATGTGGAAGCAAATAATATAACACAATTAGCCTCCCCTACTCATGATGGAAAACTTGCTCCATTATAATTAATTGTTAAAGTGTGAACGCATATATGCATAATTACCTTGGAACCTCCTGACAGAAAATATCTAAACCTGTAATTACCTTGGTTGGCTTTGCTGATCATGTTCTTCTAAAAGAAATTAAAAAAGAAATTAGGGTTTTGAGAAAAAAAGAGAGAAGGTGGACATTAGGATTCTGAGTAAAAATAAAAAAAGAAGATATAACGACTAACCTTCAAAGAAGATGTCTAACCTGCAAAAACATGCATACACAGTAACAAAAATTCATCATTAGGGTTTTGAGGTAAAAGAGGGGTACATTTTTTTCTGTACGTGATCATCAAACAAAAACCCTATAAAAGCTTAGAAACAAAATTTAAGGAAAAGATATACATGATAATGGTAGGGTTATCAGTTTTGATTTTGCTAAGTCAATCACAAATATTGAATTAGTCCAATGGTTGGGCTCTTTCTGTATTTGTTAGAAAGGATCCACGGTTCAATCCTTGTGGGTTGCATTTTTTATTCGGATTTTTAATACTCAGCCGAATTTAATTAAAAAAATAAATAAATAGTGATGACATGGACATTAATGCGATGACATGGACATATTACAATTACATGGCATTGAGGTGGCATTTATGTGGCATTAATGACGTCATACGCCTCCTGTTATATATAATGTATAGATATATATATATATATACATATATATATATATATATATATATATATATATATATATATATATATATATATATATATATATATATATATATACACATATACATATATATACACATATACATATATATATATATACATATATATATATATATATATATATATATATATATATATATATATATATATATATATATATATAAAACATAACACCGTTCAGGCCATTGTAATTTAGAAGTATATGACTCCTCACACAAAGCTCCCTATTATTGAGTTATGTTGTTATTAGGGTTTAGTTATAATCATATCACCGTTCAGGCCATCATATCTCAGAAGTATATGCAATAATCGTTCGAGGAGTCAGGGCACTTTAATTCGTAAACCCAACAAATTCGTCAAAACGAAATATCCACATAGTACTCCTCGTATGAAGCTCCCTAGTATTGTGTTATGCTTCTAACTTTATTTAGGTTTTATACTTATATGATATTTTTACTTTATACCCTTATAGTTTATATATTTACGTTTTCTACCCTAAACTTATAAAATTATAACAATTAAGCATTTAGCATTTTATCTTTTACCTAATTAGACCCTATACTCATATATTTTCAAGTAATGACAGAAATAGTCCCTATACTATACTAACTATCTATATTTACCCTTTATACCCTTAACTTAACTATATTTGCAAAACTAGTCCTTTTAAGTTTATAACTTATTTTACTTATTATCCTAAGGTTTTAAAACTTTGCAAAAAGGGTCCTTACACTAATAACTTCTAGAAAATGTCAAAAACAGTCCTTATACTTTATAGTTTTAGGATTTTATGATATATACCCCTATGCATGTAAACTATTGCAAAGCTAGTCCTTAATTTAAGTAAACTATATTTTTATGTAACTACTAAGTTTCCTAGCTTATGTTAAACTAATATATACTAATCTAAGCTATCTAATTCAGATTATAGCACATAATAAGACATTTTAGCATATAAGCATGTATTTTTCTAAATTTAGGGTTTTAAAATAAAAACTAACTAGTTCTAGCATGCAAGGCTTAGGCAAGGGGTTCTATGGGTTCTAAGGAATTCTAAATCTATTCTAGGGCTGTTCTAAAACTAAAATAGCTAAGGTGCAAGACTTACCTAGGGTGGGGGAGGTTAATGAGGGGTGTATCTAAGTTTTAGGGTTTCCTAGACCGAAACCAAGCTCGACAAGCACCTAAACCTTATGTACTCGATTTCTAAGCCTCCTAGCACTCATGTACTACTACCAAGACCAGAGTATGGGTGGTGAAAAGAAGTGAAGGTGTGGTTTGAAGTGTGGTGAGGGCGCGGGGTATTTATAGGCTTCGTAAGCCTTGGTGAGCAAGATTACTTAGCATGGTTGATATTTAACGTGTAAGGAGGAGGGGGAGTGACAAGGATGAGCTAGGGCTGAGTAAGAAAGGCTAGTATGGTAACATGGAGGTCTATAGGCGGTTTAAGGTTTCATGTGGAGGAGATGAAGCCGCGGGCTAGAAATGGTGACAAGGAGGTGATGCACCTCCTTGCTTGGGTGCTTGTGAGGTGCTAGGGTGCTAGCTTGGAGTAATCTAGGTGCTAGGTTGCTTGCTTGAGGTGCTTAGGTTTAGGTTTTTACTAATTTTGACATAGTTTTACTTGTGTTAAGTTTTAAGTCTAACCTAAGGTTTAGTGCCTAAACTAAGTTCCTAAGAGTGTTTAGTTACTAATCCTAAGTCATAAAGGGTTTATTCTAAGTGTGGGTAACTTATGGGAAAGGTTTGACCTAGGTTTGTAACCTAAATGACCTAAGTGTGTTTAGTGAGAGACTATGGTTTATCCTATGGTTTTTTTTTTGCCTAAATTAGTGTCCTATGAGTGTCTAATAACTATTCCTAAGTTCTAAAAGGCTTATACTAAGTGGTAGTGACCTATGGGAAGTTTTGGGAGGGTTTAGACCTAATTCTAGTTATCTATGACCTAGTTATAGTTTAGGGCTTAGGGGGTTTGTATCTAAGTTCTTAAGGGTTGTACTAGTTACCTAAGGGTTTTAAGATATCCTAATGTTCCTAAAGAAACTCATACTTAAGCCTTGGATACTTTCAAACTAGCTAAACTAAGCATATAGGTTCAGATAAGCACATAATCCTACTTAAGTTTTAGTTTAGTGTTCATTAGGGTTTTGTGTTATGTTTAGTGTTTTAGATTGGTGAATTACTTATTATGGTGTTGTTATGATTTTATGCTTAATATACCTGGGGTTTATAGGATTTAAGTGTTGAGTTATTTGGCTTGTGTAGATACGTGAGCAGGTCTAGTGAGTCATGCAAGTAATACTGCACATAAAAAGCAAAAATTTACCTGTGAAATACCTACCATAGTGTGGAAAACTAGAAGGGGGGGTTGAATAGTTTTACGTCCTTTTAAAATTTATAAGTACAAGTTTGTTTTAAAAAATCTTCGATTCTAGTTTATGTGAATTCAATACTTGCACTATATGATCAATTTGTATAATAACTAACTAACAAGACTAATATAGTGAAGATAAGTAAATAAGTAATGAGAAGAGTTAGAAAGACCAAACCACAACACAAAGATTTATAGTGGTTCGGCTACAAGGACACCTTCCTTGTTCCTACTCCACTCCCCGAGTCACCTACTCGAGAGTTTTCTTCACTATGTCAACAAACTCCCTTATGGCGGAGAAAACTGTACACACCAATATACACACCAATTTACACACCAATCTACACACCAATCTACACACCAATCTTCACACCAATCTTCACACCAAGCTTCTACACACCAATCTTCTACACACCTTCTTCTACACACCAATCTTCTACACACCTTCTTCTACACACCAATCTTCACAACTATCCTACTTCACTACTAATCAACTTCTATTATCTACACAACTTCTATATCTTCTAAACAAATAATAACAAGCACAACACAATATTCACAAATGAATATATATATACACTATACACAACAACTCTTCAACACTTCTTAAACTTGGTTGTAGAGAGTTCTTCTTTTGCACTTAGAATGAGAATGGATGATGAGGGATTGAATCACTTGAAACAAGGATTAATATACAAATGATCAAAGGGTTTTTGATGGGTTTAAGATGATTGTAGATCTGAAAATTTCGTGCAAAAGGTGAGGAAAAATTCCAGAATTAAGGTGGTATTTATAGGGGAAGAAATCTGACAGTTTCTGACAGGGGAGCCTGGCCGGTCCCCTTAAAGCATGGCCGGCCCCCTTAAAATTAAGGGGACCGCCCCTTATAATTAAGGGGGCCGCCCAACTGTAACGGCCAGAAAACCTATCTTTTAGTGGGGAAAGTTTATTTGGTGAAAAAACTAACTGATTTTGGTTAAATATTTGAAATCATATATTTAGTATGATTAAAACATTTTTCCTTATTACCAAAAGTGTTTTTCAAAAATATATAATAAGATTATATAATTAAATAAACTTTGTATTAGTTAATTAAATACCCCTTTGATCATGAGATGTATTAAGCACTTGTTTATCCATACCTTAAGTGATTAAGTTGGATATAGTGATATAGACTAGCTTAATACTTGTTTACGTAGTAATCAAACGATTGACGAGTTTACATTTTGTGATCGTCAAAATATAGAGATATCGAAAAATATAAATAACGTTTTCATACATTATTTATGTCAACAATCTCCCCCTTTTTGATGATTACAAAATTTAAACTCATTATTCGAAAATTAGTCTATATACAAGTATTAGAGTGAGTTTATATCACTTCTCCCCCTTTTTGTTAGCATCAAAAAGGTTATCCCGTGTTAATGGAAGCTCCCCCTTGATGTAAGCTCCCCCTCGTTTTGAGGCCAAAAGAAATCGAGATATGGATATCTTGCAAAAATATTTAGTGGCAAGGGACATATATATGTATATAGCACGCAAAAGTGTAAACTAAACATAACCATACCATTAATAAGTGAAATAAAATCAAGCATTACATCAATAAGTGAAATAGGTAATGCAACTAACAAAAGCCTTTAAAGGCTTACAATCATCATAGAAATAATAAACCAAGTCTTAAACATGAGAGTTCTCTTTAGAGCTTGCCATCCAAAAAGGTTTAACATACTTTTATTTGTGAACCACCATACATGTTTAATTGGGAGGAATGGATGGTGAACATGGAGATGGTGATGGTGGAGGTGTGTTTGTTGATGGTGGTGGAGGTGTTGTGTTTGTTGTTGGTGGTTGATGCAACATGTTTTCAATATAAGAAAACATGTATTGGATCTCATCTCTTAATCCGAACACAATTGTTCGGTTGTGAATGCAACAAAGGCAAGTGTCTCCATGAGCTTCAAGTAAGCTCCATGGGACGGGGTTATAGGTTGGTGGATTGATAGGAGATGATGAGAAATGTGCATCAAGGGGTGTTAATGGTGATAATGAGAGAGTGAGTGCAAGAGATGTGTTCTCATTGGTAGGTTGTGATGGTTGATCAATTGTTGGAGGAGATAAGTGGGTGTTGATGTAGTCATTTATGGATGAAGTGGATGGTATGGAGGAAGTGGAGTTTCCATTTGTTGAAGGTGTTTTTGAGGGTGCATTTGGTGCACTAGGAGATGAACATTGAGGTGGTGGAGATGGAGTGGTGTTGTCTTCATTTGTAAGATCAATGAAGAGTTGTTTGGGTGGTATAATGACAAGTTTTTGTTTCTTGGCATTGTTTGAATGAGTGGTTCTTGGTGATGACATGATGATGGTTATGAGTGATGAGGATGATGAATTTTGAATTAAACATGCATGGGGATTATATAGTGGGAAAACATGTTTAGAAGTGGAATTATTTTGAAATTGTAATGTTTTATTCCAAAATCAGTTTGGTTTTTAAGAGTAATGGTAGCTGGGACTAGCAAAAGGGATCACATGATGCAAAAGAAAACAGTGTAAAAACTGTTTCAGATGGCCGGTCCCCTTAAATGGTGGCCGGTCCCCTTAATTTTAAGGGGGCCGCCCTTTATGATTTAAGGGGGCCGCCCATCTGACGACCCAGAAACCAAAAATTTTCAAAAATTTTCTGGAAAGATGTTATGTTCTGGTTTGAATGTGCAGCAAGCTCAATTTGGACATTTCACATTTGTCTTGGTTTATTAGAAAGCATACATGTCATATAGTTATATAACCATTAACTAATCATGCAAACACATATATAGATCAAAAGCAACATGCATAAAAATATCAAGTTATCATCCTAAACACATATTCAAATGACAAGTATTTCCGAATAAACTTCGGACAAATAACACACAAGACATAAAAATAAAACATTGTTAAACAAACATAATCCGATCATATCATTTCTTTTTCTTCCCGAAGATCCCCTTCAAAGTCTTCCCAATAGATTTGAAGCCACCTCTAACTTCTTCGTGCAAGCTCTTTTGTCTTCTAAGCATCTCGGTAGTTCGTTCATGAAGCACTTCTTCAGTTTGATCACTTGGAGATGGAGTAGAATAGTTGGGATAGTCAAGATCCTCTAAATTTTCAACGAACTCAGAAAACGAAGGGGTACTAGCATCATCGATGTTTTCCTCCTCATCGTCATCATCTTGCCTTGAGGATGATCCATGAAAGCTATGACGACGAGGTTTACCCTTGTCACTTCGAGTTCGTCGAGCTTGTTTTAGAGCGAGAGTACGTAGAGTGGGGTAGATGGACTCATAAATACTATTGTCAAGATCGGGGTAGTACTCGATAACATGACGATAGATGCGAGTAAGGAACATTCCATATGGAAGGTTGGCTTTGGGAGTTTTTCTAGCACACTCAATCCGTTTGATAAAGAAGTAGGCCAAATTGTACGGCTTTTCGACAGCTATACAATACAACATGTGAGCAAGGCTAGCCGGGAGATGGTCCCGGTGACCTCCAGTACCAAACGCATTCTCACGAATGAGTTCTTCCCAACGCTTCATGTGAGGGCTTAATTCTTTGAGGAGAAGTTGGTATGGAGAAATTTGAACGTTTTTGGATTTTATTTTTCGACTTGTGGTGGCACGATCTATACCAAGGATTTGACGAATTTCGTCGGGATGAGGAATTTCGTCGAAATAAGGACCGAAGGTTGGTCGATAACGATTAAGAGATTCGAGGTCCCACTCGTTTGTGAAAACGGCTTGACCTCTAAAAGGAATTTGAAGGATATGACCAAATTGTTCGAGAGTGAGGGTGATAAATTCATTTTGAATCATGAAGGAGATGGTGATGAAACCAAGATCATTGGTTTGGACGGTGACTTGGCTATAGAAATCCATTATGAAACGAGGAATGATAGGTTCATTTATTTCATAAAGACAATTGAAGTTGATGCTTGTAAATACGCGATTTATGTAGTCGGATTGAGCAAAAGCAAGATCTACTACACGTCCCTCATGAATATTTCTATCTTCAATTTGACGATAGATAAGTCCAATGGAAGGAGATGTGGTAGGGAGTTGAGAAACTTTGGGAATGTAGTTTTTAGTGTGAGAAAGATCTTCGGTAGTTGCTTTGGGCATTTTCACCTAAACACATCAACAATTCAAAAAGACCAAAATAAATATAAAGAAAGATAAAAGTACATGTTTATTGTTAAGGCTTATGTTGGACCGTAAACATACTTCGTCACTAATCCTAAGAAGTAGATTACCATGTTCCTTAATGTTGTTTTTAACTCGTTCTAGATATATTTTATGAAGTTTAATGAGTAGTTATGGACAAATCCAAACGCCCCTCTAAACATCTTAATATATCATGAAATTTACTAGATTTACATTAGATTGTAAAACTAGCTATTTCTTGCGAGTTTCTTATGCATGTGATTTGTTTTTGAAAAAGATGGTTTGTATTTTAACTTAAAAATGTCATTTTTAGTAATAAACCAAACGCTCCCTTAACTAGTGACTTATAACTCAAGTGCGTCAATATACATATGAATTATATATCTTGACGAGTTCGATAAACAATTTTAAGGTTTATAATAATAATGAAGTTTTATAAAAATTATAAAAACTATGTTTTGATATTATTCGGACATAATCCAAACACCCCTATATTGTGAACCAATATAATTTTTCTTAGTCGAAAAATGTAATTTCAAGTTTTATAAGTTACAAAAGTATAATGTGATTAGTTTTAACACGTTTTCAAATCATTATTCAACAATGAGCTTACTAATTTTTTTTTTTTTTTTTTGAAAAGGAGTGTATGAAATTTTTTCAAAAATTTTCGACATGATAGTTTATAATAACTAGTATCTAGTGTTGATTAATCATCCTAATCCTAGGGGAAGCATTTGGTTATGGAGTTTTAAGGCTTAATTCGAAAGAAATTATGAAACTTGACGAATTTTATAAAACATGCATAATCATGAGTATGATTAAATAAGATGAAATTAGATGAAATGTGTTATGAAAAACTTACAATAAGTAGTGGTGATTATGTTGGATGAATTTGCCCTTTGCGAATTAACCCGAATTATGTGATTTGGAATTGATTTGAGAGGTTTTTGGGTTTTGGTTTTCGTCACAGCAGGAGCAGGGAAAGAGAGGGATGAAAAAATGGAGTGTTTGGCAAAAGGAAGAAAGGGAAAAACGGGCTTGAGCTCTCAGAGGGCCGGTCCCCTTAAACATTAAGGGGGCCGCCCTTGCATTTGCTGCCGGTCCCCTTAAACATTAAGGGGTCCGCCCTTAAAAATTTGATATTTCAAGTTTTGGTTTCTGGAACAAACAAGAAAATATTTATATATATATACTAGATTTATATTTAATCAAAAATACGTTGAAGAGTATACGCACGAGAGGAATTACTTGACATTTTGTCAATAAAATTTTCTTGATCGTTTCGGATGAAATTCATCAAGTTGTCAAGCACACGAGAAAGTTGTGGAAGGTTTATAAGTATATATATATATATATATATATATATATATATATATATATATATATATATATATATATATATATATATATATATATATATATATATATATATATATATATATATATATATTTTATATAGTATGGGCTTATAAGACGAGAACATAGGAGGGAGACGTATGCAATGGAAGCCGGGAGTTTGTTTCATCCATAGATTTTTCGACTCATCTCACTTTATCAGCATGAGTGTTGATTGAACATTAAAGTTCAATAAGGCAAAAGGGGAAAAGAGATGTTCGTAAACGAACAATCTCTAGTTCTAGAAAATCAACAAATGAATTTCCTAGGTTATAAGATCCTAAATATAGCTAAGTATATAAATATATATATATATATATATGTATATATGTATATTTAGATATAATATAGAAGAAGATAGAGATTAATAAGTCAAGTAAAATCACATACATATAACACACTAAACTAAGCATGCATTTCTAGACAAGGAACTTAAAAGGAAATGTGTACCTTTTGTCTTTAATGCGTTAATCTTCAAGGTCTTCAAGAAGTAAATCGGACAAGAGGTGACAATGAAAAGTTCCATGTTTGGATGGCGAATATTATTTACGTTGGTGCCCATTGTTTCATTTGTCCAAAGTTATTTGGTCCGAACATGTTTTGTATTTGACTTGGATGCATATAAGGTGGAAACACTCCCCACGGATTGAAGTTCCACATTTGTTGATTATAGTTAAAGTTTCGTCTATTATGGTTTGTTCTTGATTGAGGTGTTTTAGGTCTAGGATATGAATTATTTGGTTTCCTAGGTGGTGGAGTTTTAGATCTTGTTTTAGATTTAGATGATCCAACTTCGGTTTTTAAAGATGGTTTATAAAATGGTTTTATTTCTTCATTACTAGCTATAGGTATTATTTTATTTTTTATGAGTAAATGTTTGGGATTAAGTATTGAAGGTTTTGGTTCATTTTCAAATTTAACGTTTTTAGCTCCACTTGTTGAAGATTCAGTTGAGTTAAATCCTAGTCCGGTTTTATCTCCTGATATTCTCTGAATACTTATAATTTTACTAAGTGAGTTACTACTATTTTCAAATTTATCAAGTTTGCAAATTTCATCCTTAAGTATGTTGTTTTCACTTTTAAGCTCTTGACATGTTTTACATTCTTCAACAATTTCTTTTCCTTTTTCAAGTTGACGTATTTTAAGTTTTAGTTCAAGCACTTCATTTTCTAGTTGGTTGTTTATGTATTTTAGTGATTTATTTTTAGCCATAACTAGTTGTCCTATTTTACATAATCTATTGTATTCACTATCTAAATCTTTTTCATCTAATGATAGATTTTCATCACTAAAGTATTCGGATTCGGAACGTACCTCACTTGATGATTTGGCCATGAGACACTTTTCATCCTTTGTTATTTCATTCTCATCTTCATCACTATCACTCCAAGCACCTCCAACGAATGCTCTTTGATTTTGATCTCTTGTCATCATTGGACATTTTCCAATGAGGTGATTCGGATCACCACACTTGAAACACTTTCTCTCATTCTTGCTATACTTGTCATCATTATTCTTTTGAGATGTTCTTCTTTCATCGTGTGGTTGTCTAACAAATCTTCCTCGCCTTTTGAAGAATTTCTTGAAGTCTCTTACGGCCATGGCATATTCTTCGTCATCGCTTTCGGAAGATGAGCTATCTTCGTTGTTGGATTCCTTTCTAGCTTTCAAGGCGATTGACTTGCTTTGCTCACGTTTTCCTTTAACCATTTCAGAGTCCTTCTTTATAATTGCTTCGTAGACTTTCAGATTTCCAATTAATTCATCAAGTTGTAGTGTTGACAAATTCTTTGATTCTTCAATAGCCGTCACTTTAGCTCGCCATTTTGGGTGAAGAGCTCTAAGAAATTTCCTAACAAAATTCTTACTAGAGAAATTCTCATCAAGTGCTTTTAAACTTGTGATGATAGTGTTAAATCTAGCAAAAGCATTATCAATTGATTCCTCTTCCGGAATCGTGAATTGCTCATATTGTTGAACAAGTAGATCTATTTTGTTATCTTTGACTTGATTATTACCTTGGTGAGTTATTAATAAAGAGTTCCAAATTTCTTTTGCGGTTTCACACATAAAGATCCTTTCGTACTCTTTACGTGGTAGTGCATTATAAATAACCATTTTTGCTTCATTATTTTTAGCAAGTTTTCTTTTTAAATCATCATTTTGTTTTTCAAAAGGTACGATTTCATCTTTCTTAGTTTCAGGGTTATTTTGAATAGGTAAAAAATCACCATTGGTAATAACATGCCAAAGATCTAGATCTTTTGATTTCACATAAGTTTCGAATCGATTTTTCCAATATAAAAATCCATCACTTTCAAATAGTGGTGGTCTTTGCATAGATTGCCCTTCTAAATATTTTTCAGATTCCATAGATCGTTACAAGTTTTAAAATACAATATATTTTAAAAATCTTGCTAGACGTGGCTCTGATACCAATTGTGGAAAACTAGAAGGGGGGGTTGAATAGTTTTACGTCCTTTTAAAATTTATAAGTACAAGTTTGTTTTAAAAAATCTTCGATTCTAGTTTATGTGAATTCAATACTTGCACTATATGATCAATTTGTATAATAACTAACTAACAAGACTAATATAGTGAAGATAAGTAAATAAGTAATGAGAAGAGTTAGAAAGATCAAACCACAACACAAAGATTTATAGTGGTTTGGCTACAAGGACACCTTCCTTGTTCCTACTCCACTCCCCGAGTCACCTACTCGAGAGTTTTCTTCACTATGTCAACAAACTCCCTTATGGCGGAGAAAACCGTACACACCAATATACACACCAATTTACACACCAATCTACACACCAATCTTCACACCAATCTTCACACCAAGCTTCTACACACCAATCTTCTACACACCAATCTTCTACACACCTTCTTCTACACACCAATCTTCACAACTATCCTACTTCACTACTAATCAACTTCTATTATCTACACAACTTCTATATCTTCTAAACAAATAATAACAAGCACAACACAATATTCACAAATGAATATATATATACACTATACACAACAACTCTTCAACACTTCTTAAACTTGGTTGTAGAGAGTTCTTCTTTTGCACTTAGAATGAGAATGGATGATGAGGGATTGAATCACTTGAAACAAGGATTAATATACAAATGATCAAAGGGTTTTTGATGGGTTTAAGATGATTGTAGATCTGAAAATTTCGTGCAAAAGGTGAGGAAAAATTCCAGAATTAAGGTGGTATTTATAGGGGAAGAAATCTGACAGTTTCTGACAGGGGAGCCTAGCCGGTCCCCTTAAAGCATGGCCGGCCCCCTTAAAATTAAGGGGACCGCCCCTTATAATTAAGGGGGCCGCCCAACTGTAACGGCCAGAAAACCTGTCTTTTAGTGGGGAAAGTTTATTTGGTGAAAAAACTAACTGATTTTGGTTAAATATTTGAAATCATATATTTAGTATGATTAAAACATTTTTCCTTATTACCAAAAGTGTTTTTCAAAAATATATAATAAGATTATATAATTAAATAAACTTTGTATTAGTTAATTAAATACCCCTTTGATCATGAGATGTATTAAGCACTTGTTTATCCATACCTTAAGTGATTAAGTTGGATATAGTGATATAGACTAGCTTAATACTTGTTTACGTAGTAATCAAACGATTGACGAGTTTACATTTTGTGATCGTCAAAATATAGAGATATCGAAAAATATAAATAACGTTTTCATACATTATTTATGTCAACACATAGGTATTTGTAATGGGAATGATAGTAATGAGATTTTGTGGGTTGTTATAACTATGGACCGCAATGACTTAGCAATGTTGTCAACAAATTGTTGTTGAGCTATTTCCATCACCTAGTACACATCGTATCGAGTCTAAATTCAATCAGTAGCGTCAAGAACAAATCGAAAAACTTTTCTATGTGATAGGTTATTTGAACCCCCACCCCCAAAAAAAATAAAAAATAAAAAAAATAAAATAAAAAAACAAATGATACCCCCCCCCCCCCATCACATTTTCATTTTCAGTTCATTTTTTTAATAATCTTTATATTGTAAAATTACGAAACAGAAAGTTCATAACAAAAAACATAAAGTTTAACAAGTAAAAACTGGTAAACTAACAAAAAATATGTACAAAACTACTTCATAATAAAAAATTATGTTGTACTATGTATACAAGAACAAGGGCGACGTACAAGCGTGTTGCAACTATAGAGGTATAAAGCTCCTTAGCCACACTTTGAAGCTCTGGGAGAGGGTTATTGAGAGAAGGCTGAGAAGGGAGACGAGGGTGTCAGAGAATCAATTTGGTTTTATGCCAGGGAGGTCCTCGATCGAGGCTATTCACCTCCTTAGAAACCTCATGGAGAAGTATCGAGAAAGGCAAAGAGACTTGCATATGGCCTTCCTATACCTAGAAAAGGCCTACGATAGTGTCCCACGTGAGTTGATTTAGAGAACTCTAATAGATAAGGGAACCCCTAGGAGATACTTAAGAGTCATAAAGGATATGTACGAGGGGGTGAAGACCCGTGCTCGGTCCACAGTGGGAACCTCAGAGTTTTTCCCAGTGAGAGTAGGACTTCATCAAGGATCAGCCATTAGCCCTTATCTATTTGCCTTAATTCTTGATGAGTTATCACGTGGGATCCAAGAAGGCATCCCATGGAGCATGATTTTCGCCGACGATATTGTGTTGGTGGCAGAGTCGGCAGACGGGTTAAACAACAGACTTGAGCATTGGAGGGAGGCCCTTGAAGACAATGGCCTTCGAGTAAGCAGGGAGAAGACTGAATACCCGAGATGTGTTTTTAGTAGGATCGAGATCGGGCACAACGATGAAACGGAAGTTTGTATCGGAGACCAGATCCTCTCACCTAAGGAGTCCTTTAGATATTTGGGTTCGGTTATTCACAACTCAGGAAGGATAGACGACGACGTAACCCACCATATTGGAAGAGGCTGGGCGAAATGGAGAGCGGCGTCTGGAGTTCTATGTGATAGGAAAGTACCCTTTAAGTTAAAGGGTAAATTTTATAGGGTGGCAATTAGACCTGCTATGTTGTACGGGTCTGAGTGCTGGCCTATCACAAAAGCTCTAGCTAACAGGGTGGAAGTAGCGGAACTTAGAATGATAAGGTGGTCTTGTGGTAAAACCATGGCTGACATGATTCCGAACGGGGTGTTTAGATCTGTACTTGAAGTAGATTCTATTATCTCAAAGATGAGAGAAGGAAGGTTGAGGTGGTTCGGTCATATCAAGAGAAGACCACAAACAACGCCAGTAAGGAGAATAGAATCGCTTATAGTTGACGGTCTGAGAAGGAGAGGTAGACCTAAACTTAGATGGGAGGATAGACTTAAGCTCGACATGGAGGAGCTACACTTGTCCGAGGACATGACCTCAGATAGGAAGGAGTGGAGAGATAGGATTAGAGTTAGTGGTTAGTTTTGGGTTAGGTTAGTAGGGTTCGGGTTTGCTGTGGTATCTTAGGCTTTTTAGGTGCCTCTTAGTTGCCTTGCCCTTGCTTTTTTGTTGTTAGGGTCCTATAGCTTGTGCCCTTTTGGCCCTAGGTTTTTGTTGTGCCTTTTTCTTGTCCTTTGTTCTGCCCTTAGGTTTTTGGCCTTTTTGCTCGCCCTTTTGCTTTGTCTTGCTATAGGCCTTTTGCGTTGCTTTCTTTTTGGTCCCTCTTGTGGCGTTGGTTTTTGGTTTGTTTTGGTCGGTCTCTTGTGGCGTTTGTTTTTGGTCTGCTTGGCTTTGTTTGCTTTTGTGCTTATATGCTTTCTATTTTATTTTTATTTATTTATTTATTTATTTATTTATTTTTTGCTTTTATATATATTTATATATATGTATGTTTTGTCTGTTTTTTATATCTTGCTCCTTTTTTAGTCGCCTTTCCTTTTTTGCTTTTTATATACTTATATGTATGTATGTTTGTATATATATATATATATATATATATATATATATGTGTGTGTGTGTGTGTGTGTGTGTGTGTGTGTGTGTGTGTGTGTGTGTGTGTGTGTGCGTGCGTGCGTGCGTGTGAGTATTGTGCGTGGGTGGTCACCAGCCGGAGGTCTTTCTGGAAGCAGTCTCTTTACCTTCAGGTTTATCCTGGGGTAGGGGTATGATCTGTCTACATCTTACCTCCCCCATACCCCGCCCTGGCGGGATTGGGTATGTTGTTGTTGTTGTTGTATGTATAGTAGGACAAAAAGAGGATGGAGATTGTAAGTAGTGGACCAGAAGAGATGCTCATAGTAGTCCCCGTTTTCAATTCTAGTGATTATTCTGTATCCGCTTCTGTTATCTTATTTTGAGTATATCGTCTTTAAAATTTTTAACTTTCTTTGTTTATCTATTTCCTCCTATGATTTTCTAAAGGATTAATGTTTTTATTCTAACTTTTTTTTGGGCTATACGATCATTACCATAAGTTTTATAATATTTTACTAGTTATAAGTTTCATGTACACACGGGTTTACAGATTTGAATACAATTTATTCAAAAATATTAAGTTAATATGCGAGCATATAAGAATTTAGTAGCGTTTAATATTTTGTAATTGTGATATTACATGCATGGTTTTCAGACTATAAGTACAACTAATAATTATTTGTAACTAAATTTGTTTTGTGTGTATTTATAAATCGTGCTCATTTTAATACTTATAATCATGTGCATCTACAGATTTTTGTTATTACAATTAAATTACTTCTCGTTTTCTGTATTTTAGATTCTAACCCGTGTATGCCTGATCAAGTCTAAACCATCATATATAATTGACCAAGGTCAATTAGTCAAAAACAGATTATCTCAATACTCCGTGGATAGTATAGTGTTTCCCCGGGTCGTTAAAGTCCCAGCGAGATTGAAATGGTGCTTTGGGAATCGTTTATAAGTGAGTGGCACTGAGGACAGTAGCCAGATGATGTGGAATTGAAATTGCTACTGTTATTATGGTATTTGTACACAGATATAATATTCACAGAAATCAGATACTCAGATATATACACGTATTCACAATTCAGATCACGTAACAGGAAAAGTAGGATTTGGTGAATTACAAACTACAGGGGGTGCTTTTGACACTTTTTGAAACTTGAATTAAAAAAAATTTAAATTGAAAATGAAATGATAAAAATGATTATTATAATATTTAAATACTATTTAATTAATAAAACTATTTAAAATCTAAATTAAAACCTAATTTAAATTAACTAATAATTATAACTACTACAAATTAAACTAAAAATTTGCAAAAATAATTTCTAAACTTAAATTAGGACTTGAAGAAAGTATAAAAAAATAAAAATAAATATTTTTGTCTTTTTATGGGTTTTTTATAAATTAAAAACTATTTAACTAAATTAAACTAATTAAATTACTTTTAATTACTATTAATACTAAATTAACTTAGAAAATTATAAGAAAATTTATAAAATTACTTAACGATCACTGGAATCCTACAAAATTATAAAAACTCTAAAAATTATGTTTTAAGATTAATCCACTAATTATTTACCTTTTAATTACTTTAATTCTAATTTAAACAATTAAAATACGAAAAATAGAAAATGAACAGTAGAATTTAAAAATATATTTTCTAAAAGTCTATTATATTATATTAGAGCTAGGAAAAATATAAATTCTAGGTTTTACTTTATAAAAACTAAATATGATATTTAATACTTAATATTAATTAAAAATTAAGAAAACTAAAATTAAATCTAATTAATACTAAATGACAGAATAAAAATCTATAAAAATTTCTAAATTTACTTTAATATAAGAGGTAATTAATAAAAATATAAAAATACTAAATACTTAATTAAAATCTAAAAATGAAAATTAAAATTAAATTGAATTAAATAGAAACTATCACTTAATTTAAAACTTGATTTTTTTGGAATTTTCTTTTAACACTTATTTTACCACTAAAAACAGAAAACTTTTGTGAAACCACTTTTGAAAATTGCTTATAAATAAGCAGTAGCACCCCCTTTGCTTATTCAGTTGACTTTGGTTGACTGTTTGGGCAAATAAGCTCAAATGGGTGTAGGTGGGGTCCACAAGGGTGAAAACAGATACAAATAAGTTCAACAAACTTCAATAAACCAGAAACAACAAAAATTGATCCCAAATAAGCTGTTAATGTCCAAATAAGCACTTATGCAAATTGAGTTTGAACATAGAAATGGGACAAACTTGATGATGAATTCCAGGTGGGGTCCACTGATCACTAGGTCAAACCAAGAGTCAACCCTTGTACCCTGGTAGGAGGGGGTTGGAAAAAGCCAATTGGAACCACTAGGGCCCACTGGGGTGGTCTACAACCACCACCAAAGTTGGTGGTGTGGTGGAGGTCTGTTGTGCACAGGGCAAGGGTCTGCCCTGTAACTCACTTCCAAGGCTTGTGGAAGCTTGTAGAAAAATCACAAAATTGAGACAATTATGGATTTTGAAAGATGAGCTGGTAGAGAATAACTTGTGAAAATTTTGAAGTCCAAATCCAAACACAAAATTCAGAATTAATCTTGGAATTTTTGCAAAAATCTGAGAATGGGCAATTTTGACTTTTTGATTAAACTAGAACTTTGACTTATTTGGATTTCTAAAGGCTTTTACTGATTAAAAACTAAGTTATAAGCTATATTTAAACTAGTTTACTCTATATTAACAGCTTATGTAACTAATGATGATGATTTAAACACACAAAACCTTCACAGTTAACTGTGAAGGACAAATTTGTGAGGTTTTGACTTTGGGCTAAATTTGAGACTAGCCCAGTCGCTCAAAGTGGTGGGCTTTTGTGTACCTAAGTAGGTTGGTTTCTTGAAATGGCCCGAGCGACTTGCGAACTTAATCCAAGGGCGACACGTGGCACCACAAAAGTAGTGCCCAATCATTATATGTAGGGGTTACTTTTGTGCTACTTATCACCAGCGACCTATCAAAAGTTCGAGCGACCTTCTAATAAAATTATTTTAATCTTTTTTCCCCTTCCCAACACTTCCCATCACCACCACCACACAACCATTACCACCATCCTCCACCACCACCACAACCTCTACCACCACACATATTATTAAATTGGTTAGTGGGTTTTGTTAATACATCTATGCTTAACATGTTTCTAACAACCAATCATACCCAAAAATGTGATTGAATGATTTTTCGAATCTTAGAGCATATAGGTCGATTTGGGTTTTATCATGGATGATTGTTTGAGTTCAATTAACCATAGGGGTTTTGTTTAGATGGATTAATAGAACACTCGACCTAACTAAATTGAACTAACATGATGTGTTGATTGATCTTCGAATTTTAGGGTTCATCGTTCGAATTTGGGTATTTTTTGTGATGATTGTTTGAGTCTAATTAACCAAAGGGGTTTAGTTTAGGATTATCTCATGTGCATCTGTTCTAAATCAATTAGTTTAATTCACTGTTTTGCATGATATTCAAATAATGGTGTTCTTAGATTTTTCGAATAATGAATGTTGGTGATAATTGTTCTTGTTACATGACTCAGTTATGCTTTATTGATAGTAAGGAATATATTTGCACTGTGTTCTCATGTTTTCAAGCCAAGATTAAGCTAGTTGAAATTTCATGTTAATCATTTTTCGAATAAGGTGATAATTATGCTTGAATCTGTAGTGGTAGAGGTTGGTGGTGGTGGTGGAGGGTGGTGGTGATGGTTGTGTGGTGGTAGAGGGTGGTGGTGATGGGAAGTGTTGGGAAGGGGAAAAAAGATTAAAATAATTTTATTAGAAGGTTGCTCGAACTTTTGATAGGTCGCTGGTGATAAGTAGCACAAAAGTAACCCCTACACATAATGACTTGGCACTACTTTTGTGGTGCCACATGTCGAACTTATGTCAACTTCGCTAGTCGCTCGGGCCATTTCAAGAAACCAACCTACTTAGGTACACAAAAGCCCACCACTTTGAGCGACTGGTCCGTTTGTAGAATTGCCCCTTTGACTTTTTTATGAAACAAAGCTGGTTTTTATGGTCTATATTACCAAATGGTGCCTAAGGAAAACTGTTTGAGGTATGGTCACCTTCTGAGATCAACAACAACACAACCAACTAGACTAATCCAAACACCCCTTTTTCTTAACTGTTTTATGATTTTTAAAGCAGATGATCACTAGGGGGTGTAAGCTTAATTCCAAACCACAAATTATGACTAATATAACTTGTTAAAGTACTTGAAAACAGATAGCAGCTATGAAAGCTCAAGTATGCCACTTAAACTTATTTGAGACAGTCAAATCTAAAATATTAAGTAGATATAGATTCTAACAAACAAGCTATTAATTATAAGCTAAAAATTACTCAAACACTACTCAAATAACACAAACAAACACAGATTATCCAATGAGCAACAGACAATCAGATAATATCAAGAACTAAATTTTTAGGGGAACTTTTAAATTGGCAAAAGCTTACAAGAAACCTCTAGCATGAACAAGAGGCTTTTCCACAGAAGCCTATCTTTAGATAGGCCAACTTTAGCTCCAATCTTGCTCACCAATCCTTCTTCAAACCTGAAAACAAGAATCAAACACCACAATTGACCAAAGTTGACTATTTTAAGATTTTAGGTTTCCTTCTAATATAACTGAATTTTAAAGTCTCTAAAGCTTTGATAAGCTTATTGGAACCTATGTGACCCTAACTCAGTCCATGATTCAGCACACCATTAACACTTGAGCTATTTGAATAATTCAGAATTTGAGTAAATTGCAAAGATGAAAGACAGAATTGGAACTTGTGATTTTATAACTTCAAAAGGTTTAAATTACATTACTAACACTGTTACAATGCTTGAAATTGAAAAGATTACACTAATTTGAAAGATAATTTAAATTCGACACAAATTAAGACTAAATAAACTACACACAGCTTCCTTGCACTTCTTCCACTATTTATACCCATCCATTAGGGTTCCCAGCATCCTCTGATCATTTCCCATCTCTCATCTCAGCCATTGGATTGCTTCTGAGACCCCTAATTACTCGCCACGTGTTTTGGCGGGAAATTTCTTTTGCAATTTGTTTCTGTAACAGACAAGGGGGGGGGGGAAAGTAGCATTTAATGTGGTGTGATAATTAGGTGCAAGGGGCCTTGGGCGGTGGCTTGTGATAGGAGATGATGGGACCTGCAAGTGGTTGTGGTGGGGGAGGGAAGGATGGTGGGGGTGAAGGTCAGTTTGACCTCATTTGACCGAGAGGTCAAACTTTGACCTGGCTAAAATTATCAAAGGTGTGTTGGGTGGGCTGTTGAGTCTTGGGCCCAAGATAGGAAATGGGGATGGGCTAATGGTGGATTGGACTTAGGAGTAGTATTATTATTGATGTTGGATCCGGTTTTGGTTTATGATATACACAAGGACCTATTTTGTAAATTACCGAAAGTTGAGGGGTGAGACTTGGCATTTTTCCAAATTGATTCCAAGGGTATAAATTGCCAATCCATGAATAGTGCAGGGTCCTTTGATGATTTTTCAAATTTATTTTTCACTAGGGACTGAAACCGTCAAACTTTCAAACTTCAGGGACCATTTGTGTAATTTTTCCAAACTTTTCCACCAAGGACCAATCCTGCCATATAAGATTAGTGCAAGGACAAAATTGGTTTTTCTCAAAGTTTTTCATATCCTAGGGACCATTTTTTGACAATTTTCAAAGTTCAGGGACTAAACTTGACATTTTGTGAAACTTTTCACCGAAGGACTAATTATGTAACTTTATGATTTATAAGGACCTTTGGTGACTTTTTCAAGTTTTTAGAATGACCAGGGACTAGATTTGACAACTTTTGAAAGTTGGGGGACTGAAACTGCCAATTTTGCAAACTTTGTGCGTTTTTTATTTGTTTTTGATTGTTTTGCATTTGAAACATATAAAACACATTCCTGGGATATTTTTACTATTTTGATACAATATTGAGTTTTTTAGATGTTTTGGCAGCTCAGAAAAGGTAAAAATGATGAGTATTTACACACTCATCAATGCCCAAGTTATTAGATGCAAATTAGGTTTGGTAATGACTATAACTAATAATAAAATCTTAACTATATTTGCTTGGATTTAAAAATATGATCAATTTTGTTTAAAAATCTTATTGTTTGAGTAGTTTATATATGTTCTGATAGTGTATCAATATTAGTGGACCAAACCAACTAATTACATGCGAAATTCAAGCCCATCATAAACACTTAAAAAAATCTTATTATCAACACTTGATAAGCCCGATCACATTCCCAGGCCGCACATGGCCCGAGAAAGCCTCTCAGGCCATGTAGCACACATGTATGAGACAAGCTGTCTTCCAACTGTCACTAACGGTTTAGATGTACTGACATACGACAATGAGAGACACACTACCAAGAATATAGGAGACGGGCACGACCTTGCACGAGCTAAGGAGGAGCTGTCACCTGTCATTTTTGTCTACCCGTTAGATGATCAACTTAGGGATGAGCATGGGCCTAGAACCGGTTGGTACCGGAACCGAGAACCAGTGGAACCGAACCGACCCAAGAACCAAAACTCTCAAACTGAAGAACCAGAACTAGAACCTTCAGTTCTGGTTCCAGTTCGGTTCTTTTTGGTTCCGGTCTGGTCCAGTTCTTTGGTTCTTTTGCTCATCCTTAGATCAACTTCAGACCTGTCTGTAGCCTTTGATCATCCACATGAGGATCCAACAACCATAGATACCTCTGTATAAATAGAAGGGATCACACACAAAAGAAGAGGATCATTATCTTACAGTTTAACACAGTGTTCTCACATAGTTAACACACATTCATGGTTTGTTTAAGTCAATGTTGCAAAAATCGTGAATCGGTACTGAGGCGGTCAAGGGCCGATTAGCGATTTTTTACCGATTAATCGGCCGATTTTCTTGACTCGGCCGATTAATCGGCCGATTTCCGTGGAATTCTCTCCAAGGTCCTGGGCCGATTACCGATTAATCGTCGATTAATCGGCCGATTCGGCCGATTTTTGCAACACTGGTTTAAGTGTTACCCATACTCTTGGTTATTGATCATCCCATTTGGGTACTTACCGTTATATACAGTAAACATAACAACACAACCATCTCAATCCACTTGTAATTACAATTTACATACTATACATAAATATGGCGCCATCCTTGAGGACAAGATACAAAATAGTCAAAAACTTTCACCTATTTTTATTCATTTTCTCACTTGGAAAGCATATTTTTCCCCCTTTTTAACAAGTTACAAATCAACATGTCTGATGAACAACCCTTACTACCTCTAATTTTAGAAATATCCAACAACCACATTGGACTAGTCTAGGTGGAAGATCTTACTCACACCGAGGTTGGTCAACAAATACTAGAAAACAACGTTCACCAGTCAGTAAGAAACTTTACAATAGGACTATCAAAGGAGCTGCATGTAACAAACGATCATGTCGGCTTACACACAACACTTCCCAAGAAGGACCTATACATTTTCAGGAAGAGCAACAACTTTTCCGGATGGTTCAGGGTCCTGGGATTCAGTCTCAGGTGTTGTCCGTTACTTTATCAATCAACCGATTCACGGCATGAAGTATAACCTCGCCTCCTTCAGATACCCCAACAACAAACTGTAGATCATTTAAATAATCATCCAAAGGATGGCCAATTAAAGCAGTACTAACCTTGGAAACCAAAGGCTTGTAAACAATACCTACAAAAATAGGACATATACCACCACCCGGCTTGACCAGCGGCGTGAGAGGAGCATTAGCAATATACTCACCCAAGATCCTAGGGCTTTTACCATCAAGAAAGAGTTTCACCCCTTGGGTGATGGAAGCGACTAACTCATCAAAAATAGCCACTACTGCACCACTTAAACAATCCAAAAGGTGTTGGGCATCCAAACCATCTCGTCCATAAAGGAAACTCTTAATCACATCTAGAATCACAAATGAATGTGCAATGAGGTGATTATGATTAATAGGTATATGTGTGAAAGTGGGAACAACTTTGAAAGGGTGCTTAGCCTTAAAGTCCTTGAGAGTAGCATCATTATAAGGAGCAACACCAGAAGAAGAAAGAATTATGATTGCTGCAGTATAATCGCAATCACAAATCTTTCTCTTACACTGCTTGACATTGCGATCACAGGTTTTTCAAAGCAATATTAAACCATGAAGGGAAGGGTTCATCTAAAGCCTCTCTCACAAGTTATGAATAACCACCGGGCTACCCTAAGATCAAAAGGCATTAGCAATATAATCTTCCTGACGTTGACGCGTAATAGCATACCCACACTCGAGATTACTGCTCAGGCAAAAGGTTTTATGGAGACAAAGAGGCAAGACTAACAAACTAACCCAGCAAGAAATGTCATTAGGTGTCTATATCACCTTATCAAGAGTTCCTTTCAATACCCGAGAGAACCTTGAATGATACTTACGAGGGATGTATTTGACAGCACGCAATTACTTAGGTGGTGTTTGTTTTTAAGAGGATCTGAATCTGAATCTGAATCGCACATCTAAATCTGAATCTGAGGTGTAAATGTCTGAATCTGATCGCATCTGAATGGGAAAAAAAACTCATGTTTGAATCGTATATTTGCTTGCTCATACTAAATTTTTTTGGCTATTTTTGTGTCAACAAGAGGCATTAAGATACCCCTCTCAAGTCTAGACCATTAAGATCTTACTGCCTCTAACCGCGTCTGAACGGGAAAAAAAACAAACGGTTTGAACGGCCAAAATGTCTGACTGCGTCTGAAAGGTTTAGATTCAGAGGCTGAGGCTGTTAAGAGCCTTTTTTTTTTTTTTTTTTAAACAAATACGACCTTAGAAAGCAAAGTGTCAAAGCGAGGCAAATTAAAACCATCATTCTTGTCTAACACCAAATCCTCAACATGGGCAAGTTAAACAGAAGAAGGAACTTGTTGTTTGGTGAAGTCATACATGACGAACCTAACAACACTATCACCTCAATCAGGGGGTGGCACAAAATCATAACCATTGCCATGACGACACTTTGAATGAAGAGTATGCGTCTTAAACCAAACTCTGCATAACTGAAGACCCATACATTTAAAAGTAACCTCAGCCGCCTCAAAAACAACAAAACTAACATAGAATGTTTTGTAATAGCTAGTGTATCCCCATTAAAATGACGATCACAAAGATGAGTGATCAACGTGGTTTTGGTGTCACAACTCACCATTTCAGGTCATTTCAGGTCATTTCCCGAACTTTGGAAAAACACTATTCATCAAACACTATTCATCAAAACACTATTCATCAGTTTACTATTCATCATTTTTAGTGTCAGTTTGACATTCCGAGAAGCATTCAGAAATTTTACTATTCACGGAACACTATTCATTGCGGGTAAAGATTTCATCATTCACGTGCATTACACATTTCATCGTAAATTTAGTTTACGGGTATTCAAATTCGCGTAACCGTATTGGGTTAGGTGCGAATTCATGCATTATCAGTAATGACATTTCATATGGACTGGAGATAGTCTGCATATCATCATAACAGCATTTTCATGTTATACCACTCTCAGGATTTTCAAATTACTATATTCAGTACATTTAACGTTTTTACGTATAAGTATTTATAGTAAACGTTAACACCCAGTTTATACACGACGAATATATCTAAATATTCCCACAATGGTCCCGACATATTTTTATATCCATTTTAACATCATAAAAGTTATAACATTCAGTTACCCAGTATTTTGGAAATTTATTTTATTTATAACGTACGCTTATGAATATAACGACGGTTTTCGTGAAAACTAAACAATAATCACCCGATCACTCAGTAAATGTACCCAACATATTTTTAATATGTTTTTATCATTATTATAACTTTATTTCATCCCGGTTAACTTCGTGAACATTTATTTCTATTAAACCCGGTACCCGATTTTAACGAATAACACGTAATAACACTTAAACTTACACTAGATTTCTAAATAAATACCAAGTATCCCTACCCCCCTCCTCATCCACATGAAATCAGCCATAAGTCCTCACTAGGCCAAAATATACAAAGTTTCCTAACCTTATGCATTAATGAGTATATATTATACATTATAAGTTGCAAGTATTTACATAAACCATTTTCACAAAATTATACATAATCCTAAAGATCAAAAAGCTCTCATTTCTTCATCCTCATCTCCAAACCCACGACCCTAATTAAAAACCAAGATCAAGTGAAGGTTTTTCAAAAGCTAAAGCACCAAAGTTGTTCCTTTTACTTGCCTAATCAAGAATCAATCAAGAAAAACACAAGTAATCCAAGCATACTCATCATCTAATCATCTCATTTTATCAAGTAAGTTATCAACTTTATTTTTACATGAATCATCTTATATTTACTTGTATTGCATGATTTCCATGCTAAAAACCATGTACAACTAGCTATACCACCATTTATTTTGTCAAAAATGGAACATACAAACCCTAACTTTTTATTTATGAATTTCCTTGCTATAATAACTTGGTTAGGAGTCCATGGCACCCTAAGAAGGTGTATGGTAGGATTATATTAGCTATGTGGTGATTACAAGAGGTTTGGTGATGTTAGAAATTAGTTATAAACCTTGAAAACTTGATTTGGAGCATGTTTTAGACATGCTGTCCCATTTTGTGAAAACCTGGAAAATCAGTAAACACCAAGGGAACTTTGGCAAAATTTTTAGAAAATACTTTCAAAAACGAATCCGTAGGCGAAAGAACGGATTAAAAAGAGTTTATAACGAAGAAGTTATGATTTTTGCAAGATTGTTGACGAAAAGTATTTTCTGGAAATTTGTTTGCTGTTGGACGTTTTTCATTGGACAAAAAGAGACTTTAGACGTAACCCGGAGGAGCCGAGCTTTCCAAAATATATTACTACATACTAAGACGTAACCGTGGACATAAAGAACAAGTAAAACGGACATATAACGACAAAGATATTCACGTTTGAATATCGGCTAAACCCATTTTTATTTGACAGCTTTTAATAAAAATGGACACTAAAACTACGAAGTACTTTTATAAGCTAGAAATAATATTAAGTACCAAGCTTTATAACTAATGAAGTATTAGTTATTACAAGTATATTTTCATCATTTCAAGGCGATATTTCAAGGATTACAACCCGAGGATTTCAACATTTACATGGAAACATACGATATATATATAAGTATATATATTGCAACTAGCTTATTATATTTTCTAATAGCAATATTTTTCCAAATTCTTGGATTATATACTTTTGATAACAACAAGTGTTTTTCAAAGAGTAGAGTGGTATAGGAAACATGTGCATGGACATTCATAACATCATTTCATGATCTAAAGTAGATCGTTCATCATTCATATTAGGTTGCGGCTAGTGTGCGCGCCTTGTTTTTCAGCTCATTACATGTTCATGGTACCATCATATTGGGTTGCGGCAGCTAATTGTTCATTGGTGTTCATTTCATTTCATCACAGTTTCATCAGTTAAGGTGAGTTTTCATAGCCCCGTTTTCAATTCAACATATTTGATTGTTTTCAAATCCCACGGGGGGAATACATTGCATCAATCATTTTAGTACGAGCCCAAGTATTCAAACATGTACATTGCTTAAGTTACCTTGCCATGTGATAAGTCCCCTGTAACATCATGAACCGTTAATTTACCGTTAAGCGAGAGTGAGTGGATAGATCTATCGAGGGTGACGCCTCCATCCGTGGTAGTGATTACCAACAGTAAGCGGATGCATGTCATGTCTTTTACATTTGAATGTTTCGGCAGAACATTCGGGAGGGGCATAGAGTTTCATCAGTCATAGCTTCGGTGTCATGAGCTTAAGGCTATTGTACAATTTTCATGAGATTTTTATCTTGCACTTTTACTTGTGGTGGCCGTACCTCATTACATTTTACAAACCTATGGAATTCACCAACATTCGTGTTGACGTTTTAGCAATGTGTTTCAGGTTATTAAGGTAGCTCATGTGACATGCATTTGGACCTTCATGGAGTCGCGGAGTCGACGCGTCTCATCATTATTTCATGCACTTATGTAAATATTTGATCTAGTATGACTTGTTTTTCATAAACATGCAACACATTTTGGGGACCTCATTTTGTAAACTCTGGATTATTTCAATGATCAAATGCAGTATTTTCAAACGACACTTTAGGTCGTTCAATGTAACTGTAACTGTGGTGCTATGACAGACACCCCCAGGTATTCCATTCCGCTGCAAGTCAGGTAAATTGGGGGTGTGACATTTGGTAAGCCTATTTCCACTTCCATTGTGACAAGCGCTGAGACCTACAAAAGGTCAATGAAGCCACACAATTGCCATAGTAACCAGAAAGGTAGATGAACTAAACAAAAACCACCACCACAATAAAACCCAAAACGCCAATGCAACACTGAAAGGTAAAGATAAAACAAAGCTCTAAAGCTTAAAGTTTCCAAAAATGCCAAGACAACAAACCAAAGTGTCAAAAAGCCTATAAGTAAAAAACATCAAAATTTCCAAAGGAAAAAAATACTAAGCCAAAATGCATTTTTAGACCCTAGGTGTTTTCAAACCCAAGAACACTTCACCAAAATGCCAAGCCGAGAACAAAAGTGCCTTAATTGCTAAAATGCCAAAATATACCAAAACGCTAAGACAACAGGCGTTTTCAGACAAGCAACACCAAAACGGCAAGTTAGGAACCAAAAAGCCAAGAACCAAATTTCTTCAAAAATTATGCGAACCAAACGGTCCCTTATAAAGTATAAGATCATTTGGATATTTGCCTCTACTTTGTTTTTGATTTTTTGGCTCCGCCCTTCATTTTGTTGCTCTCATCTTCTAGTTTCCGCAACCGTTCGACCTCTTGTTATTAGTACACTTAAACCTTTTAGAGTACACGAGGGTGTTTAATTGATCAGTGGTTCATCTCGGGATATTAAAGTTAAGGCTTAAAGCGATTTTATTTTATTTATTTATTATTATTTTTTATGGGCTTTAAAACTTTTAAGTTGTAATGTTTCAAAAAAGATTTTCGTTTTTTCTTATATAAAAAAGCGTCTTTTATGTTTTCTTTGACACAACCCTCTAATAGATCGAGCTTTGATAAACAACTTTTATTTATTTATTTATTTTAACCATGGTTTCCGAGTTTTTGGCCGACTTATCTAGGGTTTGAACCACCGTCACGCAGACTCAAACCAGGTAAAGCCCTCTTTTTTAGGAGGTTTGCGTGGCCACTTTAAGGTTGTTTGCACCTAGCTGGAATTGAACTTGAGACCTCACACATTTTAGAGGAGTCACAAGTACTTTTGCCACTATGCTACCCTTGAGTGGTTTGATAAACAATTTGTTGAGCTGCATTACTGGGATCATTTACACATATTTTCTTTAATTTGATTAATTTGTTGAATTCATCAATATGGTGAAGCTGTGAAGGTATAGACAAGTAGATGAAATATTATCGGAAAGAGTTGCACTTGTAGTTGATAAAAAGATCGAATAAACGATATAGTTATTCTGAATCAGTTAAGAGCATGACTTATATTGCATTCACATAGTCTGAAATGGACTTGAAATTGCTGAGATTTATCATACACTTTATTCTGTTTCTCATACATACAATTTCTTGACGAGACTTTAACCCAAAACATATGGTTTGTGGGCATGTTTGGTACTCATAGTCCCATAAAAAAGCATGTCATCCATTTATAGAAAACGCAATTAAAGACAAAATTAATTAGATTATCACCAATAATAAAATGATTAAAATCGAGTCTCGAACTCATATTTCATACCATTGGTTTCTAATTGAAAGCATAAAATTTATTCTTATGATTTTATATAATTGCTTACACAGAATCAAAACAAGAGTTATCATAAGCATTTTAAGATGATTTAGATGGTGCAAACAGGCCAAAACCAGGATTTATTGTCGTAAACCCCCCGTCAACTGCTAGATTGTGCCCGCTTATATACTTAGACTCATCACTTCCAAAGAACAAAGCAGCTTGAGCCACATCTTCTGCCTTAAGAGCTGTTCCTTTGATGTTTGAATATATATTTGCAAATATATCTGGATATCGCTCTGTTATCTCTGCTGGCACGGATGGTGGGATAAGATACGGTGATACACAGTTGACACGAATTCCATATTTGCCAAGCTCTGCAGCAACATTTTTAGTGAGTCCAATTATTGCATGTTTGGAACTCGTATACGCATGTGGGGAAACGCCACCAATAGAGGAAGATACGCTTCCAATTGAAATAATGCTACCAGTACCAGTTGGGATCATGGCACGAGCAGCATGTTTGACTCCTAGGAAAACGCCTGCTAGGTTGACGTTTATAACGCGGTCAAAATCAGATTTGCTATTATCAAGAATGCTGAGCTTTGCTTCTCCTAGAATAGCAGCATTGTTGATCATAATATCTAGTTTACCATACTTTGATGTCACGAAGTTTACAGCGTTTTCTACATCCTCTTCTAGAGTCACATCACAGTGGATGTAAGATGTCATTTCAAGGCCTATGTCTTCAGCAACAGATTGACCCAAATCATCCTGGATATCCGCAATAACAACTTTTGCTCCATGCTTTGCGAAAAGTCTTGCAGTACTTTCTCCAATCCCTTGAGCCGCACCGGTTATAAGTGCTACCTTACCTGCCAGTCTGATTAACACAACCATAAGATTGATTAAAACATCAACACTAACACAATAACAGTAAGTCCTAAATTGCATAACATACACATATGTTGGTAATCTTCCTTTTTTCATAGTGACATTATATATATTTTCTAGAAAGGTAGAAATGAGACATTGGGCATACTAAAAGCAGAAAAGTTGGAAACAACAAGAACGTATTATACCTTGCGGTGGCTACATGTTCTAAATTCACTTCATTTTCCATTGAATTTGATATAGGTTGGTGTTTATGCGCATGAACAATAGTAGATCTTAATTTTTGGGTGCTGGTGATCTTTTTGGGAAGTATCTGATATGTTAAATAGGATTTATCACTTGTGACGATTTGTGCTAGTTTACATGTCAATCTGGCAATAAAAACATATAGACTCTTAGAATATAATTTTATTCTACATATATCACATGTCAAAATCATGGACAACACAAATCCTAGTATTTGAATTAAGATGATAGAATTGTAAAATATGTTAAGATGAGAACAAATATTACCTTGGTGGGGTTACTGGTCCAGAGACATGTACTATGCTCATACTTGCCATGAAATGTGAATATAGATCTGTAAAACTGTGTTTTGATTAGAACAATTTTGGTTGTATAACTCAGTGACCACATCCTCTTTTATTATAGCAGAAGTAGTAAGTATAGAAGAGAATTGTGAATTTGATTCTTCATTGCAAATTTTGTTAAAGAAAATAATTTGGTGGTACGAATGTTGTTTGCTTTTGGTCAAAACATCCCATGTTTGAAAAAAATAATAAAAGAATATAAGCCAATCTATTACCAACCTTTAAAAATAAATGAAGTCAAATGGTGCGAGTGTGAGCAACTTGATCAGCCCAGCCGCCCAGGTGGTTTATATTAGTCAAATTATCCCATTTTAAAGATTTCTTTTAGCGACACAATTGAGACCATTTTCTAAACTATTACTCCGTATTTTACAAGCAAGACATCTTAAGTTTACTAATGGTATACTACGGTGAGCATGGGATATAAGCCAATCTATAAAGTCAAATAGTGCGAGTGTGAGCAACTTGATCAGCCCAGCCGCCCAGGTGGTTTACATTAGTCAAAGTATCCCTTTTTAAAGATTTCTTTTAGCGACACAATTGAGACCATTTCTAAACTATTATTTTAGAAGCAAGACATATTTATTTATTTATTTATTTATTAATTATTATTATTATTATTATTATTATTTTTTGAGCATGACATCTTTAGTTTACTAAATGGTATACTACGGTGAGCATGCATGGGTTATACCTTTTTTTTTATAAATTAGAACCATCATCCTATTTTCTTCTATAGCTTTTAATATTAAATAAACAACATTAGTATTTTGTTTTAGTCGATGATTAATCTTATAAGACTAGCGATAATAAGGGGTATAGCACGCGTCGAAGAGCCAAGGAGGACGTATCCTCCTTGTTACTGTGGCAGTCAAGACGTGTCTTAGGACATAAAATGGAGGACTTGGTCATCTCCACGATTGAGTTGTGGAGGAGTTGTGTGTGAGCCAAAGGAGAGTTGTGTGAGTTGTTTAATTTGTTTACGTGAGGTATGTTTGTGTATAAGTAGGATCTATTTAGGTGGTGAAGTTGGTTGTCTTATTACACTAAGTTAGTAGTGAGATTGGGTGTGAAGAAAAAAATGACATGACGTTGAGATTGCGGTGATGAAGTTGGTTACGGTGAACTATTCTAATACTTCGGTTGATGACACATTGAGATTTAAAAAAATAAATAAATAAATAAATAAAATCGCTATAGGAAGTATCAGATTCGTTCTTGTTATCTTCTCACTACAAGAAAAGTAACGTTTTAGTGACAAATCTTACAAAAAACCGTCCATGAGTGTTCTTGTGACACTTGATAGAATGTGTAAGTAAAAGGTGACTACAGTTTTGGATTGCTTTGACAATTTTATCATAGGACAATTGTGTCACAAAATCTAAAGCTATATACCCACACTTATTGTGCAAATATATAGATAGATCTATGCCGACACTATCTTTAGTTACGCATTTTTTTATGGGAGAAGAAACATGTAAAACTTAGTGACAGTTTTTTTATGACATAAACTTAGTGACAGTTTTTTATGACATTTCACTTTTTGTCACTTCTTGTCAATAATGTCAAAAATATTGTTGGTACATCGGACATGAGCTTCAAATCCGGTCCAGTAAATCAGGCAGCGGCGCATTAAAATATATAAGCGTTTTTATTGAAGAATTCAACAGAAAACAGTCTTTTATTCTCTTTTTTATTAAATGGATCATTTTATCAAATTAACGCACACGTCAAGTACAGTTTGATGTGGTGGATCTTGACCTGATATTGTCAAGTTTGTAGCGTTGAGAGACATAATAAAAAAATCTCTACACTGATCATTGATGATAACCGATATTTCTTTTTGACTATAGTTATTCACAATACTAACAAGTGTGCACTAGTAGCAACTACAGCAAGAGAAAATTTTCTTTTGACTAGTGTTGCACATAGCATAATATTCAAAAAGAAATTAATTCACTGACTACCAGTTTTCCATGGGCGTGTTTCCAGAATTTTATAAATTAGCGAACAAGAGAAAATTCTAAAAAGACAGTATATATAACACATGTCCAAAACTTAAAATAGTAATAAAACAAGAAGGAAACATGGAGATATAAGGAGTACATTATAAAAACAAAAATTTTAAGCACAAGTAACAGATTCAAGCTCAACTTACAAACTCGAATTGATTCTATTTTGCGAGTATATCTGTATATGGGGTAAAATACAATAAGCATGCAATGTTCTAATTAGTAATATTCAAACGTGAACAAAACTGATCGAATATGAATGATGTTATCTGGCTAGAGTTGGCTCATCCAACTATATTATATTATATTATATTATAATACTTTATTAACAAATACAAGTTTGTTAAAAGGCCAGTCTTGAGAAGGGCAATAGCGGAGCTTGAAAATTTTTGTTGGAGGGGCCAAGAAAAAAATTTAAAAATTATGTCTATTTGAAAAGTCCCAAAAGTTTTAAACATAACTGAATTTTGAGAATGTTGAGGTTTGGAGGAGCAATTTTTTAAGTATTGTGGGAGGGCCATAACTAGTCCGTTGCCTGATACTTGCAGTAGAAATGTCAAAATCACTTTTAAAAATATACAGAAAATTACACTAACACTATTGGTCTAAACGCTAGTGGGGCCAACACCCTCGTTGGTCTTGAGAGGGCATTCTCTTTCTTGAGCTTTCATGGTTTGAATTGAATAGTACTTTTTTCATTTCTTTTCTCACAATGAAATGGAAGATGCGTTCTCTACTTGCGTGGTGCTATAGCTCATTACAACTATCAAATGTTAAGCTAACAACAGATTAGCCATATTCAAGATAACTATGTTTTATGTCCAAGTGCAATGAGTCAAATAAGAATTGTAACATGTTTAATTTGTCTTCTACTTAGTTGAAACCTAGCTGAAACATTTATTATAATTGGCTACTTAGCTGGTTTACAAGAACTACCAAATTCTACGTGCATTTACTAAAACAAATATAAACAAATCGGAGTTCACTTATAATTGTCAAATTAGGCATGTATCTTTCATAGTGCACCTCCAAGTTTGACTAAATATTTTTGCTTAGTAGAAACATGTTTTACTAAATATTTTTGCAATGAGTCAAATAACACTTGTAACATAGTTGAAACCTACATTTATTATAATTGGCTACTTAAGAACTACCAAATTCAATACATGCATGCGCTAAAAGCAAATACAAACAAATCGGAGTCTATTGATTGTCAAATTAGGCATGCATCTTTCTTAGTCCACCTCCGAGGTTGACTATATATTTTTTCTAAACTATATTTGTAATTGGACAAAATTACACGGATGGTCCTCGTGATTTACACGAATTGCAAGTTTAGTCCCTAAGTCAAAATAAGTACACCAGATATCTCTAATTTTGAAACCTGTCACCCTTTTAGTCCCTAATTTGGATGGGCCGTTAGTTAATCCGTTAAATTATTTGCAGCGTTAGTCCTTCGTTAATATTTTTTGCACCGTTAGTCCAAATTTTCTAAAAAAGTCCTCATTTTTTGCACCATTAGTCCTTCCATTAATATTTTGCACCGTTATCAATCTTTTTACGTTTTTGTCCATTTTTTAACGTTCTCGTCCGTTTTTTAACGTTTTCGTCCACTTTTTTACGTTTTTGACAATCATTTTACGTTTTCGTCCATTTTCTTACGTTCTCGTCCGTTTTTACGTTTTCATCCATTTTTTAAATTTTCGACCGCTTTTTTACGTTTTCGTTTGTTTTCTTTTGTTTTTAAACGTTTTCGTCCATTTTTTTACGTTTTTGCTCGTTTTTTTTTTTGTGATTAGGTAAATATACTAAAAGAAAACTTGACATTTGATAAAAATATTTCTGTATCGATTATAAATCACGATTTTGTCCTCTTTCTGCTCCGAATCATCAAAAATATAAAACACGAAAGTTGTCCGGAATGATGTTTTACAACAAGACTCATGAGATTTTAACCTGAAAAATGCAAAACAAGGAACTTAAGCCATTTTCATTCGTTATCATTCGTTAGTTATATATCAAATCGGGCTCACCGGCTAGTGTATATGTCTTAGAGGAGAAAACTATATGAATTATCTTTACGTTTTCGTCCGTTTTTCTCACGTTTTTATATGTTTTTGTCCATTTTTACATGTTTCGTCAGTTTTTTTCACATTTTCATACATTTTAATAAGTTTTTATCTTGTCCGTTTTTTTTTCAAATAAGTTTGATGATTTACACAAGTACAAAAATTTACAAGAGTTTATAAGTTATGAATTTGGTAAAAAATGACTTAAGTTTTGGTAGTAGATAGTCCTTGTTTTGCATTTTACGGTTAAAATCTCACGTGTCTTTATGTAAAACATCATTTCGGACAACTTTCGTGTTTTACACTTTTGATGATTCAGACCAGAAATGGGTCAAAATCGTGATTTAAAATTGACACAGAAACATTTTTCTCAAATGTCAGATTTTCTTTTAGTGTACTCACCAAATCATAAAAAAATGAGCGAAAACGTAAAAAAAAAGGCGAAAACAGCTAAAAATATAAGAAAACAGATAAAAACGTAAAAAACGGACGAAAACGTAATAAAATGGATAATATATAAGAAAACAGACTAATACGTAAAAAAGCGGATAGAAACGTAAAAAAAATAGACGAAAATGTTAAAAAAAGGGACGAGAACGTAAAAAATGGATGAAAACGTAAAAAGATTGACAAAAACATTTAAAAAAATGAACGAAAACGTTAAAAATCGGACGAGAACGTAAGAATATGGACGAAAACATAAAAAGATTGACAAATCTCCACATCGCGACACGTGTCCAAACACTGTAGCATGAACAGTGCTACAGTAAATACAATACAGTACCTTTTTTTTTTTTTTTTTTTTTTTTTTATGTTGCTACAGTACTCGGTACGTTTTTTTTCCCTTAAGAAAATTTGTTTTTTTAAAAAAATACAAAAAATAATACATTTTTTTTGCGCCGCTACAGTGCTCGGTCGGTACAGATCTTTTTTTTTTAATTTTTTATTTTTTATAACACAAATTTCTTTAAGAAAATTTGTTTTTAAAAAAAAAATTCAAAAAATAATACACTTACAAAAAATTTCTTATACAAATTTGTTTATTTAAAAAAAAAAAAAACATACCGAGAAAACAAACAACCAAAAAAAATTTTCAACCGCAACGCCAAAAAAAAAAAAAAAAAAAAAAAAAAAAAAAAAGAAAAAAACAAACCGTAAATATAAACAAATTATGCTTCCAAGTAAACATATGCATACATCAGATAACAAAATTATTAATTATACCGTACAACCGACAAAATACAAAACACAAAACACACCCGCCGCAACGCGCGGGCAACCCCGCTAGTTTATTATAATTGGCTACTTAAGAACTACCAAATTCAATACATGCATGCGCTAAAAGCAAATACAAACAAATCGGAGTCTATTGATTGTCAAATTAGGCATGCATCTTTCTTAGTCCACCTCCGAGGTTGACTATATATTTTTTCTAAACTATATTTGTAATTGGACAAAATTACACGGATGGTCTTTGTGGTTTACACGAATTGCAAGTTTAGTCCCTAAGTCAAAATAAGTACACCAGACATCTCTAATTTTGAAACCTGTCACCCTTTTAGTCCCTAATTTGGATGGGCCGTTAGTTAATCCGTTAAGTTATTTGCAGCGTTAGTCCTTCGTTAATATTTTTTGCACCGTTAGTCCTCATTTTCTAAAAAAGTCCTCATTTTTTGCACCATTAGTCCTTCCATTAATATTTTGCACCGTTATCAATCTTTTTACGTTTTTGTCCATTTTTTAACGTTCTCATCCGTTTTTTAACGTTTTCGTCCACTTTTTTACGTTTTTAACAATCATTTTACGTTTTCGTCCATTTTCTTACGTTCTCGTCCGTTTTTACGTTATCATCATTTTTTAAATTTTCGTCCGCTTTTTTACGTTTTCGTTTGTTTTCTTATGTTTTTAAACGTTTTCGTCCTTTTTTTGACGTTTTTGCTCGTTTTTTTTTGTGATTAGGTAAATATACTAAAAGAAAACTTGACATTTGATAAAAATATTTCTGTATCGATTATAAATCACGATTTTGTCCTCTTTCTGCTCCGAATCATCAAAAATATAAAACACGAAAGTTGTCCGGAATGATGTTTTACAACAAGACTCATGAGATTTTAACCTGAAAAATGCAAAACAAGGAACTTAAGCCATTTTCATTCGTTATCATTTGTTAGTTATATATCAAATCGGGCTTACCGGCTAGTGTATATGTCTTAGAAGAGAAAACTATATGAATTATCTTTACGTTTTCGTCCGTTTTTCTCACGTTTTTATATGTTTTTGTCCATTTTTACATGTTTCGTCAGTTTTTTTCACATTTTCATACATTTTAATAAGTTTTTATCTTGTCCATTTTTTTTCAAATAAGTTTGATGATTTACACAAGTACAAAAATTTACAAGAGTTTATAAGTTTATAAGTTATGAATTTGGTAAAAAATGACTTAAGTTTTGGTAGTAGATAGTCCTTGTTTTGCATTTTACGGTTAAAATCTCACGTGTCTTTATGTAAAACATCATTTCGGACAACTTTCGTGTTTTACACTTTTGATGATTCAGACCAGAAATGGGTCAAAATCGTGATTTAAAATTGACACAGAAATATTTTTCTCAAATGTCAAATTTTCTTTTAGTGTACTCACCAAATCATAAAAAAATGAGCGAAAACGTAAAAAAAAAAGGCGAAAACAGCTAAAAATATAAGAAAACAGATAAAAACGTAAAAAACGGACGAAAACGTAACAAAATGGATAATATATAAGAAAACAGACTAATACGTAAAAAAGCGGACAAAAACGTAAAAAAAATAGACGAAAATGTTAAAAAAAGGGACGAGAACGTAAAAAATGGATGAAAACGTAAAAAGATTGACAAAAACATTTAAAAAAATGAACGAAAACGTTAAAAATCGGACGAGAACGTAAGAATATGGATGAAAACATAAAAAGATTGACAAATCTCCACATCGCGACACGTGTCCAAACACTGTAGCATGAACAGTGCTACAGTAAATACGCTACAGTAACTTTTTTTTTAATGTTGCTACAGTACTCGGTACGTTTTTTTTTTCCCTTAAGAAAATTTGTTTTTTTTTTTAAAATACAAAAAATAATACATTTTTTTTGCGCCGCTACAGTGCTCGGTCGGTACAGATCTTTTTTTTTTTTTTTTTTTTTTTTTAACATAAATTTCTTTAAGAAAATTTGTTTTTAAAAAAAAATTCAAAAAATAATACACTTACAAAAAATTTCTTATACAAATTTGTTTATTTAAAAAAAAAAACATACCGAGAAAACAAACAACCAAAAAAATTTTTCAACCGCAACGCCAAAAAAAAAAAAAAAAAAAAAAACGTAAATATAAACAAATTATGCTTCCAAGTAAACATATGCATACTTCAGATAACAAAATTATTAATTATACCGTACAACCGACAAAATACAAAACACAAAACACACCCGCCGCAACGCGCGGGCAACCCCGCTAGTTTATTATAATTGGCTACTTAAGAACTACCAAATTCAATACATGCATGTGCTAAAAGCAAATACAAACAAATCGGAGTCTATTGATTGTCAAATTAGGCATGCATCTTTCTTAGTCCACCTCTGAGGTTGACTATATATTTTTTCTAAACTATATTTGTAATTGGACAAAATTACACGGATGGTCCTTGTGGTTTACACGAATTGCAAGTTTAGTCCCTAAGTCAAAATAAGTACACCAGACATCTCTAATTTTGAAACCTGTCACCCTTTTAGTCCCTAATTTGGATGGGCCGTTAGTTAATCCGTTAAGTTATTTGCAGCGTTAGTCCTTCGTTAATATTTTTTGCACCGTTAGTCCTCATTTTCTAAAAAAGTCCTCATTTTTTGCACCATTAGTCGTTCCATTAATATTTTGCACCGTTATCAATCTTTTTACGTTTTTGTCCATTTTTTAACGTTCTCATCCGTTTTTTAACGTTTTCGTCCACTTTTTTACGTTTTTGACAATCATTTTACGTTTTCGTCCATTTTCTTACGTTCTCGTCCGTTTTTACGTTTTCATCCATTTTTTAAATTTTCGTCCGCTTTTTTACGTTTTCGTTTGTTTTCTTAGGTTTTTAAACGTTTTCGTCCATTTTTTTACGTTTTTGCTCGTTTTTTTTGTGATTAGGTAAATATACTAAAAGAAAACTTGACATTTGATAAAAATATTTCTGTATCGATTATAAATCACGATTTTGTCCTCTTTCTGCTCCGAATCATCAAAAATATAAAGCACGAAAGTTGTCCGGAATGATGTTTTACAACAAGACTCATGAGATTTTAACCTGAAAAATGCAAAACAAGGAACTTAAGCCATTTTCATTCGTTATCATTCGTTAGTTATATATCAAATCGGGCTCACCGGCTAGTGTATATGTCTTAGAGGAGAAAACTATATGAATTATCTTTACATTTTCGTCCGTTTTTCTCACGTTTTTATATGTTTTTGTCCATTTTTACATGTTTCGTCAGTTTTTTTCACATTTTCATACATTTTAATAAGTTTTTATCTTGTCCATTTTTTTTCAAATAAGTTTGATGATTTACACAAGTACAAAAATTTACAAGAGTTTATAAGTTTATAAGTTATGAATTTGGTAAAAAATGACTTAAGTTTTGGTAGTAGATAGTCCTTGTTTTGCATTTTACGGTTAAAATCTCACGTGTTTTTATGTAAAACATCATTTCGGACAACTTTCGTGTTTTACACTTTTGATGATTCAGACCAGAAATGGGTCAAAATCGTGATTTAAAATTGATACAGAAACATTTTTCTCAAATGTCAAATTTTCTTTTAGTGTACTCACCAAATCATAAAAAAATGAGCGAAAACGTAAAAAAAAAAGGCGAAAACAGCTAAAAATATAAGAAAACAGATAAAAACGTAAAAAACGGACGAAAACGTAATAAAATGGATAATATATAAGAAAACAGACTAATACGTAAAAAAGCGGACAAAAACGTAAAAAAAATAGACGAAAATGTTAAAAAAAGGGACGAGAACGTAAAAAATGGATGAAAACGTAAAAAGATTGACAAAAACATTTAAAAAAATGAATGAAAACGTTAAAAATCGGACGAGAACGTAAGAATATGGACGAAAACATAAAAAGATTGACAAAAAAGTAAGAAAAATGGACGAAAACGTTAAAAAAAACGGACGAGAACGTTAAAAAATGGACAAAAACGTAAAAAGGTTGATAACAGTGCAAAATATTAATGGAGGGACTAACGGTGCAAAAAATGAGGACTTTTTTAGAAAATGAGGACTAACGGTGCAAAAAATATTAGCGAAGGACTAACGGTGCAAATAACTTAACGGATAAACTAACGGCCCATCCGAATTAGGGACTAAAAGGGTGACAGGTTTCAAAATTAGGGATGTCTGATGTACTTATTTTGACTTAGGTACTAAACTTGCAATCCGTGTAAACCACAGGGACCATCCGTGTAATTTTGTCTTGTAATTGCTTATCTCTACCATGTATAATTAAAAAAATATATATATATATATAAAATAAAAATAAAAAATAAAATAAAAAAATGTTTGTAGCACCCCACCCCACAAAGGGGTCAAATGTCACATTATGGCGTCAACAAAACAATAAACACAAGCGAAAGACTTAAATACATAAAACATAAATCATTAAACAAAATGACATCCAAAAACATTACAAATCCAAACGAGTTTAAAATGAAATAAAATATTAAGTCTTAAACATAATCCAAAAGACAAAGGAAAGTAAGGTTGATCCACTAAAAGCTCCTACTCTCATTATTCGATCCCAGCATCCTGCTTAATACCTGCCGCAGAAAAAAGAAAATGCAGCTGAGCTAAGTGAACACATATAAACAATGATAGGTAATAAGTCATAAACGAATAAGTGAAACGAATCCATGAAAACATGCGAGAAACAAGATGTTATATGAAATAAGCAATGAATATGAAATCAAGGAATTGCGCAAGTGTCTAAGCATGATACATGAATAGACTAAAACAATCAAATTTGAACTGAGTACCTAGGATGCATTAATACGCTTATTTGCAAAATAAATTATACACAATATACACCTGTACATTGACAAGTATACATGCGTATCAAAATGGCCAAGTGCACAATAAACAAATAAGAACGCCGTGGACAAATACACACCTCTACAGATAGCGTCATGCCATTGGTGCCTCAATTACATGGCCATGGTACCTCCATTGCTAGTTAGTACCTTGGGCAATAAAATAGGTCAAGTGATATAAATAAACATGAAGAACAACCATGGGTTGTCCAAACAAGGTAATATGTAATGGAATAATCATAGCATCATATGGCAATTTCAAACGAATGTCAAAGCAATAAAATGTCATATGGATCATGATATCAAAATAACAAAAAGGTCAAAGAATCAAGTCATGCCATTGGTGCCTCAATGACATGGCCATGATACCTCCATTGCTAGTTATTACCTTGGGCAATAAAATAGGTCAAGTGATATAAATAAACATGAAGAACAACCATGGGTTGTCCAAACAAGGTAATATCTAATGGAATAATCATAGCATCATATGGCAATTTCAAACGAATGTCAAAGCAATAAAATGTCATATGGATCATGATATCAAAATAATAAAAAGGTCAAAGAATCAAGTCATGAGGGAAATCCTTACTGATAAAGGATAGAATATATGTACCTTAAGGAAATGAAAGCAAACAATGAAAGAACACAAGGAACAAGAGTCAATCCTTCTTTACCTGATCTACATGAATTAATATCATATATTACTTATATGTTCATTTAATGTCGTAACGGATTTTAAGTGCTTGTTTGTTAATCATATTCTCATATTTAGGGTTTCTTAAGTTAAACGTTCGAAACATCGGTTTAGGGTTTCATGAATTAATGCATTACTTGATTAAGTTATAAATGTGATATCAAATTAGGTTTAGTCGAACATATAATTAGGGTTTAAATGTATCAAATTAGGTTAGGGTTTAAATGTATCAAATTAGGTTTTTAGGGTATATGTGCTTTAAAATAATACTTAACTTAATTTTGATTTATCAAGTTAAATAGTAATCGATAAATAGATCAGAATTTGCTAACCTCAACATCAAAGTCAACATTTTTTTGATTATTCATTTCCTCAACTTAGTTATAAATTACCATAAATGTAAGAAAAAGGCGATGGTGTTTATATGGTAAAGATTAAGATGATTATATTGAAACTGTTTATTATAATTTTTTAAAATAATAAAAAATAATAGAACTATGTATGCATAGTTATAATTTATAAAGAAGCATGTAACACATATTAGTAAAAATGTGTTTTTATAAGTTTTCATTTCTTAGTTTCTATTCTTAATTCTCTATCATTATTAAACCATGTATTTTTATTAGTTGACAACTTTAAAGTTGACTTTTAAGATAGAAGTTTAAAAGTATTACGAGTATAATAGGTCTTATGGGTATATTAGGCAAATCACTTTACTATTTTTTAAATATTTTAAGTTTAAAAATAAGCAAGTTTGCTTTGTAAGTAGTAGAGATAAGGTTATTGAAGTTGATCCACCCGCTAAATTATTGATAACCGACAGTAACATGGGAATTATTTTCTATTTAATGTCAACAATAATACAAGCACAAGACCACTTGATGGTGACTATCAAAGGTTGTATTCAGAAATATTATCGAGTTTCATCTTTAGATTTAACTAGGGCACACTTTAATTGTAACTAGGTTTTGTGCCCGCGCTTCGCTACGGATTCTTTGTAGGCAAAGTTATGTAAACCGATGGTTATATATTCTTAGTTGTGCAAAACGCTTTTCAAAAGAGAGGTTACACAGTTTAGTTGACGCTCTTACTGTACAAGCTGCAACATATATCTACTTTGCCTAAACTATAAGGCATACATTTTTGTATTCAAAGGTGGGCTGCTAGATACATTTTCTTTTTGAGATTGCGGCCTTCTTCTTCTGGGTTGACGCGTGTTTCTGTTGTGTTTGTTCCTTTTGTGCGGTTGGGATTCCTGATTTTGGTGAGACTGTTGCTTTGGCTGATGTTGCTGGTGCCTCTTTGTAGCTGGTTTCTGAAGTCTTTGGTGATGCTCCGATAAAAAAAGGGAAGACATGCAAGTGAGTGATGTTAAAAAGAGCCAGTTGTGGAGTAACAAATAAGTAGCAATTGCTTATTGTGAAAAATAATGTTGACTGTATACAACCTTAGTTATTAGGTAAGATAGGGGTATGTTAGATGACCAACTTTTTAATAACAGCAGCATTGTAAATGTATTTGCAAACTACAACTTAGCTAACTTTTGTTTCATCTAATTCTGCGGCTTATGGGCCTATTTGACACTGTTGTGATCACCAAAACCAAGGACTGCAATAGTTTATATAACGTTTCCCATGTTTACAAAGTCAATACTATCCACTTAAAACAATCCGACAAATCTATATAATTAAAATGTCTAAAATAAAATGCGTCCCCTTTTGGTTTATAAAAACTAAAAGTGCAGCATACTAAAGTCAATAAAACAACCAAAATAAACATTTTCATGACAAAACAAATGTTACTACTTTAGGTAAAATATCATTTTGGACAACTTTCATTTTATAGGTTTTGGCCGAATCGGAGTGGAAAGTGGTCAAAATCCCATTTTAAAAATCAGATCAGCAAGTCAATTTCTATAAAATGCAGTCAAAATTTTTAATATTTTGTAAATCTTAAATCGCCATATTCCCTTCGTTATGTGTCTGTTTTCGACGTTCTTTATATGAAAATTTATCTATACAAACTAAGCTATCCAAAAATTAACCTTTTAGTTTGTTAAAATATTTTTAAGCCAGCCAAACCCTCTAATTTAAATTCTGACAGCAATTCAAAAAAAAATCTTATGGCTAAAATAATAACCGGACCAAACTACCCTTTCGGGTTTCTTTTGTTGGGCTAAGGTTCAGGAATAAACCAAGACCAACACCACTTTCAGGTGGCTGTTGGCGCGGGACACAAAAGCAACACCAAACGCCCCTGTTGGGCTGAAAATAAGCCGAACCAAACACCCACTGATGTGCAGTAAAATAAGCAAAAAAAAAATGCACCCTTTTTGGGGTTGTATTGCAGCAAATAAATGCCCCCTGTTGGGGCTGCGTTTCAGCGAACAAATGCCCCCCTATTGGGGCTACGTCATGCAAAAAGAAACCCTATTTGGGTGGGTTGTGACATCAGACAACAAACACCCTTGAGGGCTATAACGCGATGAATCAAATACTCCCTGTCGGGGCTGGTGTTGGATAGAAATAAGCAAGCACATACGCACCCTATTTGGGTGGGCTGCGCTGGACCGAAACACAAAATAACCCACACCCTTGCGGGTTTTGTGGTGTTTCGAACTGCATAAAACAAACACCCTCTGTGGGTGCGTTTTCCAGCCGAGCAAACCAAGACCAACACCAAAAATAATAATAATAATAATAATGAATTAAACCCATATGATTACATTTATGCAGGAAATATGCAAGGTTCTTTAGCCGCTACTACAGAAATTCCTAATGAAAGTGTTTCACATACAAACCATCAAATTCACTAAAAAAACATAAGTCGATCTTAGAAACAGTTTTAATCGCAAACAAAACTAAACAAAAAAGATAAATAATTACATACCTTGATTAAAAAAATTCATGGCAACGCCACTTCATCTTCTTTTGCAATCCATCCACCCCACTCAAAATAGTTGAAACATGCAGTTAAACATAAACCTCTGGAAAAAAAACACAAATTTATCTAAAAATAAATAAATAACTGGAACTAAGAAAATTAAAAACCCTAGAGATGCGTGTGTGTTTTTTGTTTGTGTTTGTGTCTTGTGGATTTTGGAACATCCGATTCATAACACATAATAAATTGATTAATTTTGTTTCTCGATCTGTGAATCTTGTGTTTGATCGGTAATCGATGATTTTTTTTTGGGAGGGGGGGGGGGAAGAAAGAGATGCGTGTGTTTTGTGTAGGTTTCCCATCACACGGCTCATCAACTTGATCTTCCAGGGGAACCGTATGTCCGAACAGGCCTGTGTTTTGTGGTTTGTGGAAGAGTGAAGAAGCTTCACGAAAAAAAATTATACTGGGAAATAGATAATGGGAACATGTTTTGGAAGATGAAGGGATGATGGACACGTGTTTGCTACTGTTGATCCTGTAGCAACACTCACATAAGTTACTATAGATGACATAGTACTGTTGCTGAAGGCCACGCCTTTTATACTGATGCGTAGGGATTGCACCAAGCTTTACCTCTTGAGGGATCTCGAGAAGCTTACAACCCCCACCAGGCAGTGTACCTGATTGACGTAGTATAGTATAATGACAAGTACCGGGGGATTGATCGTTCAGCTAGGAATAGTGTCGCTAGCATTAGAAAACCTAAAGACTAGGTCTAGAGATGAGGGATGATTCTTTTTATATTTTTTAGTTCTTTTTTATAAAAGCAAATAAAAATTTCGGGTTTGATGGAGTTGGGCGGAATTAGTTGCTAGTCAACTAACCCAATACTAAGATGCGATCAAAATAAAATACTAAAAATGAAAATAAACTAAATTATACTAAAGTTGTGAGCAATATATGGGAGAATTGTGTTTACTTAGATTTCACTACTCCTTAGACATCTTTTACATGTTAATTACTTGTTACAGTTGCGTGGATGACGGATTGTATTCTTTAATACCATTAATGGGGTGGCGTACTTACTTCCCCAATCCTATGAGCGCCTACTTCACTCTTATGTCGAGCCGGCTAAGAAGCTCCTAACATGGGATCACTAGAATTTGCTCATGCATTAAATACAACCAATAAAACCTAGTACACATCGGTTAATGTTTCCTAAGACGTTCAAGCATGTTACACAATGGAGATCTGCCAGTTTTCTTAAGCCTAACATTGAAATCATTCATCCAATACAACTATAAACAAGTAATCAACACATAATTAACATCTAGGTTTCATTACATCTAAGCAAACACAAGATAGATCTAGCCTAGCATGTTGAAATCAAGACAAGTAAAGATATATTCAAACAACACATAGACATATTAAATGAATTAAGAGAAGACTTATCTCAATTGAACATGAAAGGATTCAAGGGGTGAAAACCCTTGAAAATACTGTAAAATACGGCCTAGGGTTTACAAAGTTCGGCCCTAGTATTCTCCACACAAGTTCCTCTTTAATGAATGAAAAATAGAAAACTATATATAGATTTTGATATGTGACGGCATCAAGAACAAAAGTCTGACGCCGTCATCTCGCCGCTAAATAGTTTCTCGGACTGCCTAGATCTGGGTCTGAAGCCGTCATGTATACTCCTTATGCAGGCCGTCACCAAAAAATGTCTTGACGCCCTTCTTGTGACGCCTTCAGGTTTTCACTGGGTCGTCATGGATTTTACTCATGACGCCGTCATGATCTTCTTCTTGACGCCGTCAGGTACTGTTCTCAGCATGAAAAATTAAGTCTTTACCGTTTTCTTCACTTTTATGCTCCAAAAATGTCCGAATTGCTTTCTTTTCCAGAATTCACTCCCAAAGTACCTAAAATCACAAAAAGAACGATTTAGGGCTATATTTGATAAAATAAATTCAATTCTGGGCTTAAATGACCCCTTACGGGGCGTTCAAGGTGAAGCTCCTTGAATTCATTGTCAAGGTCTTGCGTGGGAGGTGTTTCAACTATGCTTTTGACCGGTTTTACATCGGGTGTTTTATTCGATTGGTCCTTTTGAAGAATTTGGTTTTGCTTGAAACACGTGCTCGTTGATTTAACCAAGTAGTATTGCGGACAAGAAGTAGGTGACGAAACTGATGATATGGAATTAACGTTTAGTTTTGGGTTCTTGATTGTGTCGCTTGGGAGTGCTCCCATTTCTCGGTCATTGAGAACTTTCAAATATGTGTCAATTTTGGTGGTCATCTCGCTTTGCTTTTGTTTGAAATCGGCTTCAAACTTAGATATGCGAGCTTCTTGAGATGCCATAAACTTGGACATCAATCCTTCAAGATTGTTGGTACTACCATAGTTGTTAGAAGGATTGTTGTTGAAAGTACGGTTGGAGGGTGGACCGTTTGGTTGGTAATGATTAGGCGGATTGGAAGAGTTGGCTTGATTTTGTTTCCACCTAAGGTTTGGGTGATTTTTCCAAGAGGGGTTGTAGGAATCACCATACGGGTTTGGCTCGGGTTTGAAAGTGTACCACTTATCTCCCGCTTCGTCGATATGCGAGGATGCGTAGTCCGCAAAAGCTGTTCCGGGGAGTTCCACATAATCACGAGTGTCATGGGGACCACTACATAATTCGAATGAAGAAGTGATTTTGTTCACTTGGCTTGAAGGCTTAGGAGCTTCGTAAGATTTCATGAGAAACTTGACTTGGTCCTCAAGTTCCATGATCCTACGGTCGGGAGTGCTAGAATTGTTCGAAGGCAAAGATATTGCCTTGACCGTTTTGTTCAAATCACGGGGATCATTCCAACTTTCATTGTCATAGAGAGCAAGATCTTCTATGAGTTCCCATAATTATTCCGCACTTAGATCACGTAGCTTACCACCGGCCGATTTGTCAATGGCTCGCCTTGTGGAGAGATCGATATGGTCATAGAAGATTCGGACTTGGAGCCAAAGATCTATGCCATGATGAGGGACTTTTTGGAGTGAGTCCTTGAAACGAGTCCATGCTTCATATAGAGTTTTATTTTGACGTTGTTGGAACATCAAGATGTCATTTCTAAGCTTGGTAGTTCTCCCCGGTGGGAAAAATTGAGCAAGGAAACGAGTGGTGAGATCATCCCATGAGGTGATGGATCCCGCGGGTAAACGTTCAAGCCATTGACTAGCTTGATCACGTAGAGAGAATTGGAATAGGCGTAATCGGGTTGACTCTCTAGTTGTAACATCAAGGTCTATAGAATCTACGATTTTAAGAAAGTCCTTGAGATGTTGATTTGGATCTTCGGAACGAAGTCCATGGAATGTACATCCGCTTTGCACCAACCGGATGGTGTCGGATCGCAAGGGGGTCACATTGGCTCCTTGGGTGAGCTCAATGGTGTTTCGATAGCCTTGGTGGCTAGGTTGGGAGTACTCTCCTAGGGTTTGGGGCCTAAGAGGTTGGTTATCTAGTGGTGGGATGACGGGTTCAAAGATATTACCATCGTCCATGATGTCAGATGGTGAAGAGTTACGAACAAAAACACGAAGAAATAAGATAGACTAAAGAGAACCTAAAAATAAAAATAAAATCTTACTAGAAAGGAATCTAACAAGTAGACCTAATAAAAAGAGATTCTAACCTAGACAATAACTATTCCCCGGCAACAGCGCCAAAAACTTGATGCGTAGGGATTGCACCAGGCTTTACCTCTCGAGGGATCTCGAGAAGCTTACAACCCCTACCAGGCAGTGTACCTGATCGATGTAGTATAGTATAATGACAAGTACCGGGGATTGATCGTTGAGCTAGGAATAGTGTCGCTAGGATTAGAAAACCTAAAGACTAGGTCTAGAGATGAGGGATGATTTTTTTTGTATTTTTTAGTTCTTTTTTATAAAAGCAAATAAAAATCTCAGGTTTGAAGGAGTTGGGAGGAATTAGTTGCTAGTCAACTAACCCAATACTAAGAGGCGATCAAAATAAAATACTAAAAATGAAAATAAACTAAATTATACGAAAGTTGTGAGCAATATATGGGAGAATTGTGTTTACTTAGATTTCACTACTCCCTAGACATCTTTTACATGTTAATTACTTGTTACAGGTGCGTGGATGACGGATTGTATTCCTTAATACCATTAATGGGGTGGCGTACTTACTTCCCCAATCCTATGAGCGCCTACTTCACTCCTATGTCGAGCCGGCTAAGAAGCTCCTAACATGGGATCACTAGAATTTGCTCATGCATTAAATACAACCAATAAAACCTAGTACACATCGGTTCATGTTTCCTAAGACGTTCAAGCATGTTACACAATGGAGATCTGCCAGTTTTCTTAAGCCTAACATTGAAATCATTCATCTAATACTATAAACAAGTAATCAACACATAATTAACATCTAGGTTTCATTACATCTAAGCAAACACAAGATAGATCTAGCCTAGCATGTTGAAATCAAGACAAGTAAAGATATATTCAAACAACACATAGACATATTGAATGAATTAAGAGAAGACTTATCTCAATTGAACATGAAAGGATTCAAGGGGTGAAAGCCCTTGAAAATACTGTAAAATACGACCTAGGGTTTACAAAGTTCGGCCCTAGTATTCTCCACACAAGTTCCTCTTTAATGAATGAAAAATAGAAAACTATATATAGATTTTGATAGGTGACGGCGTCAAGAACAAAAGTCTGACGCCGTCATCTCGCCGCCAAATAGTTTCTCGGACTGCCTAGATCTGGGTCTGACGCCGTCATGTATACTCCTTATGCAGGCCGTCACCAAAAAATGTCTTGATGCCCTTCTTGTGACGCCTTCAGGTTTTCACTGGGTCGTCATGGATTTTACTCTTGACGCCATCATGATCTTCTTTTTGACGCCGTCAGGTACTGTTCTCAGCATGGAAAATTAAGTCTTTGCCATTTTCTTCACTTTTATGCTCCAAAAACGTCCGAATTGCTTCTTTTTCCAGAATTCACTCCCAAAGTACCTAAAATCACAAAAGGAACGATTTAGGGCAATATTTGATAAAATAAATTTAATTCCGGGCTTAAATGACCCCTTAAAAGTGGTTCATTTTTCGCTTCATCATATACTTATTGTATAATTAAATCAACTGATTTTTTTATTATTATAAAATAGACTTGATGTTACCAAGGGCGGAGCCAGAACTTTTTTGTCGAGGGGGCAAAATATGATAACTTTTAGAAACTAAACTAAAAATTGGTACGTTGGGGGGGGGGGGGGGGGGCAAATTACAAAATACCCGCAAAATTTTGAAAATTTACACTACAATTTTTTTCGCCGGGGGGTCCCCCCTTATCTCCGCCCATGGATGTTACTTAATTGCTAATTATTTTATTCACCTGTATTCGTTTTTTCATCCAAATTTATACTTCTAAAGTTATTTATGTCTTCGTCGAAAGCATGTGAGACCCGGTTGGCTTCTTTAACTAAGAATTTGTATGGCCCCAAGCCATCGTCGCTAAAAGTCCTTCATAGTCGTCACCAAAACTTTAGCGATTGCCTTTTGGCGGGGATCCCTTTAGCGAGGACATGTCCTAGCCAAAAGCTTAAAATGTCCTCGCCCGTTGGCCCGTTATTTGTACAAGCTTCGGAGGAAAATAATATGTGGAAATCGAGAAGGAAAGGGTAGAAATGTTTAATTGACATCAAAAATTCCTAGGAATAAAAAAGTATTCCATAAAGTTAGCCAATAATCACTATGAGTTCCGCCTGATATTTTTAGAGGTTCGTCGCTAGAAGTTCATGACAAAATATGTCAAAAATGTCCCTAATTTAGTGACACTTCCGACAGAACTTTCTATTAGTGTGCCGAATATATTGTCTCATATTTACATGTGCCGGATAATGTTTCCAATTTGTACTAGTGTTCATACAGATTTGCTAGAATCATAACAATAAATTAAAAAAATAATAAATAATAAATAAATAAATAAAAATAAAAAAGATCCACACAAATCCCACTTATTTACTCTCTTCATCACAGCTCTCTTTTTTATAACAAATTATTTTGTTATCTTCATTCACAGCTCTCACTTTCATAACAAACGAGCTCGGTAGCCCGCGCGTTGCTACGGGAGTATTGTGTTCAAGCTGCAATTATCCTACAGTTACCAAGTCTATACCAATTGCACTTAAAACAAACATGACACTAATATGACCCAGAATCAAACATGAGCAAGCTTATGTTAAATAGAATCATATTGTAATCAATAGGATATTGCACTTAGGCAAACTTGTTTGATTTAGTATCTATTTTACAAAGTAAGATAGAAGTAGTGTATAATTGAGCATGTGCTTTGATTTTCTCCACTGCAAGTGATCATACGCCTTGCAGAACAAATGTTGCATTCATGGTATTTGAGCTCACTTAACGATGTTTGATATATTTATTGCTTTATGAGTAGTAATCCTTGCGGAACAAAGGCTAGTAGTAATCCTTGCGGAACAAATGCCAGGCCACTTTAACCTCAAAATTGTGCATGAAACAAAATGAACTTTATCCAGTAAACAACCTCATATGCTGCACAAAATTTTGCACAGATGGTGTTTAGACAGAAATAATAAACTACGGATATTCTGTTATTGTCACTTGACGGTAACGACAAAAGATCCTATATTCTCTTTTTTGGGTGCGGCCAACCTAACCTAACACAAAACCAAGAATGACCCATTTTGACCCGTAAAGAATTATTGAAGTACCTTGGTCATTTTTGGAGTGTTTGAGTTGAGGTTGTCTTGAATGTGACGATGGTCTAGCCACACGATGAGCATCTACAAAATAAAAAGAAAAAAACAAAAGCCAAGTAAGTTTTTAATCTTGAATGGTATAAAATAAAGAAAGTACCTGCTATCAATAGTTTTCCTATACCTGAGACTTTGCATGCCATTAAAAGTTGTTTAAAAACCACAAACGAAGCTGTTTAATCTGTGTCCAAAAACCCCTTATTTCTACTGTCCAAATAGCATATAAAAGTTGTTAAAAACAGTATATGAATCTGGTAAAAGCAGAATAGAAAACTGTTAAAAAATAGCACATGAAGCTGTAAAATGCGTGTCCAAACTATTGTCTAAACAACAGATAAATGGTGTAAAATGAGTATTTAAAAGCTCTGAAAATCAGCAGTTAAAAGGTGTAAAAATCCGCATTTGTAAGGTGTAAAAAGTAGCATATAAATTTGTAACAAAATGAACGAATATTTAGTTATTTGCACTTGACAGTAACGACAAAAAAAATCGTATTTTCACCATCCAAATTTATAAACAACCATTAAACCAAAAAAATATTTAATCAATTTAGATGGAGGGTTTAACGCTTCTATATAAATAAACTTTACCCATTTCTACATTACCACTCCTACACATGGCACGCATATTCTCTGAAAATGTCCAAATCGACACTTTCCTGGTTAACATGCAATTGGTATATATAAAGATTGAAGGATAGTCGTCATATACGTATCCTCCCATGGTTCTATATAAATAAACTTTACCCATTTCTACATTACCACTCCTACACATGGCACGCATATTCTCTGAAAATGTCCAAATCGACACTTTCCTGGTTAACATGCAATTGGTATATATAAAGATTGAAGGATAGTTGTCATATACGTATCCTCCCATGGTTCTATATAAATAAACTTTACCCATTTCTACATTACCACTCCTACACATGGCACGCATATTCTCTGAAAATGTCCAAATCGACACTTTCCTATTTATGAATGTAGCATACAACAATAACTTTCATGTGAATATAATTAGAAGCCTGTAACGGTATGCATATTTATAAATGGAAATCTAAGCGTTTGTACTTACACAGCCGATAGAGTTGTTTTAACATGCCATGAACCGGTGGTCCAACAGACTGATTATACCTATTGTATCGGTGAATATAATTAGAGACCTGTAACGGTATGCATGTTTATAAATGGAAATCTAAGCGTTTGTACTTACACAGACAATATTAACTTTGTTTCAGGAATGTTTGGATTACAATAGTAGAAGGTCGCTGGGGTTCCTGAGAGTTGCAGGCCTCCTGTGTCAGGAAAAAAAATATTAAAATGAAATGACCATTAAAAATACAGCTATGTTGGTTAGTTGTTAACTTTTAAATGTACCTGTATTTCTTTTCACCCAACATGAGCTAACGGTTATAACAACGGCCTTTGGCAGGTCCATGTATTGGTCTATTTCAAAGTTTGATGACATCTCATTCCATAAGGTGAATGTGACAGTGATGCTGATGGAAAATGAGGATTCATGTAAATTTAGGCATGAAACTGCTGAAATAATAAAGAGATGGGCGATAGTACTGACCTGAGATTTTGAATCTCTATATTTTTTACTATCACCCTATCCATAGTAGCACTTCTGTATCTCTTTGTATCACCAACAGTTTGAATAATTCCTAGGTAGTCTGTTATGATTGAAGAAAGTTTTAGGAAGATGGTAATTCATAAAATCCTGGTTAACGTGCAAGAATACCTGTGAGAATTAAATCTTTGACGTCTACTCGACATTCCAGTATTCCACCTCATCGTACTGATCAATTCAATTGGGTTTGACCTATAAGCAGTTAAAATAAACATTCTAAAGCCTCTATAAGTAAATTAAATAAGCATACCAAAAGGATATGCTACCATCCTAGATAAAGTGCACTCCAAAAGAAATCAATAGAAATATTGTTCCATATTGGGTCAGAAAAAGTTCAACCCTAAGCAGTCGGTAGAAAAAGCGCATTCCCGTGAAATTTGATTGTGAAATAATGCACGCTAAAACGGGATTTAAGGATAGAGTTCTAGTAGGTTTCGTGTTGCTAGCCAATAGCAACTATATACCAAGAAAATGCAAGTGCAAAGCTTTTTTCAACAATAAAAGTCAGAGTCAGTGGGAGAACCATGTGTGCTCAGAATTTAAATTACCCCATGGTTGCACACACACGTTTCAAAGTAAATAAGTTCCATTACATATCTAGTAAGAAATTTGTGTTTTATATTTATACTTATGGTTGAAGCTGCCATACCTATGCTTCAGAGAATCTCAATATGTGAACGAACCCGTGTACATATCGGTGAAACTCCTTTTGTGAACGAACCCGTGTACATGTCGGTGAAACTCCTTTTGTGAACCAACCCGCTGTTGAGGAGTGGGTCTTAATATGTGAAGGAACCATGTGAACCTGTAGTGACAGGTTAAAAAAGCAGAAAAGTTAGTGTAAATGATAGTTATCATTGTTAGTGCCAACTTAAAAAGGATTAACTAACATTTACATACCTTGAGATCCACCACTGGTTGCACCACCATTTCTAACAATGAATACCTGAACCGGATCGGGCACCTTTTTTGTCTGCCGGTATGTGTGTTCACGTTATGCAACCTGGCATCGTGGCGCCCAAAATCAGATGCAATAATAATAGCACCGAACAGACCACCGTCAGTTATATTGACAGGTAAGTGTAGAGTACAAAATTTATAAAATTATATGTACCAGATATGGTAAATCCGTTTCAGAAACGTGGTCGTTTAACGAATTACCAATGCAATTATTGACCAAAACCAAGAATCAATAGTTTGAACATACCTCATTTGCCCCACAATATACCTCTTGAGATCTACAATGAAAATCTTGTACGGCATACCATTTGACAAAACAATTGAAGTGGCTGATCGGTATCTTACGATGGAAAGATACCGACACTTAAAACCTTTCAGAGTTTTTATTAAATTACAACTTTCTGTTTGATCGAATAAGTTGATCAATAATGAATGATGGATGTATGAAACATGCATACCTTAAAGATAACAGCCTGCATACTTTTGGAGCTCAAGGTATATCCATGAAAAGAGATGTCACTACAACAACAGCTGCTTTTAGCGGGGACATTTCCTCGCTTTCAGTGGGGACTTCTCCCCGCCCAAACACGATTCTACCACACACAACTACAAACACACACTGTCAACCAGAATGCAGCGATATAATCCTTTTATGTGTACTTGTGGAGTAGGAAATATAAAAAAAAGAACGTCACATCAAAAAGATACATTTGGATTGGAGTATTATGCATGTCCTCTTTCGAAGCCAAGAGAGAAAGGTCATGGATGTGGTTATTTTATGTGGAAGACTGAATTTGATGAACAATTACAAGTAATATATTCTGCTTCAACATCTCACGGTTCTGGGTGCACAAACTGCCATGAAAAAGATCTTAGGATAAATATGCTGGAGGCACAAAAACAGGTGTTAGAGACAAAAGTCAGGTTGCTCGAGGCAAGACTTGCAATGGCAACGAATCCCGACAACAATGACCACGCATGTCAATCGGATGCAATACTCCGTGACCTGTTAGGTGACATGAAAAATCTTCGTATGTAATGCTGTTGTTGTTGATGTTGTTGTTGTTGTTGTTGTTGTTGTTTGTTGTTTCTTGTGTTATTCTCGTTGTTTGTTGTTTATTGTGTTATTCTTGTTGTTTGTTGTTTCTTGTGTTATTGTTGTTGTTTGTTGTTTCTTGTGTTATTGTTGTTGTTGTTTAATAAAATGTTGTTTGTTGTGTTGTGTTATTGTTGTTGTTGTCGCTTTACCACTAGAAATTGTAAACTTCTATCCAAACACTCAAGATTGTAATTATTAATCTAAAAAAACGTCCACAGTAAGAACCTAAGCAGTTTATAAAGGAATCCGAAACACCACACGCTTAGCTTCAAACACGAAGGCAAACATTTTATTCAAATCACATAAGAGTTGTAAACCGGATACATTTTCATACAGACTCAAACTAAACAACTCGACAAGCAAACGAACCAGATCAAGCAAAACAACTCAAACTAAACAACTCGACAACCAAACAAAACAACTCAAACTAAACAACACGACAACCAAATGAAACAACCCGTTTACTTTTTTTTGCGGCTAACTCCCGCTTTGCTTGAACTCGCACCACCTCTTCCTTTCCTTGCTCTCATTTCCTTGAGATATGCAAACGTAGCTTCAAGACTTGTTATTCTATTTTCCAGATTATCAACAGCTGCAGCTTCATCAAACGTGCTTTCAGCTTCATCCTCACCTCCAACAGCAGCAGCACGTTGAGCTTCAGCAGTATCTACCTCTTCCAAATACTCTATATAGTATGACTTTTTCCTCAACCATACCAGAATCCGGTCTCTCTGCCACGGTGCACAGTTCGCGTACGAACCATATTCATCAAAAATTTCAACGCCCCAATGATTTATAATTTCATTATACAAGAGCTCGTGTGATAAAGCCTTTGCCCACTCCTGTTCCGGCGTCAAACCATCCATTGTTATGTGTGTTTTGTATTTTTTTTGCCGAATTTATGATTTAATATGTATTAGGTGTATGTTATAATATATATTAAAAAGTTTTTGGGAAAAAGTTGCAGCTTGGAGGGAAATTTGGCGCCTAAACTTTTAGCGGGGACATGTCCCCGCCAAAAGTTATGCATTTCCCCGCCAAAAGTAATGGCGGGAATAATTCCCGGGACAATAAAAAGTGCAACTATTTTGGTCAAATATTATGCAACACTTTCGGCGGGGACAGTCCCAGCTAAAAGGTGGCTTTGAAATTGTGACTATTTTGGTCAAAGTTGTGGTCTGCAAAACCACTTTCGGCGGGGACATGTCCCCGCTGAAAGTTTGCGTTGAAAATGCAATGGGCGGTCAGCGAGATTGTGTGCCAGCTCAGCGCTGTTTTTGTCGTTTAGCGACTTTCGGCGGGGACAAGGGCGTCGCCGCCGAAAGTGTCGTCGCCTGTCGTCCTGTTTGTTGTAGTGTGTTGCGAAAAATGATATACGCTTTCGGGCATCGAAGTGTTAGGTATGTCCTGTCTTTGACAGCAGGTCTAGAAAATCAGCAAATTGATGCCCCTGTGGCCTCTAGGCCCATAATGGCAAGCCCTCACGGCTTGAAAAGAGCCTAAGTGTCCATGATAAGGCCTGCAAGCATGCAATCAAGACCCGTGAGTTTCATTATAACATTGATAGCACCTGATATATACTTATCAATGAGCCAACACTATTATCTCATAAACTAAATCTTAATCGCTTAAAAAGATACATAAATTACACTTCCAATGCTAATTAGTAATCGCGATACAACTAACCCACTAAAAATGGCTAGATCCCCACATGTAAACACTTATGTTATACTAATGTATACCCGACTACACTTTTGATATTACTTGTAATCTAATACGAAACCAAAAAGTTTATTTATAAATAACAATTTTGGCTCACTCACTTGTGAATGAGTTGAATCGACATATGTAAAGTCTAATACAGGTGACATGGGTGGTTAGAAAACTAACCAAATTACAAAAAAGGGCTGATAGATTTGTTAAAAAAACACTATTATCAATGTTCATAACCATATTTTAACGATCAACCTTTGTCTGCATAAATTTGATGTCGAGTAATCCCAAACAGCCCTTTAAGTAGCTTAATAAAATATCCCAAACAACTCTTAAGAACTTCAAACTACAGACTATAAATTTAACATGTATCTATTGCATATTTCAAAAAAAATGAATTCAATAAACATAGAACACACCTACTCATCTTCTTATTGAAATATTTGTACAAACTTGGTTGTTTTAAATGAAAAGTGTACTAAAAGTAAGAAAAATTATAATGCCAGAAAAGGTAAATTATCAATTTACCTGACCCAAAACCACTTTTGCTAAGTTTGTTCTAGAGAAATAAGCAGCTCTACATCATCATTATCATAAAATTGATATTGTGTAAGATATTTAAAAAAAAAAAAGAAAAAAAAAGAAAAGGGATGGTTACTTTCTGATTTGAAAACAAAACCCTTTTTTTGTTATTGGTTCCCCGTTATCAAGCCTTTGAAACGTACCTAAATCGCTATTCTACTACTTTACTTCCTAAAAACATGCTCATTTAGACACCGACACGAATCACTATCACAGCTTACAAACCCTCAAACTCAACATCACAAATCTGGTCAGAAACACAAATTTCCCATTCAAGGTTAACAAAATTGTGGTTCTAGCAAGTACTCATTATTCATCAAATTCTACTACACTTAATACGTAAAACTGATATACCTTGCCCAAAGATAAGCTTACCGGAGGCTCAAATAAGCTAACAATGAAAGAAAGAGGATGCTAAGCATCTGTACCCAATTCCTCCAAAACCTTAACAATAAACAAAATAACATCGCATTTAACAAACCCAAAATTAAAATAACAAAAAACCAAACACCATCTTGAAGACTAAAACTCACCGAATGAATAACATAAGCACCATCATACGCAAGCAGTAATAACTTCAATCCTCTCTTTGAGTGTTGACACCAACTCGGCTGGTGCCTTGAGGTCATCTTCCTCACCTTCACCCTCATTAAACGGCATAGAAGTCAATAAAAAAAACAACATATACTAAACCTGCAACCAAATCTCAAATGTAAGCCTTTAATATTTTTAAGTGTAAGATAAGAAAAATAAAAGGATTGGGTAAAAAAAAAATTGGTAAGATTGTTAAACCAGATCTCAAAATATGAAAATGCCTACCTGGAACCAAATCTAACTTGTGGGAAAAAAATATTGATTTTAAGGTTAATAAACTTACTTGATGAATTCCTCATTTTAAACTTGAAATTGGACATCGCGGCCTGATAGATCTACCACTAATTTGTAGATTTTGGTTTTTTTAGTTTTCATATTTTGGAGAGAGCAAGTGTTTTATCATTTTTTTTTAGGGTAAGAAAGAATGGGAGCTGGAAGGTTCAGGAAATTTGTGGAATGGAATAAACTATGGAAGATAACAGGGTGATTACACCCGTATAACGGGGTGTAACACTGATTGCTACAGTTGTTTTTTGGGCCTGTGCTTGTTAAACGGAACGGGGAGCACTGGCTAGAGCCAATAGTCGCGAGACACTTGGGGCACTATCAATAGTTGCATAGTACAAATATGTACCAAGAATAAGTGAGAACCACAAATATGGCCTTTCCAATCCCTACTGTGCATATTTTTTTTGTCCTCAAGCGCCTGGGTTTTAGAAGATATATATAATTAAATCATTTTGAAACGCATAATTGTGTGAAAGGCTTTTTGTCAAATAATGTTTCCAGTTTGTACTAGCGTTGGAACATAATAAAAACCTCGATAGTACACACAAAACAATACGGATTAATGCATCAAATACAATAACGTGGAGAATGAATATATCCTATACATATAATTGTGAGAGTTGTAACAGGTTCTCCATATAAGTGTCTGGATATGTCTAATAATATTTTTATAAAATTTAGCTGTTATTTACTGAATTGAAGTTTAATATCATTTCTATGACAACATATAAAGATTCAAGACCAAATACATAGCGATCAAAAGAAAAAAAAAAAAAAAAAAAATAGTATGATATCAGAAGAGAATCCCTATAATTTGTTGGAACCTAGATCTGAAATCACTTGGTGAAAGTTTATCATAAAAGCTCTGCTTATTTGGTAGCATGTCGTGTTGTTCTTCGTCAGAAGATAGTCAATTCAGCGCACAAGCGAGATAAGGCCGTATTCAGCATAGAAGAGCTACAACATATACAAAGGATTAATCGAAACCAGATCGAGATATGTGAATCAAAGAAAATGACAATTAATGCCGAATGTTAGACGCTAGACTTTACTAGTAACAATGTACGGAGTATTTCTATAAATAGCGCTAATATGTAGTGTACTTACTTGCCAAAGAAACATATACATCGACTGAACAGCTTCCATGTTTTTCAAATCGACTGATTTTGCACGTATCCAAAGTATTAATGCCATCGCAAGATGACTAGTGACCTAAACCAAGAAAAAGAATGGCAACATTAATCACCAAATCGTCTACTCATTGTGTGTATTAATTGAAACATATATTACTGAAGTATCTACATTATTACTGATCGTCGAAAATTGACTTCTAGATGATATATTGTCGCTGTTGTATAAAGTTCGATCTGTATCTATTTTAGGTGTATAGAATTATGATTACCGTTATGTATTTGCTCCAAGTGATGGATGAAGTTGCTCCAACAAAAGCAGCAGCAACATATGCGATTTCAAGAATCCAAATACAAATCCAGAACATCTGCAAAGGTATAAGTCATATGTAAGCATACAATCTCCATTATAAATTCGTGTCTTGTCTATAGCAAAGCTATTCCAATTTATGTTTTTTAATTTACATGTTAGTACTGTAATGAAAAAATAGTTAACTAACCCTTTTTTCACCCAATTTTATAGCAAGAGACTTAATTCCATGCATCCGATCTCCCTCAATATCGGGGATATCCTAAGAGAAAAATGATCAAGTTAGCACCAAGATATCTCGCAAGAACTTAAATTTATAAGCCTTGTTAGTATGGTTTCCACCTTAAAGAATATTGTTGAGACGGAAAATGCACTAAGCATTCCAACTGCAAATAATATTGGCCTTGAAAATAATGCGGATCCTCCATGGATGGATTTCTGTAGATATCCGAAATATAGGAGATATAAGACCTTGATAGTTGATATGCAAGTGAAAAACACAATGCAAATTAAAGCTAAAGCGAGAACTACGACTACAACTGCAGAGAGATGTCTTTCAGTGACATATATATACTTGGTGACTCTTATAGGATTTTCTTGAACAATTTTTTTTATATCTCAGTAATAAGTAACTTTTTTTACACACTTGGAAGTAAGTGTTGGGTAAAAGCTATCAGTTTTTTATCCTATGGAAATTAATTTGCAAGAAAATTTATTGGGCATAAAAAGATTCAAAACTTTCACTCTACCTTCTATTCTTACAATTCCTAGCTTACTACACGATCTAGAAGTAAATTATTTTCCTTAAGATGATATACAGAGTATATTAGGAACAACTGACCTGCATATGCAAATAATATCCAATCGGAACAACTAGAGCCCGAGCAATTAACATGTAGAAAGCTGCTGTGAAAGGAAATCTCTTCCATCGCAACCAGGGCAGCTGCATATGGTCAACATACAAGAGATATTTACATGATCTGGTGTTCTGTGTATATTTTAGAACCATTGTATATTTACACTTGTCAAACTCACCACATTGGCAGAATATGCAGTTCCAACCACGAACCACCCTACAAACCCCCAAAACAATGCCGGAGAGCCAACAATCCACCCAGTCGACAAGCTCTGCATACAAAAAAAAATATCTATTTAAAAATACACTTAACTTTAAATGTACGTCTTCAAGTTTGGTGAATATATAATCTTCAAAATATGAGATGTTAAAACTTAATATTTTATCAACCATAACTAATTTTCACCCCACTCATCAATCGTTAGATTGTACATGAAATTGCTATTTCACAAATAGCGACAGTATTAACAGTTAACACTATATAAAGTTCTTGTTCCAACTCTAGTATGGCTTTGCCTATAAGACAAAATACCTCAGTATTTTAATTGTTATTTTGTTTGGAAAAGTTCAGTAAGTCATAACTAACATCCTTAAACATAATTCATGTACGTAGTAAAAAATAAGTTTAAGTACCATGATAGCTGATAAGGCAGAGACGGTGATAGCAGTTTTCATAGATAGTTCCCCAGCAGCTAATGGGAGAGATGGCTTGTTAACCTGAAACACCATACTGTCACTTATATACACATAAAAATTACTTGCATGTATGTGTGTGACTAGCTAGTTAATGTATTACTCCGTAAAAATTAAGGTTCCTTTAATAGTCTACCTTGTCGAGTTCTATATCACATATCTGATTGAATCCACATACGTACATTTGCATAAACATGCCTCCGACAAGAGCCTGAGAGTCATAATTGAATATAGATGATAAGAGCATTTCTAATGGAGTTGTTGTAGGAGTTGGTAAATGTTTAGAACAAAATTTACCTGTAACACTTTCATGAAGAACAAAGGGGAAAAATCTGAAAGTTTCTCAACAGTAAGAAGAGACATTGAAGCTACACTTAAAACCTGTAACAGGAGATGAGATAGCTTAGGCATATTTTGAATCTATGAGTTTATTCGAGCGTTACAAGATAATGTATTTACTGACTGATGTTTATATGAACAAAGAGAAGAGTCACTATCTCCTACTTCAATTGGTGACACCTTTTTAGAAGAATAGTAAAAGTATTTGTTTCTACCCACGTTTCAAAAAGTCGCTATCTCTTTGTCACAATTGGTCTTAAAAGACAGTCCTTTTAGCGTAACACTGGAGACCGTTTTATGACTTTTCTTGGTTTTAATTTAGCCAAAGACAAATTTCCAGAGTGGGCATAATATAGAAATTAAAAATTTATTCAATAGAATTAATTATGTTAAGGATCTAACCGTTCCAACGGCTGCATATGGCCTTATAAATCTATATAAAACTTCCAGGAAACTGAAAATAGATTCTGTGGGTTTAATCAAATCATGAGTTGCATCAAATTGAGGATTGTTGGTAGATGCTGCATTAAGTTTAAACTTCTCTTCGTCCATTTGTTGTAGCGTGAATGGTTCGTGTAAGCTCTGACCAAAATAATTTTTATAACCCCTTCGTTGAAATTGCGCAGAGACATTCATGTCAACCTTAGATATCCGAAGAAAGTTTGAAGCATGTGCGCCTAAATATGTGCATTCCATTGATTAATATGAGACAATATAACTATAAATTAACTTCCAAGGAACAAACAAAATTAACATAATCTTTAAAGGATTGAAATTACTATACCCGTGGAAAGTGAAGACGACGATGTAACTATGCCGGATAATCTATTTGAAGTTGGCTTACAAAGTGATCCCATTGTTAGAGACGCCATTAACTTCCTGAATAAAATTTGCTCTGAATTAATTTCTTATGTTTTACGCCTTTACGGTACTATTCTTCGATCTCTAGCTTATGTAAACACGTACCTGTTATTTATTATACAAAGTATGTTAGCTCCATGTACAAACGAACAATAATCTTGATGTAATATCAAGGAACAAATGTTGTGGATGAGCCAGTGTGTAGCGTCAATATGTGTGTGATGCTAACTACTATACGAGCAGATAAGGAAATAAAAAATTGACTGGCCGGAGTTACTCTATTAAAACACACAAATTGTGTACGCACACAATGAATGTTCATGTTACTTGATTGAAATACATACCTTAGACAAGAGTTCAACCCGAAGAAAAATACTCAAATATGATAGTTGCTCAGTTAAATCATGCACAAATATGAATAAGCAACCCTCCAGGTATTTATGCAGCTTTACAACCCGTCAATGTTGAGAATGAAATAAAATAATATATTATTAGTTTGTGTGAGCAAATAGTTGACAAAGTATGCATGTGGACAATCATAAGATTAATCCGTAGTCGTTGAATTTTACCAAAAAAACTTTAGCCTGCCATGACCCAAGAGAATAAGAAGTAAAATAGACTTTCTCTTGTTTAGATATAAATTTTAAAAAATTGCACGTCATCCAATGTGCATGAACATATATCTGGTTTTCTTTCCTACCATTGTACATCCAAACAAAAACTTGGATCATTGGTGCTTCTACTTTGGTTTCTAGGTAGTTGGGTCCTTTCTCTATATTGATTCATTGAAGTTTTTTTTTTCAGCTGTACCAATAATATTTACACCACATGCCGTTAGTTCATGTTTAGTTTTCACCAGTAGTTTGGAAGATATGCAAGAATAACCTAATATGTAGTCTAGCAATCCTACATTGTGAGGAGTTATTTAATGACAAAGCTATTAGTGACAATATAAAGAATGTTACTATAAGGCGTTCTAGTGACACTTTTATCAATATTTGAAATAATTGTAAGAACTAAAATAACAAAAGGATATATAGTGTGGTCTATTAAACCTACATTGCACTACAAGGAAAGTGTCATTTAGCGACAAAGCTATTAGTGACTACCAAAGAGTGTTAGAATAAAGGTGTTTTAGTGACACTTTATCATTATCTTTACATCTTTGTATCTTAAAAAAGAACAAAAAAACCAAAAAAAAAACAAAAAACAAAAAAGAAAAAAGAAAAAAAAAAAAAACAAAAACAAAAAACCAAAAAAAAAACAAAAACAAAAAAAAAAGTTTTGACACATCATCGATGATGGGGTACATTAAAAAAAAATTGAGCTAGCCTTATATTATCATTATATGCTAATAACTAATATAAAAAAATTGATGTATTAAATAATTGTAATTAAGAATAATAAGAACAAATAGATACGAGGTCCATTAATATCCTGTATCGCACAACAAGAAATGCGTCATTCAGTGACTCGCCAAAAGGTGTCACAAAAAGGCGTTTAAGTGATACTATTACTACAACGTTGGTAAGATTATAAGTTTGGCTTCATTAAAAAGGCAGTGTCACGTAAAGACTTATAATATATAATTCCAGCACCCCATTGGTGTCACTATATATAGGCATCTACCAACCGCAGTTTACTTGCGCATTATAATTCCAGCACCCCATTTGTGTCCTTTTGTGACTGATTTTATTTTGTCATTAATGACACAGCTTTCACTAAATAAATGTATTTTTGCTCGTACACTTTCTTGCGTGTCATTAGATATCTCAAACTATATTGGAGTACTTTTGGACCACTCAAGAACAAAATGGCATACGTCCTTCCGTATCTCCAAAATTGCGATGAATCTTTTGACCAAGGTCCAACCTGTCATTATAGTATTTCCTTTTCATTCAAAACTGAGCAATTTATTTTTATTATTATTATTATGTTAATAGAGACGGCTAAGGACGTCAATACAGATTGACATAAGAAAGTCAAATTTGTGATCAGGTTGTATCTATCATCAATATCTTGAAAGTGTGCTCAATAACAATTCTGTATTTCATCTGTGTTTAATATAAAACATTTAATAGTCAATGACTAGTTAATTTTTCTCAAAGAGTTTTTAGTAACGTATACCAATTAATTTCAGTAAGGTATACCAATTAGTTTCAGTGCTAGGCTGGAAAATCAGCAAATGTTTCTCAAAGGAGACTGAGGAAGATATATTATTATGTTTGGTAATTAAGTACATTAAACTGAAATTTTTTTTTTTTTTTTTTTTTTTTTTTTTTTTTTTTTTTTTTTTTGGGTAAAAGGTCAACGACCCGGTAAATATATTACTCCAAAAAACATTTAAGTACAACGGATATGAGTGATTCTCATATCTCAGCCCGTTACATAGGCGAAAGGCTTAAATAACAAGATACTTCAATTTTCTAGTCAAGAAAACAAACCATTTAAAGACTCGGACAAAAATATAACCTACTTCCTACGACCTTGGAGATTAAAGCCATAAATCGCGTTAAGAGCATCCAATTCCCCTGGAAGATCAGAAATTTGCTTCGAGTAATCATCATAGTCATCCAACTCATCTTCACGCTCATGACCTCCACCAAAAAGATTTGCTGATTCGTCGAACGTGTTAAGAACCTCCTCCTCATCACTATCAGTAACCACAATATCACCCACCTTAGAGAATGGGTTAGCCCTCTTATTGGCAGATGCAGACGGAATAGGAACACCTTTATCATCCAAGAGGGTAGCTTTCCCATCGATAAGTAGCTTTTCAAGCTTACTAATTTTCTCAACTATAGGAGTAGAACCACCTTCTTTAGTTTCCATTAAATCACTCACAAGGGGTTCTTGTGATGTAGTACCAGTCTTAACCAACGCATCCTCATTAACTTTCATTGTACAGCCAGCATCCACATCCATGTTGGTGTCATCAGTAGGAATACCAAACGTATCCGTATCATCCATATTAAGAGCATCAAACTGGTTAGATGTAAAAATCGTTGTACCACTAGAACTAGCCACATCAGGAGTCTTCTTCTTATTGCCACCAACATTCTTGGGTTCAGGAGGAGTCTGTTTGGGTTGATACTGAAACTTCTTACCCACAACAGGTTTAGTAAACCCTCCTTTACCCGAAGTCGAAACAACATGCTTTCCCTTCTTCTTATTGTTAACAGGCTGGAAACCATCACTTGCATTCATAGTAGGTTGAGCATTCGGTATGACAACCTTAGGGCACTCAACCAAAGTATGTCCAAATACCTTACATTTATCACAGCGAGGTGGTTTCCACTCATATTCAACCCGGATCTTTTCAATAGTCGAACCCGTACCATAAAGTAGAGGAATCTCAACAGTGAGACTGTCTTTTAATACCACATCCGACTTTACTTCAATCATACACCTAGCAAAGCTACTCCGGCCCCAAGATTCCTTGCACATTTGACTAGTAAAGGCATCTAACCTTTTAGGCGTCCCAATCACTGTAGCAAGCAGGCTAAGTCCGTCATCGGAGAACATAGCTAAAGGAACATCATGGAATTTAACCCACACCGGAATGTTAGTCAAATCCTCTTTAAGCAAGTTGGTGTTCAATGTCCATGGTTTAAGTATAATGGGGACATTGCGAATCAACCAAGGACCATTATCAAGGACATCATCGACACCTTTCTTCGAATTAAACTTGAAGAAAAAGAAACCCTTAGCATTCATCATAACCTTTTGTAAACTATACTTAGCCCACGCATTGCGAACATAATAATCAACAACAGGAAAAGCAAGGCGTTGACCAAGAAAGTATCCGTAGAGAGTATTCTCGAACCTCATGTGAATCTCTTGCACTACATTCATTGGAACTGATAAATCAACATCAGCCTTCTTCTTGCTACACTCCAACCTACGAAACTTAGAAACATGTTTCAGAGGTTCATTAGAAGTAGCACCCGCATAAGAAACCAACTTCACTCCCGTACCATTAGTAGTATCATCCTTATGAGAATTAGGACCAGAAGTACCTTCATTAGCACCAATCTCACTTTGAATTTTATTCATGGCTTCATCAAAATTTTGATGCGCATTGGCAATCAATTGCTCCACATTTGACGGTTGTGAATTACCAGCACTAACATTCTCATGTGTATCAAGTGAAACCGGCTTCACTTGTTCAACCGTAAACGTATCAAGAGAAATCGGCTTCTCTTGACTAGAACCAGAGTTACCATCATCAGCGTAATCATCACCATTAATACGAGCAGCAAGTACACCACCATCAACACTACTTGCACCAGCCTTAGCCGAACTTAGTACATGCAACGAATCCGACATACCCTTATTCATGCTCTTAGAATTTAAAAAACCCTTATTCATCTCTCACTACCAGTAAAACAAATCAAACAACACAAACCACAGCAACCAGCAGCATGCAAATCCAAACAGAATGAAACCCTAATCGCTTAGGGTTTTGATCTTGAAGACCTAACGAACTAACCAGCATCCATGATTATCCCATCAATAGTAATACAATCAACGAAGGAGGGATTATATAGGGTGTTAAACCGACTTAGGGAGATAGATACTAAACGATTAGAAAGAACCCTAAGATCGGTTTGTTGATAAACGACTAAAAAAACCCTAAGAAAAAAGATCACAATAAACTTCACTCAATCCTGTAAACCAAGCTTAGATCCAAGAAGAACGAATTGATAAGAGTGTAAATCAATTATATGAACAACAAGGTGCAAGGAATTAAGAGATGAAGCAGATTAGTGGAGATCGATTGAAAATATTAGGGTTGTTAGGGTTGTCGCCACTTTTCACCAGAGAGAGAACGTTTTTTTTTAACTGAAATTTTAGTTAAACTAGATATAGTTTTATTTCACTAGAAGCTCCCCAACACAGGTTACATTTTTCATTTGCATTTATTAAGGAGAATTTTGCAGCCAGCAACCATGAAATTTTGATAGTTGATGTAATAAAATCGATGAAATCGACTTCGCCACTCAGGGCCGGTCCTGAGATTTCCGCTACCCTGGGCGAGACAATAAAAAATGCCCCTATCGAATATAGTTGTTTGAACGACAAATTATTATAACTCACACCAACTATCTCACAAACTATATCTCAAATGTCTCTAACGAGACATGAAGGCACAACCTCTCTAAGTTGTTGGGCCACTCATATACCCCAACTTAAAGAGGCCTTTGGTCCCATATCAAATATCAAAAGAGCGAATGGTGTGCGGTTTTTCCTTAGGCAAAGGACGGAATCCCTCCCCTTGCCTCTATACTCTTAGTCGTTGAAATGCTTCTTTTGCATGCTGATGCTTAAACAAATTGTAGCCGTTTTTTTTATTTTATTTTTTTGTGTGTATTGACTGTATTGTTAAATAAAAAAGTTGAAAAGAGGAAAGAAGACTAGCTAATTTTTTTTTTTTTTTTTTGTGTACTCGTGTGTGTGTGTGTGTGTATTGACAGTATTGGATAAAACTTGCATTAAAACTGACAAGTGCAATTAATTAAGTTGGTTTCAATTCAAAAATATTACTACAACTTACGTGAAATCTTTTCAATCTTGCTATTCTATCTTTTTGTATATAAGAGAAGGTTGATCAAATAAAACTCGAACAATGCCTTACTCGTGAGCATCTTGTTGTTAGTCATCTTTTACGAAGAACCTGTAGTGAGGATTTTTATGAGGTCCTATTTGGTTCCTAGATAGAGTCCATTATTGTACGTTGCTATGTCTTCTTTTGGTTTCTACAAGAACATCTTTGTTGTTTTAGACTACTGTCTATAATTATGATATGTCTTATTGCATTGCAAATGGTCCATTCAGGCACACATATTTGCCCCCCCACCCACCTTTAAAAAAAAAAAAAGAAAAAAAAAAAAAAAAAAAAAAAACTTTTATAGTTATTAGTTTACTATTACTATTATTATTGAAACTAATATATTGGAATTTTGTTTAACAGCACAATTATATTGGAATTGCTAATTCTGGAAGTCTTAAAAATCTGTTACGCAGGGTCCTAGAGCAATGCTAATCGATAAAGATAAGAATCCACATGTAATTAACATTTCATTTTGTGTATTCATGTCACAATACTTTATATATACTTAATTCCATGTATAGTTATTATACTTTTCATACTTCTCATATAGTTTCTTAATTTATTTGCAATATCATTTTGTGCTTTCCATCATAAACGTATGTTATAATTACTACATGATGGTGAGCATATTATGGTATTTTAAAAAGAAAAATGATGGAAACATTCATTGATTTGGCTCATTTATGAGGGGTTTTTTTCTTGGATTTTATAGTGGTTTCCCTCAAAACTAGAGCTAGAGATTAGAGAATGAGGAAATCCTGAGAAAATGTTTCGCCATATTGACACGAAGATTGGGAGCCAATGCAGCTACTGCCTACTAGCAACCATGTTTTTATTTCACAGATCTAGTTACTTATTTGTAACTTGTCTCCATTATATTTTATCTTTATATGTATTTAAGTTTTTTTTGGGTTAAAGGTTTTAACCCGGTAAATAATATTCAAGTTATTATAATATATATCGTTTATATTGTATATTATTATAAATGCCACTCGAGTAATGTGAGATACTAAAGAAAAAGGAAAACAAAATCAATTTGAGGCCACTGTGACGGTGTGCTCAACAAAATGTCTCGATGATATTTCAGAATTCGTTTTTGTATACCGTAGTAACTAATATATTTTTTTCTGTACGAACCAACATTAAAAAATTTAATACAATGGATTTGGCCGAATGTATCATCATGAACAAGCTACATACTATATAGTGGTGAATGAGTTTTCCTAACCTATTTATATTGCATAGCAAGAATCTTAGTGAGTAAAAAAGGTGTCACCATAGATTTATGTT